>MU122097.1:1325002-1343616 GCA_014904905.1 Wilcoxina mikolae CBS 423.85 | reverse complement strand
GACTGAGGAACCTTATGAGAACTTCGATGACAAGGGGTTATTGAAGGATTATCATAAGCGGAATCTCCAGGCAGCTAAGGACAAGAGGTTGCGCTAGTACCTTTTCCCCACGAAGGGTTTTTAATGGCTAGCAAGACACCTAGGAAAAGGAATTGGTTTTTGGGCACAAGGGGTCATATTTTTACCAAGGAGGAAAGGAAGAACTTTGGGTTTTGGGCACAAGAGGTCATTTTACCAAAGGCAACGAAGAACAGATTAGTATAATCGTTCAGAGACGAGCTCTGTAAGGAGGGAGGTAGTGTTACACCTCACAAGCTGTTCATCACCAAGGGCCATTGAGCGGAATCACCTACGATCACTCAACGATAGCTGCATCGGGATAGTACAAGCGCCATCCCTGGATGTCATCGAAACTACACAGAATATCACTCGCACCCAACGAAATCAGATGAGCTGTCATGCAGTCAACCACACTACTGATAAGAAGCTAGAGATGGTTATTGGGACGATATCCTGCCAGCTCATGCCATCAATAATGCGAAGGTAGCTGAGAGGCTGTAGATACGAAAGCACCTGCATTTGCAGCGTAGCTCACGAAGCCATTTATGTCTCTCACGATCGAAAGGATACCATTCACCTGGAAGCAAAGAGATCGAAAGGATTGGATAGGTCCGGACCACAGAAGTCCAAAGGACTGATGTCAGTAGGGGTTCTATTCGTCTGAGTTAGAGATCTGAGCGGAAAGATACGGAAGGTCCGAAAGAGCGCTGAGGGGCAGGAAGGGCATTGGAACGAAGGGAAGGTTAGGTAGAGGAGCTCATGAGGAAAGCATAGATAGAAGTAATTGTTAGAGGGAGAGGATAGAGGTATAAAGACCTCTAGAATCTTCGAGGGTAGAAGGGCAAGCTTCTGGACGAGGAGAACAAGCCTTAACAATATACGCATTGGAAAGCCAAACATCTTTGTCTTGAATCTTTATCTTTAGTGAATTTCACATTCTGAGCGAATCTTCATAACTTCCACCACAAGCAAGTCCTGAAAGCAGTAAGGATACTACTTGTACTGGTGAACCTGGAGTGACGCTCCCGGTGTTACAAACTGTCTAGTTGGGAAAACTCATTCGAAAGTACAAGGTGCAGCCAGAAAATATCTACAATATGGACGAGAAGGGGTTCTTACCAGGGCAAGCCCTCAAGGTGAAGGTTATCTGTCAGAAAGGTCAAAAAAATCCACGTTACAGTCAGGATAGAAATTGTGAGATGGTTACTGTTATTGAGACTGTATCTGCTGATAGCTGGGTATTACTACCGATGTATATCTATAAGGGTTCGGTACACCTAATGGGGTTGCACGCAGCAGTACAAGTAACGGATACTGCAACTTTTTCGTAGTCACCCAAGGGTTGGACTGACCGGGAACTTGGTTTGGAATGGATAGAACGAAACTTTGACCGATACAGCCAGGATATGTAAGTACCTTGAAAATCATTCCACTCAGCTGCTGATTATTTAGTGCCAAGGACACACCCAGAATCCTGATTTTGGATGGACATGATTCACATCTTACAGCTGATTTTTTTCAGTATTGCCTCAGCAATGATATTTATCCTATTTGCCTTCCCTCCCACTCTACACACATCTTACAACCACTAGATGTAGGGCTGTTTGGTCCCCTCCAGCGAGCATACAGTACAGAACTTGATGATTGGATGAGAAGAGGTGGTAATGCAATCAAGAAGGGTCAATTTCATGAGTAAATCAACCCCGGGCCGGGCCCAGGCCCAACTACATTTATTTAAAATACCGGTTGCTAATTTATAATCCCTTATCAGGCTTGTTACACGAGCTCGAGCGAAGACATACACCAAAGCCAATATCATCAGCGCCTTCTGTACGACTGGAATCTGGCCTTTTAACACACAAAAAATCCTTGCGCACGAATCACGAAATATTATCCGGCCGCTAAGCGATCCCTCAACTCCTCGCCACTCCAGAGGTGTCTACCACCTACAGAGAGATGCCCAACATCTAGTACAACGTGATACACCCTCCTCACGCAAGTTAAAGTATCTGATTTCACAACTTGGCAGAAGTGCAGAGGGGGCATTGGCAGATAAGGATTTGGGGATGGAAATCATTAGAAATCTTCGTTCTCAGGCTAAAGATGTGCCTGCTGCAGCTGCAAAAGATCGCCGCCACCTTACTAAAGCAAGAGTGATCACCCAGGAGGATGTGGACCACCTCAGGGAGGAGAGAATGAAGGTGGAGAGTAAAAAAGAGGAAAAGGCAAAAAAGCGAAAACAGAAGGCTGCAGCAAAGATTGTAGCAGCTACAGACTCCAGCACCTCTAAAAGCATGCAGAAAAAAGGAAAGAAGGTGCATATCATTGTCTTGGGTGATGGGGAGGAGGAGGTAGAGGATGTATGGGAATCTGGAAGGGAAAATGAGGAGGAAGAAGTGGGCCTAGGATATGATGAGGAGGACCCCATTGTATGTAGTGATGATGAGGTAGACCCAGAGAGTACTGTAGAGCATGGAGAGGATGGGTTGGGAGTCATGATTCAACCTCCAGTAGTCACCAGGTCTGGGAGGGTAGTTAAAACAGGTCATCTGGAGCAATAAAACTGTGCCCGCGGGCGGCCCGTTTCCCGGTCACGGTCGGTCACTCGGTAAAATACGTTATTGTCATAGGTAATACCTAGGATTCGACCAGGCACCCTAGACATTCCACACTTTTGCCTATAGGCACACCCGCCTTAAAGATAGGGTGTACTCTAGGGGTGTGATGTTTGGTTCCGCTCCAGCTCTTCTGGCCAAAAAGTTGAGTCTCAATTCTGGTTTTACTGTGGTCATTGGCTGCGTCATGCTGGCTGATGTTTCTAGTGCAGTATCAAGGTGATTGCGCGCTGGATTGAGAGACCGTGTTCCTCATGTTGGTGAACACTTCCTCACATTAATCTTCCCACCACTTTCTATACATACAACCTTTCAAATATGCAGCAGCAGATATCTAGTAGCAGGCTAATGAACGGACTAGTCGTTAGCGGTAGAAATCTATCCTGTCGCAGGTCTAGGCCAGCCCTCTACGGCGCTTGCTCACCGAGATGGCGTTCGTGTATCATGTTCCATCCTAGACTCGCCTTTCCAGAACCCCGAGAGCGTCCCGGAGAGAGTATTTGAAGTCGATACTGACCTTAAAAAGCAAATCAAGAAAGGCGAGAGACCCAAGGCATCGATCCGTAACTAGATTATACACACCGAGGCGCGGGTCTGGGGTATCTGGTTCGCCCAGATACCGATAGGTTATACGGCTGAGCTCGGGGGTGAGCGATAGGAGTGGAGGAAATCGAGCGCTGACTTCCAGAACCTGTCAGGAAGTTTGACATCTAATGTTTCAGCCCGTGAGATAGGGCTAGGGCTGAACTGACATTTCCACGTGGCAATTAAGCGAGTCTTGGCAAGGTTGTTTGACATTGTACAAGCTCATACAATTAAGTGCAGCATTGTGGAGACGTATGCTATCTTCTGGTACTTTATGATCCTCAGGCGTTAACTACCTCTATCCTGTGTGGTTTTAGATATCTTTAAAGTTCAGGGAAGTGTGGTAAGCTTGGAGAATTGGTCAGAGAGTATACTCTGCATATCTGTGGTGGGTTGAATGATATTGAGCTTGCAAATTTGAACTGGCTCTCATGGAGGATGACGGGAATACATGTAATTGATTCATAACATTGGTTATTTCCAATGAAAAAAAGTTTGTTACAGGCCGAGAGGATTACTCGCTGTCTTCGACCGTTTTGATGTGCACGTAGATGTTGATGACTCTGGCATAGGTCTTCTAAATGGCATACTTGTAGGCTGATAGTTCACATGCCCGTATTCTGATTGACAATAGCATGTGGTCAGCTTTTACTTATGGGTGATTATATTACGGGCCCCTGGATCTTTCTCTTTTCCATAGCTTTGCACTCACTCCGTGCTTGGTCACAATTTCACAACATAAACCCAAAGGCACATTCGAGTGGTTGCAAGCCTCCCGTCGTGCGATTGACCTGCCCCAATGAAAGCGTAAACGGCCAAAAACTATCATTTAAACCCCGAATCTTTCTATATGATAGTTATATAATAAGTCCCCACAAAACACACCAACGCAAACTCCTGTAAAGATACATCGTCCTTCCTTCCTTCCTTTCTTCCCACTCACACCTCACAAACCCACATGAAACAGCAACTGCTTTTGCTTCCCCTTCTTCTTCTTCCCCGCATTCCCATTTACATCAGTTCCTGAATTCTCCGCCTGTTCCTGTCCACTACTACCACTCCCACTAGCCGCCGCCCACGGATTACTATTCGAAGCCTGGGGGGTTTCCCATCGGCTTCTGCTTTGCACCGGCGTCCAACCAGGGATCTGCCGTTTGGGCGGGAGGCTTGGAAACTCATCGCTTCTAGCGGTCGAAGTTCGTTGCTGAGTTGATGTTGCCGGCGAGGGGGGAGCAGCTTGGGGCGCGACCCAGGGAGTAGCTGATACGTTGCCCTTTCCAACGCGGTTGGGGTTGGGATTGGATTGTGTGGGTGTTGGGAACGCGGCTGAGGAGATTGGAGAAGCGGCTGCTGTCCCCCAACTGGTCTGGCGGGCGGCTGCTGAGCGCGATGAGCGTGCGGTTGATGACTTGAGTTCGAGCACTCTGCCGGCAGAGGTTGGGGTGGTGGCGGATTGCGAGGATGCGCCGGCGATGGGAGGATAGTCTTCGTTCTGTTGGTCGGTCAGTAAGTGCCTTATTCCGGAGATGGGCTGGGGAGATAGTAATTTACAATTGCCTTCCAATTGTTCCACGCCTTAAGCAATTCCCACCTCTTAGACTCGTCTTCATAAAGATCAGCAACTTCGTTGATAAGAGTTCCCAACTCCTTCGCGCTGACGTCACATAAACCCCAAAACATGTCGACGAGATCGTTGCCTGAGATGGCGCCAGACCGGAACTTGCTGATAGCGGCACGGAACAATTGCATTTTCGCGACGTCATTGCGGAGAATGTTGCTGGCGCGTTCTATGACCGCGGCATGTCTCAGCGCTCGCATATCAGCGCCACTGATCGCAGGCTGTGAAGGTTGTGACGGTCTTGGTGGATTCTGGGGACGGGAGGAGAGAGGCGGGAATGCTGTATTGTTTGTAGACTGTGTTACCGGGATATTTCCCGGTACTCCTCCCCCTGGTGGCCGGGGTGGAGGTGCTTCGACTGTCTGAGGAGGCGGTCTAGCAGTCTGTTGCGGTGACGGTCTGGCTTGGTCTGACAACTGCCCACCAAATGTTCTGGTGGTTGTGGACTGAGAGTTTTGTATAAGTTGTTGTGTCCGATGGAATGCAATTTCTGCCCTGGTCATATTCTGCTCCGTCCTGACTGGAGCTTCCTCTGGCGCCCGGCCCCTGGTGGCATTCCCCCCTCCTCGGCCCCGCCGTCGCCCATCGTGGGTTTGCTGATGTGAACGAGCGTCTTCGAAATGACTCATATCGATGCGTCTAGCATCCCGTCTTGCTCCCCTGTCTAACCCGTTGGAATGCTGCTCCAACCTATGGGCCTTGAGGTCGACCTCATTCTCGAATACTACAAACTTCTTCTCGAGGCACTCAGCATCAGGACATACAAAGTGTGATTCCTTAAAGTGAGCCTCCAGGGCGTCGTAGTTGACGTAGTACTGGGGGTTGTTCCCAGAGCTGCGACGATCACAGATGTGACAGCGCTCGTGCTTGTCACGGCAATGCTCGAAAAGCTCATCAACCGAGTAGAAACGTCTATTGCAGAAGCCGCAATCCGGATGTCCTTTAAAGCCGCTTTGGTTCTCGGATCCGGGAACATCATCTCCATGGCGTTCGTGACGCCGTAGTTCAGCAGCAGTAAAAAGCTCGTGCTCATGGGTAAACACTTTTTTGTGACGTGTACAGAGGTCACTAACATTGTTAGTTCCAGAAAATGGAGGCGCAGTCGTCGAGTACTAACCACATAACACTGCTGTGTTCATGCTTGACATGACGGTGAAGATCTGGCCAACTTAAACATGCCCGATCACATGTTTCTTCTGGGCAGTTGTAGCGTAACAGCAGAGTTGCATCGTCGCAGATTGCTTGATCGTCGTATTTGATACCAAGTGCGTCATTACGAGCGATGATTTCCGAATCTTTAAACTCTTCGAAGCGCTTTTCTGCATCCTGGGTGAATATCACAAACTCCGATTCCGTCTAGTGCTGTCTATTAGCATTTCCCACTGACACCGAGTCTTTGGAGAGGACGTGCTCGACAGTGAGTGCAGAACTTGCTCTTGTACAAGGCTCGCATTCTGAGAGAACAGATGTGGCAGGTTGAATGATTGCAGGGAGGAATGGCGATGTATTTGACGGGATCGGCACAGATGAAGCAGAGAGTGGCTTCCGATTCCGAGGCTGCATCGTCCGCGTCGGGTTTTGCAGCAGAGGTTTGAGGTGCAGTTTGTCCCACTCTTAGAACAGTTTGTTCAGCTCCATTTCCCTGCGGAGATGCTTGTGTTTGAGAGTCTCCATCCCCGCCTCTGCCTACGCCCCGAGGCCTCCGTGAACCTCCTCGCCCTTCCGAGGTAGCACCCCCCTCCCCTCTGCCTCTCCCTCTCCCTCTCCCTCTTCCTCTCCTGCCACGAGCGGTGTGTTCGCCTCTGCCTGAGCCACCATCTACGGGCCTCTGGTGTCGTCCTCCGCCTCGGGGTATGATTGGTGCGTTCCGGGTTGTCTGTTCCGTTGTTGTGGATGCCATTGTAAAGATAGATGCGAGTAAATGGCTAAGATCGAGCTTGTTGGTTAAATTGAGCAGCGATATTCCAAGAAAGCGAAGACGAGATGCAGTTGGCGAGGTTAAGTACTTAAAGTATTTCTCGCGATGAGCTTGATGTCGAGTGGTTGCGAAGGCAAAAGGCTAGCCGGAAAGTTGTGGGGGGCTGGGCGGATTAAAGTATGACCCGTCACGGTGGCTCATCCTTGCATTTGGCCGTTTCTGCACAAACGTTGCCCAGAACATTCTCAACGCTTGCAGTCAAGAGTGGAGAGTGCTTTGAATGATATCTGCGGTTTCTAAGGGCGAGTCATAGAACAGCTATATTCGCCCTGTTATATGCCTTTGTTTTTTTGCAGCGTGAGGCAGCAGATATATCTCTCTACCCGCAGCAATGACGACACCTGACATCCCCGCCTCTTCCATCGACGCCTACCAGCTTCTGCTGCAACACAATCCGCCCGCCCTCGCCTCCGAAATCCTTACCAGCAAGGTCCTTAACAAACCGCTCCCTCTTCACCCCACCACCGCCACCACTACCACTACCACCAAACCCGATGCTCGCGCTCAGCGACGGTCTCTTCGCGCCGCACGATCCACCCGGCCACGGAAGCCCGCCCCCTTAACCGCCAAAGAGAAGCGGCAACTAAAAGTCTACGCAATCTCGCGCAAGCTCTCATACGCCACCTTCATCCCGCTACACAACCTCTGGCTTTCATATGCGCAGACTCTTGCGGCGATGGGGGGAGGCGCACCAGCGATGGCAGGGCGGCTGGCGAGCGGTGACCTCCACGGTGCACTCGTGGAAGTGGTAAGGAGTCGTGCGGTCGATAGAGTTGGCATCCGTGGTATCGTTATCAAAGAGACGCGCGGGGTATTGGAGGTGGTGACGGAAAAGGATGAATGGAAGAGTGAATATATCCCCTCTCTGACTAGATTACGCAGAAGCAACTGATGGGAAAGTAGTGATACCGAAGGAATTTACCTCGTTCCGCATTACGATACCACCTAGAGATGAGGATAGGGTGCTAGGCCGAGGGGACATGGTTTTTGAGCTACAGGGTAATCAGATGATGTTTCGAGCTGCCGAGAGGGCGGGGAAGAAATTCAAGGCGAAGCCGATGCTAGATCTATGATGAATGAACATATGGTAGCCATGAAGCGTGAAACCCCTACGAAAACTGTACAAAAAGTGTGGTGAAGTTGCTATGCCATACTGGGTGACATCACTGCCGCGGCAAGATTAGATGATCTGATAGGGAGGCTCCGCAGGCATCTGCAAGTGCAAAGGATCCCGCCCGCTCCGTCATTCGCAAGCTACCTCCATAACTAACCAATACTAAGTACCTTCCCACCGAATCACTGATACAGACGTTGGTTGCGGCAATATGGCTTCCGACCCAAGAATATCCGCCCAGGAGGTCTGTGATCCGCCTCTCTCATATCTGTTGCTCGATAGGTACAGTAGCTAATCGGAGTGAGGTGGATAGGCCTTTGCTATCAACGCCGCTGCCGTAACGCGAAACTACAGTGTATGTTATCCATGGAGCACGAATCCTACCGAGTTCTGAATATATCAGGTCCATCCTAGAATCAGTTACAACACGGTGGCTGGTGTTAACGGACCTCTGGTCATTCTCGGTATGTCAGTCGTTTCCCCGCATCCCCGACGGCCCTGGCATGTCAAGGGTCACCGTGGAAGCTTTTTTTTGGGTTTGGGGATGAAATGAAGAGATATGTGAGCTAATATGAATTCTTAGATCACGTCAAATACCCCCGTTTCAATGAGGTTCGCAGCCTACCGGTAGTGCGTATTTCTCTGAAGTGCTAACACTGGGGTCTACAGATCGTAAGCCTTACCCTCCCGGATGGATCGAGGCGTGCCGGTCAGGTTCTAGAAGTTCGCGGAAGCAAGGCTGTTGTGCAGGTTCGTGGTTTAGTCTGGAAGAAAACTACCTAGAGTTAAGCTCAGCTCTTGCATTGAATAGGTTTTCGAGGGAACATCTGGTGTCGATGTTCGGAAGACAACCGTCGAGTTTACCGGAGAGAACCTGAAAATCGCTGTCGCCGAAGACATGTTGGGGCGTATCTTTGACGGCTCTGGTAGACCTATCGATAAAGGTCCTAAGGTGTTCGCCGAAGAATACCTTGACATAAACGGCTCGCCAATTAACCCATATTCCCGCGTCTACCCCGAGGAAATGATTTCAACCGGTATCTCTGCTATCGACACTATGAACTCAGTTGGCAAGTTATCTAGAATAGCTTCTATGGGAGGCGCGGGGGGCTAATTGCTGGGATATAGCTCGTGGCCAGAAAATTCCCATCTTCTCCGCTGCCGGTTTGCCGCATAACGAAATCGCTGCACAAATCTGTCGTCAGGCTGGTTTGGTAAAGGGCAACAGACCGGACAAGGGCATTCACGACGGACATGAAGACAATTTCTCCATTGTCTTCGGTGCTATGGGTGTTAACTTGGAAACCAGTCGTTTCTTCACCCGTGATTTCGAAGAGAACGGCTCTTTGGAGCGTGTCACTCTTTTCTTGAACTTGGCGAACGATCCTACTATCGAGCGTATCATTACTCCCCGTCTGGCTTTGACCACCGCCGAATATTTCGCCTACCAGTTAGAGAAGCACGTCCTGGTTATCTTGACCGATCTGTCGTCTTACTGTGATGCGCTCCGTGAGGTCTCTGCTGCGCGAGAGGAAGTGCCTGGACGTCGTGGTTACCCCGGTTACATGTACACGGATTTGTCCACAATTTATGAGCGGGCTGGTCGTGTTGAAGGTCGTAACGGCTCAATCACTCAGATTCCTATCTTGACTATGCCCAACGATGGTAAGAGACATTTGAATTTCCTATTGCGCGCCATTTGCTGACTGGCCTTGAAAGATATTACCCACCCTATTCCCGACTTGACAGGTTACATCACTGAAGGCCAGATCTTTATTGACCGACAGCTTCACAACCGTGGTATCTACCCTCCGATCAACGTTCTGCCTTCTCTATCTCGTCTCATGAAGTCCGCTATCGGCGAGGGAATGACTCGAAAGGACCACGGTGATGTGTCCAATCAGCTTTACGCCAAATATGCTATTGGTCGTGACGCTGCTGCCATGAAGGCAGTTGTCGGGGAGGAGGCCTTGTCTTCCGAAGACAAGCTCTCTCTGGAGTTCTTGGAGAAGTTTGAAAGATCATTCATCAGCCAGGGTCCCTATGAGAACCGTACTATCTTTGAGTCTTTGGATCTCGCATGGAGCTTGCTTAGAATCTACCCCAAGGAGCTGCTCAATCGTATCCCAGCCAAGATTATCAATGAGTTCTATCAGCGTTCGGCCGGTGATAGGAAGGGTAAGGGGAAGGTTACTAAAGATACCCGGGATAGTGCGCCCAAGCCTCCTCAGGAAGGGCAGTTGATTGAGACTTGAGCTTGAGCGTTTCTTTCTTTATTGTCGGGGTGGTCTGCATGTGATATAGGATGCAACGAGTTTTTTTAGCACCTGGGTTTCTTGCGCTGCTGTGGATATACTTTTGTTTTTCGCTATTGTTCTCATATCATAAGCCATACTTATTGACCAGACCTACCCTCTCATACTGAGCTTAAAGCGCTACAAGTCATCGTCGGCCTGGATTACGGGTATCAATACTTTATTCTGGCCAGTGGCCACATGCCCCCACCGCAGAGCCTTTACTTCTACCATATGCTCTGATATATTACACGGTATTCCTTTTCACATTTTACATATCTCATTTTAGTCCTCAAAAGACATCTTCTGTCCTGTGGCCTGTGTGATGGCACCAGTACGGCTCTCGGCACCTCTCGAATACACAGCACCAGCATCCGCAGATCTAGTATCCTCCTTCGGCTTCCCCTTAAACTTTCCAGGGTGTTTCGAGCCACCAGAACCGCCCTCCTCTTTATCCTTCCCTCCAAATCTCTTCTTATACCTTACTGACGGATCCTCACCATACTCCATGGTAATAGGTCGACCATTAAGTATACCCCGTTTCTTTCTTAACGAGTGCAAAGCCACCTCTTCCTTCCCTTCTAAATCCTCATACACAAGCTCTTCCTCGGGCGTCAACCCCAGCATCGCACGCTTAACACTCTCCTTGTCTTCAAAATTAACGAACCCAAACCCTTTACACCTCTCGGTGTCTTCAAACGTCGCAAGCCGCACCTTCTGGATATTCCCTGCGAACGAAAAGTGGGATTTCAAGTGCTCGGCGGTGCAGGAAAACTCGAGGTTTCCAACGTATAGGATACGACTTGGTGGTTTGCTGGTAAGGTTTGCACCAACTCTTGGAGCGGTAGAGGTTGACTCTGCTGTTGCTACAGAAGGGCGGTTAGAGAAATCTTTTGCGTTCTTGATCAATACTCGTCGTCCGCCTAGTAGTGACTCAGAAAGTGACAGTGCGTGCTGAAGTGCAGACTCGGTTTTGAAGTCGACGTAGGCGAATCCTTTGTTACGCCCGTTTTGGAGGGGGAGGTTGATACGGGTTATTGAGTCTTTATTTTCGCCGGCAAGGAAGTCTGTGAGGATGACGGGAGTGGTGGAGAAGGAGAGGTTGCCGATCCAGATTCCGAATTTGGAGCGGGCTTGGGAGGAGTGTTCTGGGAATTCGGAGGTGGGTGTGCTGGTGGTGGAGGTGGTGGTGGGTTTGAGGATTTTGGGGGCGAGCTCCGGATGCTTTTTGAGTTTCCGGAGAGCCTTTTTGGAGGGTGGTTCCGGGGCGCTGACGTCGATTTCGAGGTCGCCGTCGGAGGGGGAGGTGCGTTTGCGTTTTTTGCTGGATTTTTCGGGGGAGTCGGAGTTGGGGTTTGACGTTCCTTGTGCTGGTTTTTCTTCCTCTTCTTCCATAGCTTTCCGTTTGGATTTCTCTTCCTTTTGCTTTGCTTTCTCTGCTTTCCGCTTTGCTTTCTCTTCCCCCTGCTTTCTCTTCTCTTCGTCTTCCTCCCCACCCTCTTTGGTGGCTTTTCTCTGCGCCTTTTCTTCTTTCCGTTGCTTCTCCTTCACCTCCGTCGTTGCATCCGCCATCTCGGTGTCTTCGGCTTTCGCTTTCGCTTTCGCTTCGGCCTTTGCGGCTCTCCGCTCCGCTTTGCGTTTTTGGTCGCCGCCGGGTTTTTTGAGTTTGGTTCTTGACATTGATGATAAGTGGTAGGAGAAAGAGACTTAGGACTCGGGACTCGGGATATTTTTTTTAGACATTAATTTGGCTTGGCGCGGCGGCCGGAAATTGCCGCTGTAGACTAGAGTAGAGTACACCTACTAGACCTTGGGTTTTACTGAATCCTGATGTTATTCGGACTGTAGATAACAGGTCAATTGAAGGGGGTTCTCAGGGAATGACACTTCCGCGCACGAAATTCACCGGAATTGAGATTCTTCCGCCGCCGCCATCGAGTGACGTTTTATGAAGTGCATACTTGGCATCACGTTTTCCTATATCCCAAGCTCCCGCACAGCATCTCATCTCCATCACCACGACTCACAGCCTTGATAACAACAATGGCCTCCCTAAAGAACCTCAAAGACCAGCGCCGCGCTGAACTCAGTCTGCACTAACCCCCCTTACTTCCTTTAGCTCTTGCTAACTGTTGTGAAGTCATCCCTTACACACCCACCGAGGAGAAAGTCGAAGACCGTATGTCCCACTTGTTCCCCTCCCCATTGCATTGTGCACACGCTGACTGACGAATATCTAGAATCCTTCGGCGGTATACCACCCCCCCATATCTCCTCCCAACCACCCACTAAGACCTCATAACCAGACACCCTCGGCACCGCACTCCCCATGGCCGCAATGTTTACGCGCCACAAGTAACCCCCCCCCCCCCCCTTCCCACTTCTGCATCTGACGAGAGACCAGAATGATCGGATGGACAGCTGTCGTCTTTGCGATCCAGAACTGGCTTAACGAAAGTCCCGCGCAAGTTGCGGCCGGAAAACAACCGGGATATTTTGCGGTAGGAATAGCGTTGATGAGTTTGATGCTTGTAGGTGTTGATGTGGAAGACACGGGTAGGAGGATGCTAATGGATGGTGACAGACTTATATGCCGATTTTCTTCCCGACCGCGCAGAATGTTGATACTACTGGGACGGGACCGGCGGCGCCGGTGGCGGCGTAGGGGGGGAGGAGTGATGATGTATGATAGTTTACCTTGGTGGTGTGGGTATGTAATGAATAATTAAGGTTGGTCGGCCGAGACTTGAGCCGCAGCTCTGCATCGATGCAATAATTGAGGTTCAATCGTCTATTCTATAAAGTTTTATCTATCTATCCCGCATCCCCCGCATCTACTCCGGTTTTTCAACCTCCTCAATCAATGCCTCAACCGAAAACGCCTCATCTCCACTCGAGAACATTTCCAGCATCTTCCTCCGTCTCTCCGTTTCAGGCCCTTTAATCGCACCATAAAACTTCTGCAACGCAACCACCAGAAACTGCGCCTGACTCACTGTCACCCCACGATCAGGTACCACCTGACCCTGCGCCAACACCAATCCCTTCTCCTCCGCCAGCTCAAGGTGGTGCGTCAGCGTAGTATGAGGCTGCGCAAACTCTCCCTTCAACTTATACTCCTCCAACGTGGTGAAAATCACAGTACTCGAATACTCAGTCGGGAATGTCCACTGCAGCAGATGTATCTCAACCCCCTGGCCATCTCTCGGCAGCGGGAGGAGAAACATCGGATGTTTTTTACCCAGCGATGCCATCTCTGAATGTGTTTCTTTCGGCATTGTTGCACATAGCGATGAAGAGTCGGTGACAAAGCGCGCACGCCAGATTAGCTCGATTTCTTTGGGGTCGTTGTGGATGAGGAGTTTGTCGACGTCGACGTAGGAAGAGAGGGTTTTTACGCCTGGTGGAGCGGAGGAGACTCGGCGGGTGGCGGCGGTGGCAGCGATGGGGGAGGGCGGTGGTGGAGGGTTGAAGGGTACGTGTTGTTGTTGTGGTGGTGGTGGCACCAAGGTAGCAGTAGCATCGAGGACGGCGTCGATCTCGGGAGCTGCGGCTTCTTTTCGTACCGCTGAGATCTTGTCTTTGTAGACTTCTTTCAACTCATCGAACGAGGAGACGCCTTCGCTTTTGCTACCGTGTTAGTGGGTGCACCACTACCGAGCGAGAGCAAGCAAGCAAGCAAGCTAACGGGTGCGGGGGTGGGTGGTTATGGTGGGATCGGATCAGTCACACACACACACACCTCTTCAGCTTTTTCTCCAGTTTTTCGCGGTACTTTTCGACGACGCGGGGTTCCACGCGGGTTTGGAAGAAGCGCGCATTGACGACTTGCGCATTGCGACGTTGGCAGCGCGGGGCCAGGCGGAGGAAGAGGGCCCGGCGGAGAGCGAGTGGACGTGCGGTGGCGGGGAGGAACGACATGTCGGGAAACAAAGCGATTGCCGTTGCCATGTTACTCTAGTTTTATTTTTTCCCTAGCCGAAACTGTGGGAAGCTGACGCCAAGAAACCCCAGCCAGGGGCAGGGCCGCTAGCTAGATAGCTAGATATTAAGTACCCCCCCACAAAGCTCCCTAGTATAACAGCAGTCGAGATGCCGAGGATCATCGGCTATGAATTGGGGGGAGGAGTATTTCTGAAGTAACCCTCGCTCCAGCTCCATCCCCTCTGCTTCGGCTACATACCTGCTCCCCTTTTAACGCTCCTCCGCCTCACCAAAGCAATATCCAGGATGCCTTTCCACTCTAAATACCCCCCTATTGAGGTGCCGCAGGTGGACTTATATTCGTTTATATTTGATCGCAAGGATACGCCATTTCCTGACGACCAAGGTGGGTGGTGGTTCTCCTACTATATGGAAATGTCTTCTCCGAATTGACAACGGGGGGGGGGGTTGTAGTTATCTTTGTCGATGGAAACACCAGGCGAAAGTTGAAGTTCTCTGATATCCGTAACCAGGCAAAGACTTTTGGAATTGGTCTCAAGTCGTTTTGGGGTTGGAGAAAGGGTGATGTTTTGGCTACCTTCAGGTTGGTACTGCTGCTGTCGCGTGCCACTGCACGCCAGCGCTGACAGGAGTAATTCCTCAGCCCGAATAATATCGATATCCCGCCGTTGGAGTTGGGTGTGCTTTGGGCTTCTGGAACTGTTACACCCGCAAATCCAACGTACACGGTAGACGAGCTTACTTTCCAGCTTAAAGACTCAGGCGCGAAGGCGATTGCGACGATCGCGGATATGCTCCCAATAGTAACTAAGGCTGCAGCCACTGTTGGGATTCCGGAAGACAGGATTATCCTCCTTGGAGACAAGCGCGTACAGAACTATAAGCACTGGAAAGAAATCCATGATCCGACGCAGACGCTGAAGTGGAGGAGAAGTAAGGTTGATGCTGCGAAGGATGTGGCGTTTTTGGTGTACTCGAGTGGAACGACAGGACATCCGAAGGGTGTTATGTTGTCCCACCAGAATATCAGTAGTGACACGTTGATGCTCATGGCAGGAGAGGGCACAAACCTCACCTGGCAGAATGATTGCATTCTTGCCTTCCTGCCGTTTTTCCATATCTATGGACTTACTTGTTGGTTTATACCTCTCTGTGAAGAGTGTATGGGGGGCTGACCGAGGCAGGTTTGATTATGCATAGCCTTTACTCAGGAAGGAAGACGGTTGTTATGGATAGGTTTGACTTGGACAAGTACTGCCAACTCGTCCAGGAGTACAAGATTACCTACAGCTATGTTGTTCCACCGGTAATCCTGTTGTTGGCTAAGAGCCCTGCGGTTTTGAAATACGACCTCGGTAGTCTGCGAATGCTCAACTCCGGAGCAGCGCCGTTAACAAGAGAGTTGGTGGAAGCCGTCTGGGACAGACTGAAGATCCCCGTAAAGCAAGGTATGCCAATGCCCAAGCAAAGACTCCATCCTATACTCACAACGAGTGACAGGATATGGTCTCTCCGAAACGGCGCCCGTCACGCACACCCAACAATGGCATCTCTGGGAGTCTACAATCGGCAGCGTGGGATACATGCTCCCCGGTATGACCTGCAAATATTGCGACGAAGAAGGCAACGAGGTCCCGATCGGCGAAACCGGGGAGCTGTGGCTCAAGGGGCCCAACGTCATGCTAGGCTACCTCAACAACCCGCAAGCCACCGCAAATGCGATTACTGAGGACGGCTACTTCAAGACGGGCGACGTCGGACACCAGGATAAAGACGGTAACGTCTTCATCACCGACCGCGTCAAGGAACTCATCAAATACAAGGGCTTCCAAGTACCCCCCGCAGAATTGGAAGGAAAACTAATGGCCCACCCGAAAATCGACGATTGCGCTGTGGTTGGAGTCTACGAAAAGGCGCTGGCGAGCGAAGTCCCTAGAGCATACGTGGTGCCGAAGGCGGGTGTCAGCAAGGATGGGTTGGCAGAGGAGATTATTCAGTTTATCCATGAGAGCGTGGCACAGCATAAGAGGTTGAGAGGTGGCGTACGGTGCGTCATCCTCTCCCCGATTTGCAATTAGCAAGAGTCTAACGGAACGTAGGTTTGTGGATGCGATACCGAAGAGTGTCAGCGGGAAGATTTTGCGGAGGATATTGAAAGATCAGGCATTAGCTGAAGCTGAAGCTAAGGCTGGAGATGCTTTCAAGGCGAAGCTTTAGACGATAGATCTAGTGTGTGTGTCGCATGTTTGTTTCGTAACCTGTACCTGTAGAGTGCTTAGACAATTCCCCCCTAATTGTTCGTTCATCTATTTACTCTATACAGCGGGAGCGCGGGAGCAACTGTAGATGACGCAGTGAAGTGTACTAAGGTTTTGACCCAGCCGTAGATCCTGGGGAACTTAGCGTATCATGTAGCGCGTGTTGGCGGCAGGCTTTCCACATGCCAAGCAAGGATGACGAAATGCGACAAGTCACGAACATCAGACCAGACCACCGCCGCCTCTGGATGAAATCAGGAACAATCCTCAATCTTATCGTTGAGACCTACAAGGTACCAAGTGTACTTTGTATTGTGACGTTTCTTCTTTTCTCTTTCTTGAAACCCAACACCATTCAAACACACACACATCCTTTCTTCTACCGCTTCTTTGTTTCATCGCCAACAATAACGACGAAGTGCTTATAACCAAGCACACATCACACTCGCAATGCCGATCAGAGAAGCGATCAGAGATCAGATGAGTCGATACAGAGACGGTGTTTGTCCCCCCATCCCCACCGCCGACACACTATCTCTCTCTTTCCGTGACGCTGATGGTTCGTTTTGTGGTGGTGGATTATACAGTTAAAACCTCAGGATACGTACCTGTCATGTCTGTTCCCCTCCCTCCCCCCAGGTGAGAAAGGTCCGCTAATGATGATGGGAGATAGACCACGATGCTACTGGTACTCGCTCGTCCCTCCTCCTCCTCCTCCCCAATGGGAAAGGCTGATGTGGTGTGTGTGCGTAGTTACGGTGGAGGACATGAGGTGTCTTAAGAGCGACTGGTTGACTGATGGGATTATTTCGTTTTGGGAAGAGTATGTCTCGAAAATACGGGTGAGGATGCGGATGGTGATTGGGGGGGGCTAATAGGTGACGGGGGGTAGGTATCTGGAGAGAGAGGAAATCTCGAAACATGAAAGTTGTAATGTCGTCCTGCTCAGACCGAGTATGGTTTTCTTATTGAAGGAGTGGACGCTTGGTATGCATCTCCCCCCCCCCCAGCTCCCCCCGTAAGCATAGCTAACCCGCCCCACCACCAGAACCTCGTGAACTCCTCGAAGGCTCCGGCGGCGCCCTCCGCCACCTTTCCAACGCCACACACATCTTCTGTCCCATCAACGACAACACGGACACGACCCATGCCGAAGGCGGCACTCACTGGTCATTACTAGTAGTTGGAGTCCAAGACCGCATCGCCTTCCACTACGACTCCCTCTCTTCATGCAACCACGTCCCCGCACAAGCCGTTCACCGAATGCTTGAGCGCGTTCTCGGCTTCTCGCTTTCCTTCGCAAATCTTATCGACACACCGCAGCAGGATAATTGCATGGATTGCGGAGTGCATGTTTGCTGGGCTATGAAGCATTTACTGCTGAGACGGTTGCTGTTGGCAGAGAGACGGACGGAGGTGGATATGTCGCTTGGTGGGAAACGGTTAGATGCTGGGAAGATGCGGAGGGAGATGTATAGGATTGCTGAAAATTTGAGGAAGCGGGCTAGTCGCAGGTAGGTGGTTCTGTGAACGGTGCAGGTGGGGAGAGGAGGAGGCTAACGAGGGAATAGTGTAAGTCCGAGGGCGAGGAATGGGGAGCCACCGAGGATTGGGAGGGAATCGGGGACTGGATCGGGATGAGGTGGGAGTGGTAGATTGTTGGGGAGGAGGTAGTAGATGCATGGAACGACAGTACGATGGGTACTTTGGGCATTGTTTCTCTTATTTCATTTTGTTCATCGTCTTGCAGGTTGCGGTGTACTGGTTTTTTGTAGAATATATATCTAGGGCCATTGGAAAAACATTCGAGTATTCGGTGGTTTTGTGTTTGCATCCGCCAATGATCATACAGTGGGAATACCATTGACTGAAGCATTCATCTGCAGGCCCGGTAGCTGCACCTCACTTGTTTGCGTACCCAAATGTTATAGCAAAGTTGCTTATTTATCGCTACTTGCTATGTAACTTCCTAGGTCATACCTCATCATCAAGGAACTTCAACTCGCATCCACCCAATATCAAAAAAAAAAACAGCATTCAAAACAAACGAAAAATCCTCCTGCCTTTCGATCACCATTTTTCACCACCACAAACAACCAAGTTGCATCACCGACACCAATGTCGGTATCCAAAAAAAAAAAACCGCA
>MU122097.1:1290790-1324682 GCA_014904905.1 Wilcoxina mikolae CBS 423.85 | reverse complement strand
ACTTACTGCCACTGGGGCTCAATAAATTTCTTGAACCTAGCTTCCGTGTAGAACCCGGTTTCGATCGTAACCATGTAAGTGTACATCAAGAGCTTATCGAATCTACTTGCAAAGTACTGCAGGAATGCTTCTGATGTTTCACCGACTGCCTTTTGTGCTGCTATGCTCATGTCTAGGAAGTGGTTCCTCTGTTTGGGGAAGATATGTTAGCTCTATTTCCCCCGGGGTATAGAAGGGAGGGGCATCACCTTATTCCGTATCACACGCAACAGATCAATGATTCTTGTTCCATCATAGCCTCTTCGTTTCTTCTCCGTGAGGTCGGCATATAAGTGTGGATCCAGTCTTTCGAGCCAGTTACCACCAATGACTTCCCTCTCACCCCGTTGTAGTATCAGTACGGCGGGTGAGACGAGACCTGGGTTGGCTTTCATCCGCTCCTTTTCGTTCTCGAATCGGTCTGAAACGGTGGTTATGAATTCGAGTCGTTTCTCGGCATCCCAAAAGAATGGGTGCGCGCCCACTTTCTTGGTGTCTGGTCTATTGATGATTTTCAGTTAGTTCAGCAATCTAGAAAGTTACGGGGGGGGGAAGACGATATATACCTTTTCTTTGGGTCTTGTCGTATCATACTAGCAACAAGATCCACAGCTTCAAGACCTGCGTCGTACATCTCGGCAAGCCGGTGCTCGGTCGATTTGCCGCATATGATATTGAATTCCCTTTCATACCGCTGACCAAATGGATGATCCCCTCGTGAGAGTACAAAGTAGAAAACGCATCCCAGAGCAAATATGTCAATCGCTCTTGTCGCCCTCCTCTTGGTGATTGGATCCTCCACTGCAACGTCTGAGCCCGTACCTGTGCCCGATCCGGAATTGTCCTTGTCACTCGGCTCACCAGCCGTCTTATCGAGGAGTTCTGGTGCACGCCATCCAACGGTTCCCGCGCCTTGTGCAGTAGTGGCTCCAAATGAATACTCATCGGCCTGTAATTTCTTGCAGAGCCCAAAATCTGAGATGAGAAGCCTGGGATGGGTGGAACGAAAGTTAGGCGCTCCAACCAGAATATTTTGAGGCTTAACATCTCGATGCACAATCTTGAGCGAATGCAGGTGATGCAACCCCTTGGTAATCTGCATTAACGTTTCGCGGGGGTTCATTTTTCCCACCAAATCTGGGAACCTCTGAGGCTTGTCGATAACGTCGTAAAGGGACCCCGGACACATCTCCAAGGCGATGTACACAAACTGCTCATGCACTTGCTGGCAGTAATATCGTACAACATTCTCGTGGTAATCAGCGTCCTGTAAGGTCTTCACCTCCTTCATCGCGATATCGGCATGTGTGGTCAGGATTCTCTTCACTGCAACCAATTTGCCCTCCCAGTCTCCCTTATGAACTGTAGTGCCTTGACTTCCAGAGCCTACACAATTGTTAACAACGGGTTGCATGCCACGTAGAGAAAACCCTTACCAAGTAATACATCCTCATATATTGTAAGATTATTCAAAACTAGCGGCGGTCTGATTTCCATCTTTGACCCATCCTCCAGAGTTATCTTGATACGACCAGGTGTTGTCGCAGTGGCTGGGCCTGCATTCTCGAGTTTCTCGATTGTGCTGCTTCCATTTGCTGGTGTGTTTCCGTTATCACCCCCGTTGGACTTCTTCTTTCCCCCTCGTCGGCCACGTTGGTACTTCTTTTTTTTGGCGGGTGTGGTCGGGGGTGCCGTGGTCTCTCCATTCTCTTCACCAACCCCTGGCGTAGATTCCTTTGCCGGCTCGGGTTCTTGAAACCTCACCGCAGGCACCACAGCTGCAAGATCCTTTGCTTCTCCGAGCTCCGGCTCTTCCGGCTTCGGTTCTTCCGGCTTCTGGTCCTCAGAGCCCTTGTCTGGCGGTGTCTGTATTTCGGGTTGTTTCTCCTCGGGGCTCTCTTCCATAGGCTGTAGCACTGGTGGGTCTGAGGTCTCTACACTAGTTACGGTTGTGACCGATTTGGCGGGTTCAGTTGCCAATAACGGTGCGACAGGTTCGGAAGGCGAACTGTTGAAGAATTTCGAAGCAATTGCAGACCGCGATAAAGGTAAATCGAACTGGTGATGAGCAATCTTTGCAATGGTCAAAAACCACAAGATGGCCAAGAAAATTGTACCTGGCATAAAATATCCAGTACTCGTAGTTGCTGCCCCAACAATTGGGATCCCGGGCAGAGAAGGGCTCGAAGCTGGTGGTGACTCATTGCTACTGCTCCTACGGCCGCTTGCATCTTCATAGGCTGCTGGCGCAGGTAATGAAGCACGAACGGGTTCTGGACCTGTATAGTGCATCTTGTGAATTCCAACGAGTGCTTTCTCACGTTCTGGGGCAGGGAGCGATTTCCATGGTCCTGCCTTTTCGTAACAGCCCGCATTGGAAGCCTGTCTCGTGACATATGGAAAGTTCGCTTCCGACAGCGCATACCAACCACCATTGGGTGTGATCCCCACAAATGTATTATCAAGCTGACTCGATGATTCTGGGTCCATTTTGGAACGCATGGGGGGTTGCGGGAGAACCAATAGATCATCAGAGTCCGGTTTGGAGAGTGATCTCACAACATCGAATATCCGGACAACTGGAGAATCAAGTGTTGCATGGTACCTTGGCGGCTTCATGCCCGACGATTCTAACAACCTTCAGTCTATAAAGTCCAAACTCGAGTAAAGAGAAATTACCTGCGTCGTCAAATCCAAATATCGTACCGTCATGTTGGCTGTATATATAACGACTGTCCAAGGGGCGCTGGTACTGTGCCCTCAAGTCCTGATCGCTATTATTCGGGCTCCACTCGTTGAATCTAATGGTCCACAGGGTCTCTGCGGTTGACCAGCGCTGGATCCTGATGGTGTACTCTAGCAGAATTGTTAGAAAGTCAAGCTAAGACAAATGTGCACGACCATACCAGTTCTTCCAAGCATAATAATCTTATCAGAACCTTCCGTTGAATCACATTCATCATCCAACTCCTGGAGCTTTGTGGTTGTTTTACACTTCTTATCATTGACCACACCGGAAACCCCACTAGTGCTGAAAACCCGTTGAATGACCCCGGTTCTAGCATTGATTGCGTACGTCGTCGTGTTCTTGGCACCATTGTAGACCATGTCAACTCCAGGCGGCATATACGGGGTTTGGTGAATAATGTCCTTGATTGTAAGACCAACACTCTGCAAGATGTCAGTAAAGTCACAAACACCCAGAACCCGGGTGGGAACGATCGTACCTCCAAGCCATTTTCGGGTGTATAAAAAAGCAGTTGCCCGTCTTCTGATGGCTCGACAATCCACTGCATAGTATCCTCGGATGACGAGTTCGCGCGATGGTTTATAGTTTCAACTGCTCCATCGTCTGTATGGATCTGCCATCGCTCTTTACCACTCCTTCTGTCCCGCGAACTAAGGGTCCCAGCCACTGTCGTCAACAAGACAAAGTCCGTGGGTTCGTAGTCATTCAAGCTCCGTTGCGCTTGGCCGACATAATTGTTGACTATGCCTTTCCTCCGACCATATCCATAATCGAGGTCTCGTCGGACGACTACGACTTCCTTGCGCGGCTCGGTACTAACTTCCTTCGAGCTCAACTGGTCCTGGGAATTGACTAACTCGGATTTCTCGACATTCGGAGTGCCGGTCTTCGAAGGATCGGTAGCCGATACGGTAGAAAAGAGCCAGAGAAAGGCGAGTAGGTAGGAGAATAAAATGCCAGCTTCACCGACGCCAGGCCTGAGCTGGCGCATGTTGAGAGCGCGAAATCGTTGGAGACGTGGTATATGGCGGATCCCCGCGGAGGAGGTGTCGTTCAGTTGGCAAAATCAGAGTTCGGTCGCTGACTATATCGCTGTAATATTGTAATAGTGTTAAGCTTCCTCGAAGGCGAGTGTGTCGTGCGGTGGGTGCGATCGAGACATTCGACTGGGGGTTTGAGGGCTGAATCCTGGGAAGGCTTACTTAGCGGCAAGATGGATGGCTTTGGCGCCGCCAACAACACAACAGGCACATGCCTGATTCGACACTGCAAAAAGGCTCGGTGTGCTCTGTGCTACGTGCCTCCAGAGTATTATGTAGTACACGGATGCAACCCTCTGCGGTTCTAAACTTCGTTTCAATTCGCCTCGAGGGAGCCGAAACACCTTGACGTCCTTCTAGGTAGCCCGCTTCACCTCGCCTTTGCATAAAGTTCTCTCTTAGCACCTACAGTTTTGGAACTAGACGGCACAGGCAGCGGTGAAAGCACGGTGAGACCGTACCAATCCCAAACTGTTCCTAGCAACATTGAACGACACACCTCAACAACATGTCCTGGAGGCCTTACTCCCCATCACGATCCAAAACCAAACGTAGATATTGTACGAAAAAACGGGGGGTTTTAGGTTGGTCTATTGGGATGAACCGTTTTTAAACTGTCGTCGTAGATTTCAAGGCCGGCCAGAGGGCCGGTTCTCGACCGTTTTGTCCCGAAACTCTGTCTGCAAAAAAAAAAAATTTCTTACAGTACCATCAGCTCCTACCGACAATTCGTTGTTCGATGGCTTTATATCTTGATAAATCGAACTCGGCGTAAGTACTCTAGTTGAGACCGAAGGTCAACGCACGTCTTTCAAGGTTGTTAGAACGAACAACGAAGCAGGACGCTTGCGCATAACTACCACAGTATCTTCCTTGCTCAATAGACCTTTGGAATGCGCCCAATAGTATTACATACGAGACTGGCAAGAGGACTCGGGACGTCTCGTCTCGTTGGTCTCCAGGCATGGGAGAGATCTCGTCCTGTAGCTTTTTCATGATGCTACTTTAGAAGAAGGGGAGTGGTGGTGCACTGATAGGTAGTGTTCTTAAAAGTCCAGGTTGACAATCTCTCAGTCATTGTGTTTTGGCAATCGCTCAGGCCATTGAGATGATGTGGATGGATCTGCAGCCCGACGGAGTTGACGTCCCTTTGTTTTGACGACGACCCTTGTATTCGTTGCTAAAAAAAATTAAAAAATTAGTAGATGCTTCCAGGTTGTTTCCCCGCAAAATCAGTGAAACTACAGCGGGTACGCAGTGTTGCATGTAATTACTCGATGCCCTCTTTTCTTTGCTGGCTTCTGATCTACTACTCAATCCATTGGTCCGACTCGTCTATATATGCAGAATGCTCGTTCATCTATCTCCAGTTTAGAGGTTAGGATCATCTCACCCTCGGCGAGAGAAACGTTTATAAGTGAGCCAAGGCTTGATCAATTCTCGCCCAATGCTCCGGATCCTTCAAGATAAGGTTTCCTTCCTTCACTTTCAGTTCGTACGAGTACAAACGGTCCAAGTGACCACAAAACAACCCCAAGGTACTCGACCTTGCTCAAGTGCGTATAAGTACTACCTCTGGGTATCGTATCATGTCCGTCCGAGAGGTTCGAGCACTATAACTCCCGTGCGTTGCCTCGTAAACTTAAGGTGGTTGGTTCAACTAACATGATGACAGAGACTGGATAATCATGTCCATCAACAATTTTGATTGAGCTCTACGATTGGAACCCCGAGGGTATCAAGCCGAACAACATCCAACCTCACATTGACTGCGGCTGGTGAAGTTTAGCAATGACGCAAAGGAATCTGTTGAGCGCTGCCAGGCTGCTACTACCATATAGACGGCTATCAAATCACCGTGGGAGCATTGTGAATCCTAAAAGACGGTGAATTTGCCATGGAGAAGGCATTCGGATAGGCAATCATAAATATGATGTCTGACAAACCCGCCACCCAATTTATGTATGGGGGGGTTTTGAAAATGTATATTTATGTGCTTGTCCTTGGTTGCTATGACCAACTTCCCAGCCATTGTTAACATCAACCATTACAATCCACCACATCTCTCGAAATGACCACACTCTCTGACCTACCCGAAGAATTACTCCTCGAAATTTTCAAGCAAGTCTGCAAACCCGAAAACCCCTTATATGGTCCGTCCAGTTATTGGGGATGGGAGCCCGAATGTTACAGAGTGGCGCCTCTTCGCCTCGTGAACCGACGATTCTCCTACATCGGCCGCCCGCTCTTGTACACGCATTTTAGAGCGGGAGGTTCTCGCCCGATCCGGCGCGTCCGTCAGTTTCTTCGCCTCTTGCACCAGCAGCCCAATCTTGCGACTCTCACGAAATCTATCTACCTCGGCCAGAGTCAGATATTCTTAGACGTGCCCGAACTTACGAAAGAGACTGAAGAGGAGGTAGAGCAAAATCTCGAGATCTGGCGAGCCGAGACAAAGGGTTTGCAGTTGCAGCATCGGCATGTTTTGCGTATACCAAAGAATAATAACAACATGCTACGGTACTCTGCTCTTTGTACCCTGTTCCTGCTGTGCAAGCTACGGAACCTACATACGGTTTACCTACATACGGTTTTCTTAAAGTTGGATCTGTTTCTCCAAATGCTTCCTCGCTTTATCAACGAAGGCGTGTTCAATCTCTTACCGTCGTCCCTCGCTACTCTCCAGGCCTTGCATTGGGTTCCATTCCACTCCACCGCTTCTGTGGAATTCAGCAGCTTTCTGCACATGATTTCTCTTGCGCCGAAGCTGCGGCACGTCGCGTGCGGTTATCTTTACGGAGTCCATCATCCTTCCAAACCTTTGCGGTTAGAGGGATTGGAATCGGCCATTACGTCGCTCAAGCTCGTCAAGGCTCGAATTGCGGGGAAAAACCTGGAGCGTTTATTCTCAGTCACAAAACATCTCACCCATCTCAAATGTGAATCCGCCAGGATTATTTTACCCATCAAATTTTCGATGGCTTTGCAAAAACTCCAGGCATCATTGGAATCTCTTGTATTGGGGATTCCCATATTTGACGTCGATCCGGCAGGAGATGTTCCAGAGAAAGAAGCCGGTCCGGCGACGATTGGTCCATTCAACGACTTCCCACGACTTCGAACCATCAGAGCAGCTTACAGATGGCAAGGGAGTCAAGGTCCGACCCTGACCGAAATGCTTCCTCCGGGTATAGAGAGTCTTACGTTACTTTGCCCCGATGAGGACGAATCCCTTCACGAATTCTTCGAGGAAGTTTTTGGTGTCGTCAAGTGTAAGCACTTCGGCGGTCGGATGCAAAAGCTCGTGGTGTTGGACTTTGTCGGGACGCGAACGGAGTACAAATTGCGCCGGGAGGGGGAAATAGCGGAGCTGTGTCTGCAGTGTGACATTTCATTGCGAGATATGAGACTACCATTTCTACCTTGAAACAGAATGCGCTTGTAGGCAGGTATATCAGGGAGGTTAGATATGCAAATTAAGCTTAAAATATGTGGAGTAGCAGAGGCCACGAACTCAAGTTCGTCAACTCATTCGTTATCCCAAAGAAATCGTGCACATACCATCATGCTCTATTCCCCCAAAGTAACGTTCCAGTGTCATCAGAGGCCGTTCCATATAGGCTTCAAACGACACAGCGGAGACGAGACATAGACTCGCTGCGCATGCCGCTACAGATTCATCCCGCCATGTTGTGTAATTGATTTTCCGCCCTCGGCATTCGCAAGCATCACGTAGAGTACTAGCAACGTATGAATGCGTTAGGTAGATTGAGCTGGTGGTAATTAATCTATGCCTGCCATTATTCCTGATGTTTTACACGGCATAAGAACCTGGAAATAATGGGGCCGCTAGTGTGGTCATAAGTTATCACCCGCCTATCCCTTACTCGTCGGGTGCGCCTGGTCTCAACTCTGGAACTCGATGTTCTCTAGACTCCCACTGTGCACGGGAAATCTTGAGAGCATCCAAAACTCTTCGAGAAATACAGTATGAATTCACTCTGGACTGCACATACATATTTTCTTGCAATTGACAAAGGACACCGTAGGTTGTGCAATATCTGTATTTAATGTGGCATCTTTGCGTCGTCCTCCTAGATACAGATTCACAACTGCAAGCGTGTGTTGTTGATTATCGGGTTAGGGTAAACGATTCTAAGCTTCGGTTTGGTCAGCCATTCCAGCTTCCCGCTCGATCCAACCCTCGTCTTTCATCTTTTTCTTTTCCTCCTCCCCCTCCTCTCCTACTAACAATGCACAGGACCACGGTGTTAAGATAGGTCCCTCCCTACTTACACATATTACCAACAATCCCAGCCGCTGTCGTCCCCCCATCACTCCAGGCTGAACGACATCTATGAATTGAACTACCAACCCCATCTGAGTCCATTGCGGAGGACGAATGCGCGTGGAAAACCACCGACCAAATACTCGAAACAGAGATAGACTTACACTTATCGATGGCTGTGTTCCCTCGCTATCCTCTGGGGGCGTGCAGAAGAAATGGATATTACCAACTTGAACGTTAAAACTCTCAATTCCTTTGGAACAGCTACATCTATGACGCAGTTTAATGTAGTAAGAAGTTTTACACCGCCGCTGCTGTGTGACGGAGTATCTTCGAGTGATATGTACGACTGATATTGCATCATAGTGTGATTAGGTCGGATATTTGAAAGAAAGGACTAAAGAGGACGAACACTTATCTCGTCCCAGCCTCTCCCCTTACCTCACTCGCAAGCTCACTCGGCAATCCACGAGGTACGACTGGCAACAACACTGGAGGTTGGGCACAAGACAAGACGAACCCGTCGATAATGATTCCAATTAAGCCAGCACGAACAAACATTCTATTAGAATTCATATACTTATGTATAACCCCAAACAACCAAAGACATTACCGGGACCGGCTAAACATGTCCGTAAACTTCGTCCACCCCTTCACCACTTTAAACTCCTTGCTCACCACCAACTTAGGTTTCCTCGGTCCTGTTCGCCAGAAACAATCTATCAAGATAGTCGCCAGAACGAACACCTGACATCCTAACGATATGGCCATTGTAAGCCTCGACGCAATCTTCGCCTCTCAGTTAGTGCACGCCTATCAAGCTCACAGAATCTCACCCGCACTCACCACTTCTCCGCACAAAAACGGAAAGTCCACCGTGACGGCTTCATCCCAGTGCAACGTCTTTGCATGACATGTCCATGACAGCGTCGGCACATTCCTCCGATTCTTCTCCGAAAGCTGCTCCACCGTTTTTGCAGCCACCATAAGTACCAAACAAACCACATTGTCCGCCAGCGCAATCGCTTTCAACTTCACGCCATCGAGGCTTCTGACGTTAACCTTGACGCTCGCCCCAAAGAAGGCAAGATCCGACAGGAACGTCACTATCGCCGCTGACAACATGAGGATCGTGCAATGAAGATGCATATTCTGTGGCCAAACAAAATCGTTGTTGTCGTGGTGTGATTTCACGTAACGGGTTGTAAAAAACGAGTAAAGCACAGAACTTAGGGCGCCGAAAGAAGCTCCTGATGCTACGAGGGAAACAATGCGGAAGAAGAGCCGTGTGCGATGGTTGAACTTTCGCCAATCGAAAGACGGTTTTCGTAAGGTGAGTGTAGGAACGGGCTTTTGTTGCACCAGAGGGGTCCAGTCGTCATTTTGTTGGGCTTCTTGATCATGGAGATCCTCGGTGAAAACGCTGGGAGTGCTGAGGGAGATGGGGCGAAGACCTCCTGTGGGATCCATAACGGCCATAATGGTGGTGGAGGAGGGTCAATTGATGCGTGAAATGGTGGAACTGGTGAGACATTGTGCCAGCAAAGGCGAATATGTACTCCCCCGCTCTTTCTGATGCTGACATGGGACTTATTGGTACAAGCTTTCCAAGGCCGCCTGTAGGTGCAGCAGATCAGCCCTACGTACCCCGCATATCGACCCAGCACAGCTAGGATTTCATATGCATGATGCATGATAAGCGTCCCACATCCCAGGTGGGGAACTGGCCATGGCCAAAATAGAAGTCCCGTCAGCCGCACGACGATGAAAATATCTACAAAGTAGATACCAGGAAATACAACCTCTGGGATGATGGTGGATATAAATCCAGAGTGGCTATGATCGCCTCCCTACCATTTCAAGTAAGTTTCGTCACCAGAATTCCTTCGTGGCGGCGGCGAAGTGTCCACTTTAATCCCCAATGAGATTGATGCAGATTTATCGATAGCTAGGCTGGAAAGTCGAGGCCAGTCCGTTACCTAAGTCGCATGCATATTACTCAGAGCAGCGCATGGCACCAATCATATCGCCATCGTCCGGGTACTCTTGGCCTGAGCTGTGCATTTGTTTTGGATATCCTGCTGTGCCTGTGTTCTATTATATACACAGGTGACTTGTCGAGAGAAAAACGTATTTGAACCTATCATCTGGTCAATACTGATATCAAAGATGCTATCTTCGGACATCGCTTCTAACAGCGTGATTGTCGCTGACCAATGCCGTTTCTTGCACTGGGCGTCGGCTTTCACTGCCTTGCGTTTCCTCGGCCGAGGATTTCTTTTGATAACCTTCATCGCACGTATACGTCCATCCGCCCCCTGTCCTCGGTACACAGCAACTGCACTTTTGGAGTGCTTCTTTGCAGCATTACGTTACTCAGATACACAATGGTGGTTCCTGTTGTTTAAACTCCCAATCCCAGATGGAGTAACCCAGAGCAATGAGGGCCCCGTTCCGTGCAGATTTATGACTGTGAGGCCTCCAGGTTAGGCAATTCACGCCTTCTCTATTACAGACTTTGGACCGAGCATTCCATATTCGTCTCTGCAAAGTTTGGTCTCTCTCTTGCGCCGAGTGTGTGTCGATAATTCTGCCATATTTTCATCGAAGTATTCTCACTCAGGCTCTTTGGAATATGGTCGCCGAACGTCAATTCCCCACACCATCTACCGGAGATACAGGTTTTTTTATACCTATTCTCCAGCCAGACCCTGAGCTGCCAAAAAGACGGGAAGTCTGTACCTTATACACGAGTATGAATTAGTGAACCGGCTACAAAAAAAGTCATGTCATGATATTCGAAATTGCACCCTGGGAAGAGAGAGGACTAGCGAATCATGTAGGGCTGTGCATGTCTTCCAAGTATGGTAACATCGACTGAGACAGGGCCAGCCGCGCAAAAGGAGAGAATTAGATGACCTGAGCATGATTATGAGGCGGGCTGCTGGGGAATCGAGCAAAGGGTGAGCTGCTTTGAGTTTTCCGGAGTTCAATTTTTTTTTACCGCAATCACATTCAATCACTCATATCCAAGCTTTTCCGTACATGAGGATTCCTGACGATTTGCTGGCCGAATCGAGTAGTCAGTCACGCCAGCGAAAAATATAGCCGACGACCGACTGACAGACTTTCCAATCGAGTGGTGCAGATAAAATTTTCCGTTTGCACTTCCCGATCGATGTTGGAATTTTAGTCCCGGTAATTGTCACTCCCATGTCACTTTCCAACTCCAAATGACGTGAAGGTATAGTACATCCTTGGGTATGATACGTTCAAAAAAAAAAAAAAAAACTGGCATGAAATGTTTTTGTCTACTCTTGTGTACCTATATGCGACCAATTCTTTCAAATGTGATATCCAAAACCTGCCACAACACTATAGTCCATTCACAGAGTAGCACCGTTAGTTCCGTTCTGCACCGCCTCCTCTTTCGGCTCAAAGACCTGTTGTCGCCAACCATGCTTATCCTCTAGCTCTCCGGACTGGATCCCCTTCAGTATCTTCAGAAGCTTCATCACACCCTCACTGCATCTAACGTTAGTCGCTGTGGTGGTAGGAGAGGGGAGGGGTTGCTTACGGGTTCTCATCGCCATATTTGTAGGTGATCTTGGTATTTGTGCTCTTCCTGGTGATACTCTTGATTGGTACCAACGCTGCTGCTGTCCCCGCCGCCATAACTTCATCGAAACCTTCACACTCTTCGAAATTGATCTGGCGCACCTCGACCTCCCAGCCCATGTCTCTAGCAATCTGTTGGACACTGTTGGAGGTGATACTCTTGATGACATTCTTTGAGTCTGCAACGATAAGCTTTGTCGGCTCACCCTCTTCCTTCCCATACTTGATAGCCAAAAATCCCGAGGTCGAGAACTCGTCGATATAGGTACGGGTTTTTGAGTCCAGGTGCAGCGTGATGCCGTATCCTGCCTTCCGTGCCGCTTCTGAGTGGATCAGCACGGGTGCGTAGTTACCACCGACCTTTGCGGAACCGGTTCCCTCTGGTGCTGCGCGGTCGAAGTCTTCAAGTACGAGGGCATCCACGGGGTGGACACCATGGTAGACACCGACAGGTAGCACAAACACCTATCCAGAATAATCAGCGCTGCACAGCAGGGTTCTTTTCATTCGACTCACCAAAAATGTGTACTCATCCGGCGGGTTGAGTCCCAGCTGTGCGGAGCTTCCAAACAAGAGCGGGCGGATATACATGCTAGCACCACTTGCACTGGGTGGAACATATACGGCGTTCTTTGCGACAGCGAGGTGAGTGCACTGTAAGAACAGCTCCTCTGGGATCTCTGGCATAGCAACGAAGCGCGCAGAATTCTGCATACGCTTTGCATTCTGATCCGGGCGGAAGATGTGGATTGACTTATCGTCTGGATTTCGGAGGGCCTTGAGACCCTCGTAGCATTGCTGGCCGTAGTTAAGGCCCGGTGCCATGGCGTGGATGTTGAGGTATGGATTTGTAACGAATTTTGGGGGCGTCCATTTTCCGGTTGTGTGGGAGTAGGTTGTTTCGACGTGGCCGTTCACTGGAGAGTAGAGTGCGATTGAGTGGGTGAGAAGGAGGAGAAAAACGGACAGACGTCGTACCTTCGCGCACTCTGAAGCCAACGTTGCTCCAGTCTGTGTGATAGACGATTAGTGAGTGTGTGGAATGCAATTGACGGAGGCGGGACATACCAATGGTCTCAGTAGGTGGAGGTGGGAAAGCCATGGTTGCGGTGGGTATCTTGGATGCTTGTTTTTTGCTTGTGGGGATTGCAGATGTTTGTGGGGTTGAGGTGGTTGAGGTGGTTGAGGTGGTTGAGGTGGTTGTGGTGGTTGTGGTGGGTGTGCTGGGGAAAGGACGCTACTTTTATGATGCACAGTCGGACGAAAAGCGCGGGGGAGAAGCACGGTGAGACTTGTGTAGGGCTTAGAACCGAGAGTGCGTAAGAGCGTGCTATTTATGTGGCCGTATAAGAACAGGAGATGTGTACTGCAAACGATCAATCTCACCGCCCTTCCAGCGGCCGGGCTTTCGTAAGGCCGACAATGCCGTTCCTGGTTCCTGCGGACCTGGGCATATCTGCCGTCGTCGCCATGGGGACCTCGCCCATACTCACCGCCCTTCCAGCGGCCGGGTTTTCGTAAGGCCGACAACGCCGTTCCTGGTTCCTGAGGACCTGGGCATGTCTGCCGTCGTCGTCATGGGGACCCTCGCCGTCATGGGGACCCTCGCCCATACTCACCTCCCTTCTCCACTCCTCCACCGGTCTCGGGCTTTCCCATCTCCGCTAGCTCACTTTCACACCTTCGAACGCAGCATGGAAGTATCTCTCATTCCCAGAACTTCAACAACGTATACTGAATAGCCAGCCAAGCTCGTACTAAAAGCCCTACGCACACAGACAGGACGAAGAATAATGGAATAGCAACATCAAACACAGAAGGAAAAATAAGTGAAGGCTCGTAACTGGATGCTACGCTCAACTCCGAACTAGAAAACTGTATTAGAAATACAACAGATACCCACACCAACACACAATAATCCAAACAGCGCATGCAAAGCAAAACAATTAGGGAACACCGAGACGATGTCTCTATTCTACCACCACCACACATCCGTCCAGCGGAGAGCATGGCGGGGATCAAAGGGTATCAACGTCGTCACATCGTAATCATAATCATATCCCCCCCTGCTTCATCAATGGACTGATGGGCTGGATCGGTGGCAACGACATACGCACACTGAGCCCCCCGCAGCCGTCACTGCTACCCAAACTCTGTCTTGGGCTTCCGTTCGCTTCCACCATCGTGCTAAATCGATCCTCGGTCTGACTACTAATCGATTGAGTTTTTGTCCCCGTACGTGATTCCAACGTATTTTCCCGTTCGAGCTCACGTTCGCGCTCCTTTTCTGCAGCTCGCTCCATCCATTCTTTCTGTATGTCCTGGTCTTCTCCATTTTTATCCTGTTCTTTATCCTGACTGTCTTTGCTGGTCGCTGGGGGTAGAGATGGTGATACGGTCGGCTCACGACTAGATGCAGAAGGCCAGCGATCTGTCTTGTCATCCGACTCTTCCGTGGGTCTGCCGGTCCTAGAGTCCGAAGATGCTTGTTGGCAGTTCGATGATGACGTACTTGGAGGGTAGCGCTTCTGTTCTGTTCTGATGTACTCGTCCTCCTCGGTCAAGCACCCAGCCCAACAGTCTGCCCAGCTGTTGACCAACCAGTTGAAACAAAATCTATCGATTCGGAGAGTTGAGCAAAATATCATGCCCAGGTTTGAAAGGTTCATCTTATTGATATCTGAGGCTAGACATATTGTACTCAGATGAGAGAACAGGTGGTTCAGTAAGTAGTAGTTCTGTTACACGACGTAAGTTTAATACACCAAAGGATAGGAGAGGTGGTATACATAAGGCGGCAAGTTAGACAATTCGTCAATAAAAGCCTGCGGTGGCCGTGGGGATTCGGTTTCGTCTTTGCACCTATCATATATCCGCTTTTGAACATCCAGCGGGAGAATTGCGTCCGGCACTATTTGGATCTTCAGAATCGCCCCACTCAAGAACGAGAATACACAACTTACAAGATCGGAACCATCCCTTGAGAAGCGAAGATACGGTATGGAGATCATCTGGCGGATTCTCAAAGAGGTCAACATCGTGGCGTATTTTGAACTCTGCTCTTAGATCATCAACGACGGATGTACTGCCTGATATTCGATAGATTCCGAGTTCGTGGGGGCCATAAACATTAAGATACCTACACACAAGTCAATTTACTCCAAGATTCCCAACATAGATCGAAGGTAATATTCCCATAGAGGCGACGTACTGTAGGCACCGGTAGGCGATTGCGGGCATCCAAAACGCCGCATCACCGCCCATTTTGCGATCCTTGACAATTCTCGTCTTCGCCACCGCTTCCTTAAGATCCATACCGAATACATCCACATCGTTACTGGTATCCCGGTATTGTTCGTATTTATCCCTTCCATAGCCATTTTGTGGGGATATAGAACGTCCGTAAGCTTGCTTAGGATTCAACCGTGCCGGACTCTTGAGTTTATCCCACGCAACATGCCCAACTTTGTCGAGGAAGCCTACAGCCTTGAGACCACCGGCTTGAACCTGTTCCTTGCCCTTCTTCACTTTGCTCAAGAAATTTCCATCTTGAGAAGATGAGCGTCGAGGGCCACCAGGGCGAGGAGGCAGGGCTGGGGAATATTCGTTCGCTGGCGATGAAGGAGTTCCTCGATGTCGGCCTTGCGAACTCGAAGGGATAATTGTAGGAGGAGATGCAGATGGTGTTCTTGAAGAAGGAGCCGACTTTGCTATTCCCTTGGACCGTTTTGACTTCTCTTTGGACGATAATGCAAGTTTCAATGGAGATGGAATGCTATGTTCAGCGATCCGCGGTATCGACGGACTTGTATCGGTCGTTTTGGAAGACATCGTAGCGTTTCCGACGGGGCTCCTTTGCTGTAGCAAAGTGGAATCCTTCGGGGGTATTGGAGGCTGGGACTCCGGTTTCTTGCAGATGTCGTCTTGAGCTCCCCCTAACTTCGTAGCCGCTGTCGTTGTGTGTTCTTCATTGACAAGCCTGATGCCACCGCCGTTGGATTTGCAGCCGTTCGTGTTGGACTGCTGCGAGGTCGAGGAGGTTGAGGCGGTTAGGTGATCCTTCTTCCCCATCGTGCTAGCGACAAGATAGATCCTTTCAGTCAGGCTCGCTGTTGCGGCTCTCCAGAATTAACACCAGTCAATAAGCTGAGGGGCTTGCTAACGTTGCGCTCGATGATTGGAGTTTTGGAGTTGGTTGGAGACTGTTGGTTTGTGAACCCCTCCTTCCTACGCCCCTTGCAGTTGGGCAGCGTTGTTCCTGGGCGGGTACCTGACTAGCTTGGCTGGGCGGATCTGGGTTGCGAATCGGCGGAACGTTCTGTTGCGGAGAAATAGATTGATCCCTCGGGAATTATATGTTGGGCAGGCCTGGTTCGGATGCTGTGTTAGATATGGGCGTCGGGCGATTTTGTCTCGCGAGGTGGGGGATGAGGAGGAGCGAGGAGCAAGGAGCAAAGTGAAAGAGGAGTAGAGTACAGCAGGTGGTATCTGTACTATACTAAGAAGGTACATGTATTTTGGAGTCCGGACCTGTCTGTAGAGTACAGTGGGTTCTCTACTCTACGTACGTTTCCTCTTAGCTGTCTCCGCTCGGCTGCATACGACGACTCCGATACATCCAGGTATCATAGCACTTTTAGCGAGATCCGGAGAGGAGAGTGAGGCGGCCGGAACTTTCCTGCGGAGAACCGCAAGCCTCGAACGCCTCCGAAACAGCAACAAAAACAAATACCACCGCGACGATATATGAGCGAGGAGCAGCACCCTTTTGATCGCGCTGCACCCGCAGTCAGTGTGCAACCTATCTCACAACACCTACGTATATTCTTGCACTTTTGGAGTGCTCTCGCTCAGGTTCACGCCGGCCCCCACAACCCTGTTCTGCCTATTCGCATTCGCATTTGATTTAGAACTGGTGGAAGCCAGCACCAGCACCAGCACCTCCCGCTTTTGTTGTTAAAGCGGCACCACTGCAGAGGAAGTGTCCCCGGGCGGGGCTGTGTACTTATACAAACAAAGATTACAGGATCATCGTCAGTCAGCCATATGAGCTTCACTCGGATGCTCTTTTCGAAATGAACCGGTTTCAGAACTCGGTGTATCGACCCCCAGATACCTCTCTAACTAACTAACACCAGCAGAGAAAAATTCCGGCCCCATGAAAAACGGCCCACGAACTCTAGAACCGGGGAGAAAGAAACCCGATGGCGGACGATTCTAGGCTCGCCATTTCTGGAACGTCCATCCGGATGCGCTGTTTTACCAGGAATACCTGTCAAAAGATGACCATGCTTTGCCAGTAAAGATGTCTTGTGTTGTAGTCTAAGATAATCGATTGTCCGAGATTTAGCAATTGTGGTCCGATATTTCAGTTGCTCAGTCGGTTCGGAGTCAATGGTTCGGAGCTTGGGTTTCAGCCAGTGAATCTTTGCCGGAAACTGAGACGGCCGAAGCGTTGGTTCTCCGGTATCTAAGACGGAATTGTCTACCTCCAAAGGTCATGCTGCTCTTTAGATTCTCGGGGAATGTGTCGTTGCCGTTGCCCTGGGGTTCGGACAGACTCGGCAGAGTTAAATCCACCATAGCTTACGGCCGGCTTCTTAGAGAACCATAACTCATAGGACATCCAATGCACAAAAATATTCCATAGGAAGTCTTGCAGCCAGTTAAGGGATGGTGATATGACCAAGCGGAAGCGCCGAGATCTATACGCCGGAATTGCTACTTCCCAAAGCCCTAAACTTGCCTTCTTCTACTGTACCGAAACGCAAAGAACCGATAAGTGGCTTGTCAACTATATCTGTTACTCACTACTACTCGGTAGTTATGATGCAGGTGGATAATAACCTTATCTCAACCGCTCTTACCGCCGCCGCGAGCTTGTATGTACTTTATATGACCTTTCCACCAACTTCTCAATATCTCGTTTTGCGACATCGCCATGACGGTTGGTGGTATCGGGGAAATCAGTCCTCTTTTAACTTACCTACGCTTGTGATCAGGGAGAAGGATGCAGGTTTGGGTGAAAACGAGTTGGTCCATGGACTGACTCGGCGTTCCTGGAATGTCCAACTGGATGCCCTATAAGCTGGCTCTCTGTTTACCGAACAGGAGTATATGTCGAGAATGGCTGTGGTTGTGAATCTACTGGCGTATGAATGGGCTTACACCATTGTTGTTGCAGCTTTCTATGTTGAGATGATCTGGGTGAATAATGAGTTCCTCTGGCCCCAATTTAGCTGTCTGGATCGGAGTATCAATAGGATATTGTGCTATTGACACTGGTAGTTTCAGAACCCTGATAGGCACTCCGAGACTATAACTATGGGGTAGATCTGTGTTTGTTTTGCATGCCAGGCCCAGTCTTAGAGCATTTTTTCTCTGTGCAACTCCATTTGAGATCTCATGCTGAGCTGAGCTCCTGTGTAGTCTAAGGGAGCTCGACTCTATCTCTAGGATATAGATAAATAACAATAAGACCCCCAGGGTTGAGGGCTCCGCAAGGAATCTAAGATGTACCGAGTGCGTTTCCATGACCAATGAATGAGGCTAGCGGTTTCTGTTGCGGCTTGAGTTATTTGCGGATGCGGGACCTCCAAAGCAACCGTCAACACCACAACTCCGTCACGTCCATCATCACCACTTCGAAGTCCATACTCTCCCATCGTCACCCTGTAGCTCGACCTCATCTCTAACAATGGTCGGATTTGATTTCTCAAACTACACCCGTAATGCGGCCCTCCACGCCAATGGAGTGCCGCTGCCGAAAGCTACCTCTACTGGTACAACTATTGTGGGGTGCATCTACGACGGCGGAGTGGTGATTGCAGCCGGTAACGAAGTTCCGGGGACTTCTCCAGTGCTGAATAGAGGTGGCTAACGATGTAACACAGATACCAGAGCTACCAGTGGACCCATAGTCGCCGACAAGAACTGCGAGAAACTACACTACATCGCACCAAACATCTGGTGTGCCGGTATGCTCCAGGCCCATCTCAGAACCGTGGGATTAGATAGCTGACGGATTTTTGCATGCAGGAGCCGGTACAGCAGCCGAGTATGTTGCTTCGCCCCCCCTTATTTCGCCATCCAACCAACGAACACAACTGACGATATGTACACAGTACTGAGTTCACCACTGCCCTCATCTCCTCCAATCTCGAGATTCACGCCCTTAGTACCGGACGGAAGGCGCGGGTAGTCACCTGCATGACGATGCTGAAACAGCATCTCTTCAAGTACCAAGGCCACATCGGGGCCTACCTTGTTGTTGCTGGAGTTGACCCTACCGGTATCCACCTTTTCACCGTTCACGCCCACGGCTCTACAGATAAGCTCCCCTACGTGACGATGGGATCTGGGTCTTTAGCGGCTATGGCGGTGTTTGAGTCGATGTGGAAGAAGGGGATGACGAAGGATGAGGCTGTCGAGTTGTGCAGTCAGGCGATTCAGGCTGGTATCTTCAACGATTTGGGATCCGGTAGTAATGTCGATGTCTGTGTTATCACCGAGGAGAAGGTTTGTTCTACCATCACTGTGGACTATGGTGGGGCTTGTGAGCTGATAGGTGCGGTGCTAGGCTACATTGTTGAGGAACTATGTGACGCCCAACGAACGTGTTCCCAAGGAGCAGAGCTACAAGTTTGCCCGGGGTACGACAGCATATCTCAAGGAGATGGTGGTGGAGCGAAAAGATCTCAAGAAGTACGTCACGATCGTGGATCTGGGTGGGACTGCGCCTAGTGGCACAGTGAGTGGGGATGCGATGGAGGTAGATGCATAGAGATTGTTTTCCTGCAACGCTTCAAGTATCCATCGAATAAACTTGCGGTTATGATTTAATTTTGCGAGTTATGTGCCGGGTAATAAAGAGGAAGCATTTGGCGGGGTGGAGGGGCAAGCTCCAGGGAGCTTCAAGTCTGCTTCGTGTTCCACAAACCCAAAATGTCAGACGACGAACGAATACTCCGAATAGAGGCAGAAAACAGGTCCCTCAAAGCCCGAATACAGCAGCTTGAAGACAAACTTTCCCACTATCGTAGCTCTACAGCCACTCAGAATGTCCCACCGTCTCCAATAAAAACATCTCCCACCTCCACCACACTGGAACCGTCGGAGTACATCCGCTACGGCCGCCAATTAATCCTCCCACAAATCGGTCTTCCTGGTACCTCCTTCCCTCCAGTCCATTCTCCTCTCTACTAACCCCTCAGGCCAAAAACTCCTCAAATCCGCCAAAGTTCTCGTCATCGGCGCCGGTGGACTCGGCTGTCCAGCCGCCACCTACCTCTCCGCCTCAGGAATCGGCACACTGGGGATAATAGACCACGATGCTGTCGAGCTCTCCAACCTCCACCGCCAAACCCTCCACACCACATCCCGGATCGGCCTCCCTAAGGTACTCTCCGCCATCTCCTCCCTCCGCGAAATAAACCCGAATATAACCTACATCCCGCACCACTACGCGCTCAGCCCCGAGAACGCACTCGCAACAATCGCAGACTACGATGTCATCCTCGACTGCACAGACCACCCAAGTCTACGATACCTCATCTCCGACGTCTGCGTGCTACTCCACAAACCCCTCGTCTCCGCGTCGGCACTGAGAACAGACGGCCAACTGATCGTCCTAAACTCTCCCCCCGGGAAAGGCCCGTGTTACCGGTGTATCTGGCCGCGCCCCCCGCCAGCCGAAAGCGTCACTTCTTGTGGCGACGGCGGCGTCTTGGGACCGGTGGTGGGCGTGATGGGTGTACTCCAAGCATTGGAGGTGGTGAAGCTTATCACCTCCCCCGCAGAAGAGCGGAATGGGGAGACGGCAGCGGTAGAGGGGAGAATGTTATTTTTCTCTGCATATGCAGGACAGCAGTTCCGGACGCTACGAATGCGCGGGCGACGGAAAACGTGTATTTCGTGCGGCGAAGCGGCTACGATCACACCAACCACCATCCCGTCGTATGAGACCTTCTGTGGGTTGCCACCAGATGTTCCGGCACTTCCTGCCGCGCATCGGAGGTCGGTCGCGGAGGTGAAGGCAGAAAAAGAGCCGGTGATTGTGGATATCCGTGATGCGACTCAGTTTGGGATCTGCGCTGTTAGGGGGAGTGTCAACATTCCGTTCTCACTGTTCCAGAATGCGGCGGAGGGCAGGTTGCCTGAGGAGATGGTGGAGGTTCTGGGAGAAAAAGAGGGACCGGTGGTAATGCTTTGTCGCCTTGGGAATGATTCGCAGATTGCGGCAAGGCAGGTGTTCGAGAGTGATCAGCTTCGCGGGAGGGAAGTTTTTGATGTCGTTGGTGGTATAAGAGAATGGGCGAGAACTGCACCGGAGGATGGGGTTGTGGAGTATTGATAGACTGGTAGCTTCGACTGGAGGGACGAGAAGGTTCCGGTATCATTACTCAATCTCGAGATATCACATCTTTATTCCGCCTTCAGTGAAGTATACAAAGCATTGTCGCCATCCATGTGCTTCGTGATGGTAAAACAGGACATTAAAAGTTTCCTAATCCCAGAATCGCACAATCATCAGACGCCTTCGCTGGACATGAAAACATGTTATACAAATAATAAAAGCACTAATCAATACGCTTGCGCTGCATGTCAAATTAAACAAAACACATAAGGGTCTCGTGAGTGAGCATGCACATCACCAATTAATACCAGTACTGTTTGTCCCATCTTCCTCGCCTGGTCTGCCTCTAGTCACCCACACATTCTCTAATCTTCACCGAAGTCAGCACAGGCCAAACACAGCATTCAGATAGAAACTCACGGCGAGACTAAGCTTGGGTTCACAAACTCCTGGCCTTCCTCCCTCTCTCTATCGAGCGTGTCCACCCCCTCGACAGCATCACTTTGCTGCGACTTTATGCTCTTCAACGCGATGTGGTAATTTGCTGGGAGGTAGTGGTGATTATAATGCCAAACCGACCAGAGCGAAAAAGCCAGCAACGGTAGCACCAATCCCGCACGAGTAAAGGCTTGAGCTAGCACCAGCCATCCGGCCATTGTAAGCTGAAAGACGACGATACCGAGGATTACGCGGTACACGATCATTGGCCATGCTTTTCCGGTTGAATAGCGGGGATGATCCATGGCGTAGAGAAGCTGGTATTTGTATGTAAAGTATCCAATAACGAAATAAACCAGGCCAAAGGTGAGGATGAAGACTCCGCGCTTGAGAACGCTGTAGACAATGCAGATTATATATATGAGGATTGGTTGAGGGAGGTAGAAGCCGTATTGGAATAAGGCAGGTTTTACGAGCTCCGCATAATCTAACAAGACACATCAGTCCCACACTTCAATGAAAACTTCTGTCGATAAGGGTATACCTCGCGGTGTTTTTGAGCCAAATTTGGTGATGGGATATAACGTGACGGTATCAATTTGCAACAGCCGAAGCGGAAACATGCCCAATCCCTGGAGGATGATCAAATTGACATAGAAGGGCCCAAGACCCTCTACCGCATTTGCGAGAAGCAATGCAATACTTGCTGTGTCCTTGAAAGACCCCTTTAGAGTCTCCCAGAATGTATGAAAAGTGAAAGCCGTGCCACTAGAGGGTAACGGTTAGCTCACAACGCATAACCACGCTAAATAGTAGCTTACAATACGGTAAACGCAAGGAACAAGTTGAAGAATGTGAAAAAGAAGTTCTTGCTGATTACGGAAAGCTCAACCTCTTCTTGGGAGATCATTCCTTGATATTGCGAGAGCCCTGTGGCCCGTCAGGTTACAAATAGACGGGATTCAAGTCAGGGAACTTACAGTCATAGAAATACGGCACCGCCACGTTAAGCAGGGTTAAAACCAATGTTGGGAGAAAGGTCTGAACCAAAGAACCTAAGGTTTCATTTGCTTCCACTGTATCTGCAAGCTCTGGCCATATGCGCCGAATCTCTTCCATATTCCACAGGCCGGCAAGAGCAGCAACGGGAATAAGCCAAAAAACTGACAGAAGCGTGACTGATATGCTGATAGACCACCCACGCCATAGGCGGGAGGTCCGTGACAAATATACATTGTGCCAATTGATACCAGACGGAAAAGGGGCCTGTCGAGCAATCAAAGCGCCTGGTGTTGGATCCAAAAGTGTCTGCGTGGCGATCTGAGCAGCAGACACAGAATCCATGGTTACAAATGCAAGTGGTGTTGCTCGGTATTCCTTTCGCCTTGCCTCTGTAATTTTATCATCGAGTTTCTGAAGCTTGAAGGTGAGGTAATCGATAGCGTCGACTTTCTTAGACTTGAGCTTGAATTTCCCATATCTCTTGGTAAGCTGGGGCCGACCATGATTGTGTGGGCGCCTTGGAACCCCTTCAATCAAGGGCTGGGCTTCCTCATCGGAATGTGCATCCGCGATCAGTGATTCTGACTGCTCGGACTGTAAGATGGCAAGGTCCTTTGGGCGCTTTTTTGCAGTATGGTAGACCGTGTGAGCTTCCTCGAGCTTCCTCAGGGTGCTCTGTCGTTCATCCAGGAGCCGATCCAATTCCTTCCACTGTCGACATATGGTAATATTTTCGACCTTTCCTATGCCCAGTTTTTCGAGATATTTTTTCAAAGTACCTTCCGAACGTAATTCTTCCGGAATCCCAGAAAGCTTGATTGTCTTGCTCGTGACAGTCTCCTGGTTGCCGAGATATTCTTGCCGCACTTGAACGATCTCTTGCGTCTGATCCCACAGAAAATAGTATGCTAGTCCGGTAAAAACATACACAAAAACGAGATTTACCCAAAGGTACGCAGGATCTAGTTTCGGGGGTTTCAAGTGTTTTTTCTCTCCTCCGTCTAAAACCGTCTGCGCAACGCCGAAAACTTGGCCGGTTATCTCCTTCCTGAGGTTACCGCTGCCAAAATATGAATGAACCGGGGCAAGAACCGCCCCCGCAAGAATCGAAGCCACGAATAGAAACTTTATCGCCATCTTGAAAAATGCAAGGAACTGTCGCACGTGAGTGATGAGAAGTGAAGCGCAGTCATTTGCCCGGAATACTAACCACGTAAGCATCCAGACCGGCTGTAGCCAGTATTTCTGCATCCGTGACTCTCCACAAGGCAGGCATCCATCCAAAGAGACTTGGTGGCAGATCAGGGAGCGATGATGCTGGAGTTTGCCGGAGTCAGCGGGAGTGCCACTTCATCGACACCGAGTTCGAAGTCCCACCATTCCGTATTCGTATCTTCCGTGCGTAGTAAAACTGCGGCCATTTCGGTCGCAGAAAGCAAAAGGACGTGAAAGCGCCGAGGCCGAGAAGGGTTGATATGATGAGCTGCTGGAATAGGTCTCGTGGTGCTAAAGAAGCGTCAGTTGGTGCAACAGTTTACGAGATGCTGATATGAAGCGAGAGGGACACACTCTGACGTCGAGGATCAAATAACCCTTCGCCCGGGGGATGTGTAGAGTTGTCGCCGCCATGGTCGTAGGGGGTGAAGAGATGGTACGACATGTTTGCTCAGAGATGACTGAAACAACTGAAGAGAAGATGTTCCAGAAAAGATGCTTCAACTACTGCAGGTTGGCATGTCAGGGCAGCCACGTCAAAAAGGTGACGAAACGGTGCAGGGCCACATGCTTGCTAGGTTGCACAGAGCACTCCGTTCTGCATTATTCTCCGTTGCTGCGTATCCAGAAGTCCTTTTTAAGCCTCATTGGAGAGCTATGTACCAGCCCCGCGACGGCTAACTGTGGCACCGCCGCGCTCAGCTCTTCGGCTTCCAATATCCATCAAGACCCATCAAGACACAACATACCCTCATCATGATCGGCCAACCTACCGGAAACCTCAGCTTAGGTTTGTTCATTCCATCCATTGGCCAAAGCGCATGAATCCGATGCTGATCGATGGCAGATGGCATTCACGTCGATATGGAACACCTCAAGAAGGGAGAAGTCAAGTCAGTTCCATCCTAAAATATCCCAAATTCTTCTCCGGAATATGTTGACTGAAGCTTACAGCCTCGGAACCTCGATGTAAGACTTCCCGCCGGAACTGTCCCCAGATGCACAACGATAATATGACGATGGATTGGAGCTGGCAAATGTTAATACCTCGATAGCATGGCGGTAACCTTCAACGGTGGTGTCATACTTGGTAGGGTCAAATGCATCGATGACCGTCCGATGTTACTAACTTCTCAGGTGCTGACTCTCGGACAACCACTGGTGCCTACATTGCGAACCGAGTGACCGACAAGCTTACACAAGTCCACGATACAATCTGGTGCTGCCGGTACGAGTTACTGCCTTCGAGCGGCACCCATGCAGTATAACTGATTAGCTTGCAGTTCCGGGTCTGCTGCGGATACACAGGCGGTTGCAGACATCGTCCATTACCATTTACAGATGTACAAGTATGTTCAAGTTACCGAAGCGTCTGCTTGTTCTGTCTGTATGCTGAACTGCGTCACAGTGTTCAGAATGCCCAACCACCTACCACACAGATTGCCGCCGCTCTTTTCCAGGAAATCTGTTACTCGAACAAAGATCAATTAAGTGCTGGTATCATCATCGCCGGCTGGGATAAGCGCAAGGGCGGCGAAGTCTACTCGATTCCTCTTGGAGGGTCCCTTCACAAGCAGGCCTATGCGATCGGCGGTTCCGGCTCGACATACATCTACGGGTACTGTGATGCGAACTGGAAGGATGGTATGAACGAGGCAGAGGCTGTTGCATTTGTCAAGGGTGCGCTGGCCGAGGCAATCAAATGGGATGGAAGTTCTGGCGGTGTAATCAGAATGGTGGTGCTCACGGAAAAGGGTCCTGACCGAAAGATATTTTTCCCGGATGAGGACTACAAAGGAGACGGGAAATAGATAGATTTCACGGGGCGGGTGTGGTTGACGAAAATTAACGAATTTACGGCGTCTGCTCTAGCGCCAATTCATGAATCATGATAATGTCTGGCAATAATTGGTAACACCTGAGGACATTCTACAGCCCATGATATGACAAATCTGCCCAGCACAATAGTGCTCAACTTGCTGTTCTCTGTCTTTGTATCCACACGATAGTAATTGACAATACCGTGGGTTATTAGATATCCAGAGGTTTCATTTCCAAAATCATTTGACGAGAAGAGGAAAGGGTGGATTGATAATGCGCTTGAATTGTGCTAGGTATATATATTACAGGATAGCGACGTTAACGTTTCGATGGGTGGTGCTGATAGCTGAGAGATAGGAGAGGAAGGAGAGGAAGAGATTACGGAGCGTACTGCGTAAAGAGGTGCCTTTAAATATTGTTAAAGCCGGCCGGTCCAATAAAACTGTGGCGCAGGGTCTTAATCATTCAAACTTAATCACTCAACTCTAGCCCACTTCTGACTACTTTAAAGTTTTGCCTGCCCCACTAGTCATCTTAGCACTATCCTCCATCTCACCCATTGAAACGACGCCAACTGCCCTTCACCGTTTATAACGACCACTCTATGCGATAGCATACATCTCAACTTCTTCCTAGCACGTTTGCGCCCACTCAGTGCTATCCAGGAAGACCAGCGCGCGCGAAACGTCTGCACATTGAACGGCCGCCTTCCAGGGACAAACGAAGATGAAGACTCAAGTCATTGACAATGTCCCGAAAAAAATTGGCGAGGTCCAGTTTGGGATCATGTGAGTTCATTGCGAGCGACTAGGCAGCACCACAAAACACAGCGCTGATGAACTACAGGTCCCCTCAGGATGTGGTTAAGCAAGGAGTTGTTGAGGTTGCAACGCGAGAACTATATGATTTAGATGGAGGACGGACTCTGAAGAAGAATGGCGCTTTGGATGCGCGGATGGTATGTTGATTATCGGCCGCATCCCAGAGCATAACACGGATCGAGTTGCTGAGGACGTTGTGTTTGCATAGGGAACATCCTCGAAGTCCGGAACCTGCGAAACTTGCGGCGAGGGTTTACAGAACTGCAACGGTCATTTCGGCCATGTCAAGCTCGCACTACCGGCGTTTCACATCGGCTACTTCAAGGCGATTACGACGATGTTGCAGAACATCTGTAAGGACTGCGCGCGGATATTGTTAGATGACAATCAACAGCGGCAATACCTCAAGATGTTACGGACGCCCAATATCGATAATTTGCGCCGAACGGGTATCTGTAAAAAGATCAATGAGCAGTGCAAAAAGGCGAGGACGTGTCCACACTGTGGTGCGATTAATGGTGTTGTTAAGAAGATTGGTCCACTGAAGATTATACATGACAAGTGGAGAGCATTCAACTCGTCGACGGCGGCCAAGAAGGTGCCTCCAGAGTCGAAAATTCTGTTCGACAAATCATTTGCGGAGGCCAAGAGAACAAACAACGATCTAGAGAAGCATGTTAAGAAGGCTATGGATGATCTAAACCCGCTCAAGGTGCTCAACCTCTTTAAGCAGGTTTTGCCCACGGACTGCGAACTTCTAGGCATGAATCCAGAGAAGGGACGACCCGAGATGTTTATCTGGCAGTATGTACCGGCGCCACCGGTCTGCATTCGACCCTCCGTTCAGCAAGATAGCGCAAGTAATGAGGACGATCTCACTGTCAAGCTGACTGAAATCATCTTCATGAGTTCGCTGATACGAGCTGGACTTCAACAGGGAAAGGGTATCCAAACTCTAATGGAGCAGTGGGACTACATGCAGGCCCAAATTGCAATGTACATCGATAGCAGTCAGCCAAGTATCACGAGGAACTATACGGAACTTAAGCCAATCCGTGGATTTTGTCAAAGACTCAAAGGAAAACAAGGTCGTTTCAGAGGAAATCTTTCCGGAAAGCGTGTCGACTTTTCTGGGCGAACTGTCATTTCACCTGATCCAAACTTGAGTATAGAGCAAGTCGCAGTTCCGATACTCGTGGCAAAGAACTTGACATATCCGGAAAAGGTGACACGATACAACATTGAGAAGCTTCGTCGATTGGTCGAGAATGGAACGGAAGTATGGCCTGGTGCTAACTACGTCATCAAAAATGGTTCGGATTTCAAGCTATTTCTCAAGTTTGGTGATCGGAGACGAACGGCGGAAAACCTTCAGATAGGAGATGTCGTGGAAAGGCATTTAGAGGATAATGATATAGTACTATTCAATCGGCAGCCATCGTTGCACAAACTCAGTATCCTAAGTCATTATGTATGTGAAATCTCTCGTAGAGCCGTGAAGGGACCACCACTAACTTCTAGCAGGCTAAAATTCGACCGTGGAAGACCTTTCGTCTCAACGAGTGTGTCTGTAATCCTTACAACGCCGATTTCGATGGTGACGAGATGAATCTTCATGTTCCGCAGACCGAAGAAGCGCGGACAGAGGCGATTCAGTTGATGGGTGTGAAGAACAATCTCTGCACGCCTCGTAACGGAGAGCCTATTATTGCTGCCATCCAGGACTTTATCACAGCTGCATATCTGCTTAGTAGCAAAGACGTCTTCTACGACAGAAAAACCTTTGGTCACATTTGCATGTATATGGTCGACGGCAACGAGCAAATTGACATGCCCCCTCCGGCAATTCTGAAACCACAGGCTCTTTGGACTGGAAAGCAAATCTTCAATATCATGATGCGACCAAATAAGAAGAGCCCGGTCCTTGTCAATCTGGATGCGAAGTGTCGAGATTATAAGCCTATCCCGGGAAAGGCACCGGATATGTGTGCAAACGATGGATTCCTTATCATCCGAGGTAGCGAGGTTATGTGCGGACTTATGGACAAATCAACCGTAGGGTCAGGCAAGAAGGATTCAGTTTTCTATGTAATCCTGAGGGATTACGGTCCAGATGCAGCTGTGCGTGCAATGAACCGATTGGCAAAACTCTGTGCTCGATGGTTGGCAAACAAAGGCTTCTCGATTGGAATCAACGACGTTCTTCCAGGTGCGATTCTGAGACAAGAGAAAGATCTAATGGTCGAAGACGCATACAGTCAATGCGACAATCTTATCCTCCAGTTCAAGGAGGGAAAACTTGAAAAGGCTGCCGGATGTGACGAGGAAACTACTTTGGAAAACAAAGTCCAGGGTATTCTGAGTAATGTTCGTGACAGGGTCGGAGATATCTGTATGAGAGAGTTGAGCAAATACAACTCACCGTTGATCATGGCGTGTTCCGGATCTAAAGGTTGGTGATCGCACCCTTTCGAAATGAAAATTTTCTGACTCCTCTCTGCAGGTTCAAAGATTAACGTCTCTCAAATGGTTGCTTGTGTCGGACAACAGGTCATTGCTGGAAAGCGTGTTCCAGATGGATTCGATGATCGTTCACTCCCTCATTTCGCCAAAAACTCGAAACAGCCGCCGTCGAAAGGTTTTGTCAGGAATAGTTTCTTTTCCGGACTCACCCCTACGGAGTTTCTGTTCCACGCCATCTCTGGTCGTGAAGGTTTGGTTGATACCGCTGTCAAGACCGCTGAAACTGGATACATGTCACGTCGTTTGATGAAGTCTCTGGAAGATTTATCTGCGAACTATGATGAAACTGTCCGAACCTCCTCATCTGGTATCGTGCAGTTTAAATATGGTGGTGACAGTCTGGATCCCGTGGATATGGAGGGTGATGCGCAGCCCGTAAACTTTAATCGGGCATTTTATCACTCGGATAACATCACATTCGACTCTGATGCACCTGGACTTCTACCCTATGAACTTGTTGAGTTATGTGACAAGGTCATCGCACCTCTCGAGGCAAAGCAAATCCGCAAAGATCTGTTGGGAAACATCGTCACAGATGCCGAACTCGAGACTCTATCAGGAAGGGATGCTGCCATGGCTCTGGACGAAAACGAGAGTTTGCGTGCATTCTACAAAGATATCAGGGCGTATGTTGACCTAAAAGCCACTGCACTCGCGAACCTACGAGAGAAGTTCGGCCTCCCGCGGATGGACGAGATACCAGACGAGAGTGTCCGAGGCCAAAATATCGATGAGTACTATCCAAAGGCGAAAGTAAAGGCCGTAAGGCAGGTACTGAAGATCTCAAAAGAATGTCTTCAGCAATTTCTCAACCAGTGTCTTACCAAGTACGAGCGTGCTAAGATTGAGCCTGGATCTGCCGTCGGAGCTGTTGGTGCGCAGTCAATCGGTGAGCCCGGAACTCAGATGACACTGAAGACCTTCCATTTTGCTGGTGTCGCCTCCATGAACGTTACTCTCGGTGTACCTCGTATTAAGGAGATTATCAACGCATCCAAGAACATATCTACCCCAATCATTACCTGCAAACTGGTCACCAAGAATGATGAGCGTGCTGCTAGAGTTGTCAAGGGTAGGATGGAAAAGACATATTTGTCGGACGTATGTTGTTATCCTCATTGCCAACCACTCAATAAAACTAACTATTGCGATATAACAGATTATCCATTATGTGGAAGATGTCTGCGCCCCAGAAGACAGCTATGTTTGTGTCCGTATCGATTGGAAAACCATCGAAGCTCTACAGCTTGAGGTAGGTACGGACGAAATCATCAATGCACTCGTCAAGTCCAAACTCAAGATCCTCCGACAAGACGTGCGAATCGTTGGCAACAAAATCCGCATTTACGTTCGCGAACTAGCGGCCAAGGATCGTGGCGTCAAAGACGACGGCGACGTCTACCTCCGTGTACAAGCTCTCAAGCGTGCCATCCCAAATGTCATTGTCAATGGCTACCCCAACGCTGTCCGTGCAGTAGTTAAGAAGAACGAAAAGACGGGAGAGAACGAGCTTTTGGTTGAGGGGTACGGGTTGAGGCAATGTATGAACACCGACGGTGTGATCGGGACTGAGACCAAGAGTAATCATATCATGGAGATGAGGGAGGTGCTCGGAATTGAAGCTGCTCGGTATATATTTCCCGATTTCCTTCCCCTTTCGTAAGTTGTTTACTGATGGCGATTAGGCAATCCATCATTGGTGAAGTCTCTTACACCATGAAAGAGCACGGAATGGACATCGATCCTCGACACATGCAGCTTTTGGGCGATGTCATGACGTACAAAGGTGAAGTTCTTGGAATCACACGTTTCGGTCTGGCGAAAATGAGAGATTCGGTGCTCCAGCTTGCATCGTTTGAGAAGACGACGGATCACTTGTTTGATGCGGCTTTCCATATGAAAACGGATGCTGTGGAAGGTGTAAGTGAGTGTATCATCTTGGGACAGAGCATGACGATTGGAACTGGAGCTTTTGGAGTGGTGAGGAATTTGATGGTTAGAGATAAGGATTTGAAGCCGAAGAAGTTGTTGTTTGAGGATTGTTGGAGCAAAGAGCATTTGAAGAATAGAGTGGCATTGAGGTAGGAGGTGGTGGAAGGATGGGTGTGTATATTAATCTTGTCAGGATGCTGTTGGTTCAGAGCTGTATTCGGAATTTGATTAGGAGAGTTGGGCGTTAGGCCTTGTTTACTTCAGCTCCAAGAAGCATTGCAGCAGCTGGGTGTGATTGTCGTGATATTAATTACATACGGGCTTGAGGGCGAAATAACGCCGCCACGATATCTCACTCGAGTACATATACTTACGAATACCTCCACCACCGATTTTTCTTTGCTTTCTTATCTTTTAAACGGTCCCGCTGATCTTTTCGTTGTCCCCACATCCACTTTGTCACACCTCCGACAACACACCCAACCACTGCTTACTTTTGCCAAGCCCCTTTTTATCCAATCAGTTTGATTATCTTCAGAATTCTTAGGCTTCGGAATTCAGCTATCCTTCGCAAGATAGTCCCTAGAAGTCCCAAAAAATGTCCCTCTTCGGTGCCCCAAAGGCCGGAGAAACCTCCAAAACTGCTAGCATCGGGTCCTTCGCTCAGAGACTCGCAAAGGCCATCCCCAGCACTCAAACAACAGGACTCGGATCTGCTGTTGACCTCACCAACACCGCGACTACTGACTCTCCTGCCCTGGAGATGTCACTTACTTCCTCCATGGATTACGGCTCCTTTCCCTCGGGAGTCGTTACTCAACAAACCACCGATTCCTCGCTCCCAGTTTCCTGGAGCCCGAGCATTCGGGAGGTCGCCCCTCCCATCCACAACGATGAAGTCGAAAACATGGACAAGAATCATGATAACGACGAAGACGACACCATGACGGAGGTTGGTGCCAATGACAATTACCAGGAAGATTTTTCGTCACCACTTTCCTCGTTAAACAGCACCCCAAGACAAAGACCCGCCGACATGTTCAACAGGCCGGGCACCAGCATCATCAAAAGGCGATACCAAAAAGAGGCGGGAATCCCAGAGACCCTGAAAGTTCAGAAGTACGACGGACCCCTACACAGTGAGGCACTTTCCGACCAATCGGAGATGGAGACCTCAGATGAGGATGCGCAATCGCCAACAAAGGCCGCACAGCGAAGGCGCAGCACAAGACCCGGAACAACAAATGCAGTGCGTTTGCTGTACACCCCCCGCAAGCAAAAGACCCCATTTGTTATGGGAGAGGCCGCCAAATCAGTCGATACGCAGGAGAAGCTGATGGAAGCGGTCGGAGAAAATCGAGCAAGGATCGAGTCCTTGCAAACGCATTTTGACGAGTTTAGAAACACGGAGTGGCCGACTTACGCTACGGTTTTTAACGAATCAACGAACGCCACCGCCCAACGCCTGAATGCGCTTCAGGAAATGGTGAATGTTATTGCCACGGCGTGTGCAAACACGGAAAGCCTCGTCCAACGCATGAGGAAGCAACCGGTCGGTGAGGCTGTCCTAAAGGGGATGGTTGACAGGTTGTTCGAAATGTTTTCGGAAAGAATTGCTGAGGAAGAGGAAAGGAAAGAAGCAGAGGCGGCTCAGCAGAAAAAGACAAAGGGCAAGGTCAGGGAAACGATTCAGGAGGACCAAGAAATGAGGGAGGTCCAACCCATCGTTATCAGCCAAACGGCGGAAGACGAACCAGACGAAATGGACGTCCAGAGGCCACTTTTGGAGGAGTCAAAACACGCACCTACCATTCCGCCAGGGGGGACCCTTCCGGTAGGTGGTATTGTTCCGGCGGTACCCATCTTTCCGGTTCTACCGGTCACGGCAGTCCAGCTCAGGGGAAAGAAAACGCCAACCCCGGTCGCAGGACCCAACAACAACAAGGCTACACCAGTAGCCAAAAAGACAAACGACAAGGCAGGTAAAACCAAAGCCACAACTACGGCCCCTCCCCTCCAACCGAGGGCGATGAGAGATGCCAAAAAGGAAGAGTAGCCAAGGAAGCCAACGTATGCAGAAAAAGCGGCGATGTCAGCCAAGGGCCAAAACAAGAATGAAGTCGCGAAGGACAAGGACGGTTTTCAACAGGTCGTCAGGGGGAGGAAAGAGACCAAGCAAGAGGACAACAGCCTGGCTCCCATCCCCGAAAACAAGAACACGCTGGAGAATAGGAGGATCATTTTCAGAAGAAACAATGGACTTCCGGTTTCCGAAAAGAAGGATGTTGAGATTGTGTCGCAAATCAACATCGCACTCACCAAGGCCGGCGTCCCCTTTCACATCAGGGTCACCGGAATTACTACGAATGTTCGGGGAACCATCACCATGATGGCCACCCCCAAAGCCTCATCCGACATGATCCTCAAGTTCAAGGATATTGTTGTCACGGCGGCTAGAAAAATTGACCTAGGCATCATCGACATAGAGAAGAACGAGACCTGGGAGAAAGTCAAGATGCACGGACTCAGCTTCGAGCAATATGCGACAAAAAAGATGGGAGGCCTGGAGAAGCTTAGGCAGGAAATCCAGGCGGAAAACGAGGGAGTAGTCATCCCTCTTGCGATCAATTGGTTGGGAAGACCAGCAGACATCAAGGAGAAGAAGAGATCGGAGAAGCAAGCATCGTCTGTGGTCTTCATGATCAAGGGAAAAAAGGAGGCACAAAGGTGCCTTGACAAAGGATTGAGGGCAGTGGGGATCTGGCACCGAGTGGAGAGGTATGTGAGGGCCGGACCGGATTCCTTTTGCGAAAAATGCTGCGGGTGGGGACACCTGGAGTCAAAATGCGGGAGACTTGGGATGAATAGGTGTATGCTATGTGCGGGCAATCATCTCACCAAGGACCACAAGTGCGACGTCGTCGGATGCAAGGCCAAGGCAGGACAGAACTGCAACCACAACACCGACAAATGCGCAAATTGCAAGGGTGCGCACATAGCCAAGAGTGGGCTGTGCCCCAAAAAACAAGCCGCAATGGAGGAGGCAAAAAA
>MU122097.1:1235423-1289179 GCA_014904905.1 Wilcoxina mikolae CBS 423.85 | reverse complement strand
CGCTATATTTACACAGTCAACAAAGAAAGCTCCCGGCCCAGACAGACTAACCTTTAAGGCCATTCGAATGCTGTGGGATTGGGACAGCAGGAGAATATATCAAATGGTCTGAACATCGATACGACTAGGCTACCACCCGAAGGAATGGAAGTCAGTCACCGGAGTCGTGATACCCAAGCCAGGAAAGCCAGATTATCACCTACCAAAGGCTTACCGGGTCATCGCACTCGAAAATTGTTTAGGAAAGGTCGTTGAAAAAGTAGTCGCAAACAGAATATCAGAAGAGTGCGAAAGAAGAGGACTACTTCACGACGGCCAGTATGGGTGCAGGAAAAGAAGATCAGCAATCGACGCGGTGGGGGTGATGATAAGGAGAGCACAAGAGGCGTGGAAGAGGAGGAACGTCGCGGCGGCGTTGCTGATGGACGTGAAGGGAGCCTTTCCAAGCGTGGCTAAGGGCAACCTGATAAAGACTATGGAAGACATGGGTTTCGAAGCAGATGTGTGTAGGTGGGTGGAGAGCTTCATGTCAGACAGACGGGCTATCATCAAAATGGATGGCCGAACAGGAGAAGAGATGACAGTCGACACGGGCGTCCCCCAGGGTTCACCCGTCTCCCCCATCCTCTTCATTATTTACATTTCGGGATTGTTTAAAGATGTGCAAGTTCAGATCCCGGAAACAACGTCATTATCCTTCGTGGACGACATTGCATGGGTGGTGGAAGCAGAGACAGTGGCGGAATGTGCAAGTCAGATGCGTAGGTGTGCCAGATTAGCTACGAAATGGGCCGAGATGAATGCGGCCGAATTCGATATAGCCAAAACAGAAGCGGTATTGTTCTCTCGAAAGCGACATCACCAGGGAAGTCAGGTGAAGCAGAAGGTTCGAGTCGACGAAAACAACACCATACCATTCAATACAGGACCTACGAGGTGGCTAGGGGTTTGGTTAGACAGGAAGCTATCCCTCAAGCAACATCACAATACGGTCATGACAAAGGCGAAGAAGGTACAAGGAAGAGTCAGATCAATTACGGGACGACTTGGATTGAAACCAGACAACGCGAAGAAGGTCCATGTAGCCGCAGTTCAGTCGGTAGCTCTCTATGGAGCTGAACTATGGTGGGATGGACAACATGGAAGAGAACATGAACTACAGGTACTCATCAACGAGTCGGCCAGAAGAATCACGGGCATGTTCAAATCCACCCCGATGGTCCCCCTTGTCAAGGAAGCGGGACTGAGACCGGCGATATCGATCCTCAATAACAGACGGAGACGGTTCGCCAAACGATTGCTAGAAATGCCAGATGCAAAAGGAGGAGCGGTGTTGATGGAAGGGGATGGAGATCTGGCAACAAGACTAAGAAGGTCGGTGGGAGTCAGCGGAGCGGTTGAGGGTAATACTTTACACGACGCGGACATCAAAGCCGACGCACAAGTGGTCATTCTGGACAAGAAACAAGCTCTGAAGGCGGCACGTGCGACGAACGAAGGCTTGATTTTCTGGACAGATGGATCGAGATTGGAGAACGAGAGAGTAGGTGGTGCGGTCGTTTGGAAGGAAGGGGAAGAGTGGAAGCAGGAACGACACTACCTAGGAAAGAAGAAAGAAGTTTTCGACGCCGAAGTATACGCTATTGAGAGAGCCGTCCGGAAAGCATGCGAAATATCAGATACCAACGATATGGATAAAGTCACCGTCTTCTCAGACTCAGTTTCAGCTATCCGAAGAATTCAGCATGGCGCTCCCGGACCAGGACAAATTATGGCGCTAAAAGCGATACAATGGAATAACAAACTCGCAGGCAGGGGCATCCGGGTAGAGTACCGATGGGTGCCGTCGCACGAGGGAGTTGAAGGCAACGAAAAAGCAGATGAACAAGCAAAGTTGGCCACGGAGAACGGAGATGGCACAATGAAGCTTGTCAACAAATACAAAGGATGGTCGTTGGCAAAAGTGCAAAGAAGAGTTACGGAAGCCAAGTGGACCGAAACAGAAAAATGGTGGAAGGCGAAGCACAATAGCAAGAAGGCATATAGATTGAATAAAAAGAGAAGGATGAGTGAGCTGTTAGGTGGAACCAACAAAAGGATTGCAGGAAGGTATTTTCAGCTGAAGATAGGCCACGCCCTAATCGGCCCTTACCTAGAACGCATCGGAAAGAAAGACACTTCGGAATGTTGGTGGTGTGGACATTCGAAGCAAACCACAGACCATTTATTTAAATGGTGCAAAAAATGGAAAGCACAGCAGGATACCTTGTGGAAGGAGTTGAGGAAGGAAGTAAAGTGGAAGGACAGGCACAAGGTTCCCATGTCGCAGGTTTTTTCAGAAGAAAAAGCGGAAGAGTCGGTCATTCAGTTTTTGAAGGATACCGATGTAGGCGGAGTTACGGAGGTGTAGGAGGGGACGGGTCGTAAGGGTAGAGGAGGGTGGAAATTTGTATTGTTATTTTAGTGCGCTGGTGGTTATGGGGACAAGGGGATTAGGAGGGTACGACTTTGCTTGGGGAGACTGGCAGGGACACCTAATAGTTGAACTGGGAAGTACCGAGGAAAAAGACTAGTTAGTTGTCATGGCCCCTACGGGGCCGAATACAATATGATTCAAACAAAACATCCACTTTGTCACACGGCCAAAATTTGATGTAGGTGGTTGGTTGGGGTTGGATTTCAATGTGGGGTAAAAAGGTAAAAACCTTAAATTTTCGAACCATCCCATCCATCCATCCATCCATCCATACATCCCATCCACACATCCCATCCACATTGTGCACGTTCCGATACCGAGAATATGTGTTTTCATTAGTAGAACATTCGTATTTCACAAGCATCAGCTGAGCTTTCTGGAACGTTCACGATGATTTTATGCAGGGTGTTTTTTTTTTTTTTTCGTTTGCAAAAAACAACTCTCAGGACCTAGATTAACGAAGATCAGGAGTTCCCTGGATGGAATTATTGCCTAGCAACGAAGTGGGGACACATAAAAGACGAGCATGCATGCATGCAGCATCACTCGTTACCAGTAAATAATGTTTTTCAATGTGGGGTAACTAAAAGGTAAAAACCTTAAATCCCCCATCCATACATCCCATCCACATTGCGCACGTTACTTTTATATCCAAGACTGAGATACGTGTTTCATTGGTAGGTTATTCGTATTTTTAAACATCAGCTGGTTACTGCTCTGCTCTGCTCTGTAGGCTTCTGGAACGTTCATGTTTTATACAGGGTACTTGTTTTTCGTTTGTCTAGCAAAACAAACCTTCTCAATTGACGAAGATCATGAGTCCCTGGATGGAGATCTGGAAAGCAATATCATTATCTATTGCCAAATGCCAAGCGATCGATAAAGTGGGGATATAAAACTTTCCCTCTCGCACACGCATCATCACTCGCTTCCCCGAGCATCATCGGACAGCAGCGGCCCGCAACCCCCCCGCTCAATCACACACACGGAAACTTATGGAGCGCATGGTAAACCTTAAAAAACCCTGTTGTGCTCGTATATCCAACGAGAGCCCATCAAAACCCCACACAACACCCCATAAAATAATATTGCTCTATACATCACACATCACACCCCTCCCCCCCCCAAACCCAGCCAGCCAAACCCGTTTAGAATAAAGTATCATAATCCCAATCCCAATCCCATTAACAAACGGAACGCCCCCCCCTCCCCACCCCAGTTCCTGTTCCTGTTCCAAGTTTCCCTTACCACATTACCCCATCCGTCATCCGTCATCTCGCTCTAAAGAAGAAAACCAAGCCATCCAAACTATCCAGACCAAACCGCAAAAAGGTAAAGTAAAAGGTAAGAAGAAAAAAACAACAGAAAATGAAACAGTAAGTACAACATAACACCGTTGCAATGATGATTGATGATTGATGATGATATAGAAACACACACACACAGACATCTTTGCCGCCCCCAAACCACACATCTATAGTACGTATAAAAAAATCATCGATAACTCCACGGTAACCATGGCTTCGCAATCGCTCCCTATGCAGATGCTGTACCTGTACCGCCCACCACCCTCCCTGCCGCCTCCATATATGATGATGATGATGATTGTTGCTGCTGCGGGGGTGTGCCAATGCCTTGCTGTAGCAGATTCGCATTCGCTATTGCTTCCCGCGCATAAAACTGTACCAACATTGTTCCGTATGCTTCTAGTTCTTCCACCGGTACTGATAGTCGGAAGTCGTTGAGTATTAGGAATTGTAGCTCCAGGTGATTAAGCTCCGCTAGTGGTAATCCTCCAACCTGGTCAAATAGTGAGCGCGTGTGTAGGGAGAAGATTGGGGGGGGGGGGGGGGGGAACATACCTTTGCGTATCTCGAATTTGTGTAGAATACATCGGAAAAGAATTTAGAAGCACATGTGACACCAGCTATAACCAATCGATGTATATTATAGCTGTCAACTACAAACACATGTGATGGGCTGTAATTATCTGCTGCTGCTGATGGTGCTGATGTTGATGTAGGTGTCTCCGGACGATGCTCCCCAGTCGTCACTGTTCCCACTCCAGAGTGTGTATGCTTCTTGTTCACGCGGTCCGTCATGCGGTCAAAATATACCAGCAGTGATAGAAAGACTTCATAGGTGGTCGGGCAATATTTATGTATTCGGGAGAGGTAGCTCATGATTGTTATACTGGGCACGTTTTTCCCGTGGAAGGCGAGGACACTATTAGTGGTGGTGCTCATGCCTGCTGTTGAATCCGGCGGCGGTATGGTCCTGTGCAGATGGTCGTGTTGCCGGTCGTTTGTCGTGGTGATTTTTGTCAACAATCCGGCCACCATCTCTATCACATCCCCGACCGGCATGCTGCTGATCTCATACCGGCGCTTATCTTCATATCCGCTGCGATTCCGCCGCGGCGGCGTATGCGTGTGTAAGCAATCGTCCTTTGCTAGCTCCACAACATGGCCAAGATTTCGCAGTAGGATTGGTGGCGTATCTTCGGATGCCCGCTTTGCGCGGGTGGGGGAGAGTGGCGTTCGGGAGTCCGGGGCGGTTAGGGAGGATGATGTTGATGAAGACGTGGAAACGGTACCAAGACTTCCGCTTGGCGGGAGGGAGGTTATCCCCGGTTGGTCAAACGGTATTGGAGTGGTTGTGGTTGAATGATGTACATGATGCGCCGAGGAATGAGAGCCAGTCGAGTGGTGTCGAAACACGGATGACGGCGCTCCACGTGCAGATGTTGCAGGTTCTCTAGGCGCGGGAACACTACCAGCGCCGCCGGTGGATACTGCTGCTGCAGCTGCTGCCGACGACGATGACGATCGAGGCCATTGTTCGGGCGTTGTGGTTGATGCGTGAGCGAGCGCAGGGTGATACGCGCTGCTCTCCGGGTGCGTTATCATGATGTTCTCGGATCGTAAACCCACCTGCATTTGCGAGATCGGTATATCGTCAGCCTCTTCACCTACCCGCGGACTGTATGGATAATGAGATTGTCGCGCGCGCAAGGTTGCTTTGTTCTTTGTTCGGGGGAGCGGCCTCCTGTTATGCTCACTTTCGTGGGAATGAAAGAGAAAACCAAGCTCATGAGTGAGGAGCGCATCCCCAAGCAAGGTAAGTGAGTGGGTGTTGGATATCGTGCGTATCTCCCCGAGAAGCTATCACGTATCTCACATCTGATTGCTGAGGGTGGTGGTTGAGCGGGAAAGGGAATGGGGAGAGTACAAGGGCGACGACATAGCATAACATACCTGCAACATTACTGTGCTGTCTGTGGAACAGTCGCGTGTTGGTAGATATTGGGGGCGGTGGGGATGGAATATACTTCAAGCGGAGGCGAGGAGAGGAATGCAGTGTGTGGTCGTGATATGAGGTTAGGTTAAGCTAGGTTGTGGAGAGATACCGATCAGATATTATGGTGGTGGAGGAGGGGTGAGGAGGAGGAGGTGGTGGTGGTGGTGGTGGTAGATGCGGTGGTAGATGTGTGTGGTGGTGGTGGAGGTAAGTAGTGGAGGTGGTGGTGGTGGTGGTGGTGCAGCGATGATGATGGAAGTTGTACACACTCGCGCAGATAACTATCCTCTAGTTCTGCAAGCTGCATTGCCACAGGGTCTGGCCAGGTGGCGGGGCAACACTTAAAGTACTTCCCAAGTACAGATACCTGTCCTCTTCTTGCGCTGCACTGCAATTCCCAGTACAGCAGTGCGTGCAGCTCTCAAACTGGATTTACAGATAGATTGACTGATTGACCGTTTGTGAGTGGGTTTGGCTGGGGAATTGTCCCCATTCTCCCCTTCAAATGGCCCATTGCCCACCCTTTCTTGGCCATTGCCCTCGCTCGTTTCACCACGCAGCAACCAAAGCAACTTCATTGGTCTCGACGATCAAGATACCTTGGCGGGGCGGGACCTTAAGGTGGGGGCCATCGGAACACCCTCAGCCTCTGTTGCGACGGGTGCGAGGGGTTCCGCAAGATAGGACAATCAAAATATCACCATCAAGAGCTCCAAAACACAATCGCCCCAGCTCTTTTATGACGAATATCGAATGAGTCGAGGCCAAGTTTCGAGAGCAGAGTCACTGACAATTACAACTTGAAAAGCGCATCCATATTGCCGCAATATTGAAACGAACAATCAATTAGATTCGATATGACAAAAGGGGGTGTTTATCTTGTGGCCGCTCTCGTGATCTTCAATCTGGGGAAGTGCGGTGCTTTTCTACCTCTGCTTTGGATTTCCTTTTTTTTTTCTGAGCGTGGACTTACTTTTATCCTTTCGGCCTCGCCTCACACTCGTACTCTCGTGGCATAAGTTTAATCCACTCCCCCTTCCATGGTAACTTTAGAAGTCTGTTTGCACAAATTAAATGACGCATACAATCTAATCTGCGGCGGCGCGGCGACTTCAAAGTGCTGCGGCGGATTCTCGCGTGGCGGAGCCCCCGGAACGACAAATCCTATCAAAAACTTAAAGGGGTGCCGGGGTATGTGTGTGTGTGAGTGTGGTTGGAAACCGAAACGTTTCTCCATATTCCTTACATAGAGTTCTCAACCAGCTCCATCAGATATCCACTACCACCCCTAGTTGACAACGTTATCACCGACTCAGACGTTTAACCATCATCATCATCGACCGGAACCGTAGGTGGGAGGGTGTGGAATGGATAAGATAATAAGCTTAAGGCCAGGAAAATTTAAGCTGTTTGCACTTATATATTCCATTATTGTTGTCTCACAGACCTCAAGACATACATACCTCCAGTGAGATAAGACGAGATGCGGTCTCGTCTCATCTCTTACACATCCATCACTAGAGATCGATTCACAAATGGAGTTTTTTTTTTTCCTGCTTGGAAGTAAATGGGGAGTATGGAGGCACATTGTGTGTTTTTCTAACTAATTGTGAATAGTTGTTATTCTCCTACGGATGTGATCTTGAGATGAGTCGACGACGGAGGCTCCATGCCCAACAGTCGTCGCTTGATCCTTGTACAGTACAATGGCGACACACACTCAGATAAGAACCTAAGAACCAGATGTTGGGCTGTGCACGATCGAAAGCAAGAACGCGCGGCCCGAGCTACATTGCTGCGGCGGGAAGCTGGTAGTAGGAGCACGGCAACTACGACCTCCAATTATACATCCACGGGCGAAACCCACGTGGAGAAGAAGGACCGCCGAATATCCATGAGATTTACAATCTACATCTTACTGACCCCTTCCAATAACCGACCTCAATCATCACCCGTGCTCTTCACCAAGGCTACTAGATAATTGTCAAGTGTGACGTCGCCATCCTTTGGGATTTTTATGGTAGTGTTTCTGTGTCCCTCCACCTGTTTATCGACTCCTCCTCTTCCTCGGCGTGGCAAGTTATGGGTTTTCAAAACCAACTGATGCGATATCTAGTCTCGTTCCCAGCCCCACGTTCATAGAAGGCTGGGAAAGTTAGAACAAGACTAGAGTAGATAACCAACCGAGGTTCTCTGATCTAAAACATGGTTTCAGTTTTTCATGTAATGTACATGTGCGGCGGTGTGCATTTCGTTTCCAAAAACCATGCCACAGTGATGCCTGTAATCCAAGTTCTGTTGGCCGGCGGGCTTTTGTAAGCTTCCAGTCGTGGCTGGCATGGGTCGCTCAAGCTTATGGATATAAGCCCCGCCGGACCGGCCGGCCGGCGGCGGCGGCGAGCCCAAATATCTCTGTGTACCGGAATTTTTTCCTGTATCCAATGCGCATGCTACACACGTCTATTTGGTGATCTCCAGCGAACGTCGCATGTGGAAGCTCTTTATCCGACCAGGTGAGAAAACTTCTGGCCATCATTTCACGTCACTCGGAAGCTTCTGGCGGCGTCAAATGCAAGGCCGAACCTCCAAAAATCCAGGCCGCGGGGTGTCTGGAATATCGCGGTACGATGAACCTCTGTTTGAGTGGCGTCTTTCACTGCAATGTGAAAAACGGCGGATACTCGACGAGGCAGAGAATATACTCTTGAATTGGTACGCCCTGGTTTTCTGCGGATGGACCTCAGGTCGTGTGGTCATCTGATATAGTCTAGTCCTTGAGATGTTGCCGTGATGAAGAAGGTTGGGTTGATCAATAGATCTTGTTTTTGTTTCTTCCGTAGTTCTTGTCTCCTTCTACCTTCCACCTGTTGCTATAGGTTGAATTCCTCTTGCGCTACCAGTTCCAGTTCAACATGGCGGCCGTGAGAAAGCTTATCCACCAACGTTCGCGGGAGAAGATCTTATCCGCGCCGACCTTATCAGGGACAGCGAATATAGGATCCAGCGGGCAAGCACGGAACCGAAAATCCAATTCCAATGGGCAGAGAGCGTCCTTCTCAGCAGACTTCTGTGAACCAAAACCCCAGTTGTTTTTCTCTCGCAATGTTAACAACAATCAAGAATCGTGGGTCTGCATTTATCATACCTTTGCAATCGTATCAGATCCAGAAATTGGCGATATGGAGATCGCAGGAGGGGAGGAGAGAACAGCGCAAGATGAGGGATATACACATTGAAGTGCTGCAGCCCTAACCCAATAAACACCTATTGCTTCTGTCGTATGGCTCTACTCTATAATGCGCGCGTGGCTTAATACGAACGAGATCTAGATGCCAATGTCTCTTCGTTTCACCAACATCATTGGATCGCAGGGTCACACACGTATGTAGGTTCAATCGGAAACAACCTCTTTCATGGTCAACTCTGTTTAAAAATGACGCATACTAAAAACAAAAACGCAATAATAAGTATCAAACTCCTCTCCTTTTCCTCCTTACATGTTAAATCTCTCAAAACTGAAGAGTCACCGCATGCATGCACTGCCTTCTTGAGAAATTCTCTCTCTCTCTCTCGAAAAAAAGGAGATTAGACTCAGTTATAACATAGCACAAAGAAACATCCTGGCGTGCAGCGCATACGTACACAACCCGGAATTGTAAAATTTCTGGACAATTTTCGTCCAGAAACAGTTACCCAAAATTTCCAGAACCTCGGGAGTTCCCGTTGTCGGGTGAGGCCGAAAAGCCAAGAAGCTAAGGAACAAGCTTTTTACCCCGGAACGCCGGAGCACCGGAATAACTTTCGATGGTCGGGCCGAACCACACATGGGATGGGTGGGATATGATATATACAGGCGAAACCGAAACCATGGCGACAATCATATAAGTACGCTGCATGCATGTTTCATACCCAACGTACCTATCTCCTCTCACCAGTTTGTAGCTGAGACTGAGGGCTTCTATTCCGATTGGATACGTATGAAAGCGTGTGGGATTTGATGCCTGTTTCTCTGCAGGTACACGATTTGGTGGGAATCTTGGGGGAAGTTTCACTGGTATCGCTATTCTTCATTCCGAGTCTTCCAATAAGTTCGATTCAGTACAATCACAGAATCTCCATCGTCCAAAGGTAAGGATGCCATCAACTGCAGATGATGGATTGGGGAATCCTCAGAGGAATAAAGACGTTGATTTCGGAGTGGTGATATGTACATATGTCCCTTAAAAACATGAGCACATATCACAGTGAATAACTCTAATCAACCCCCATATCAAGCATCTATCCACACCTAGCGCTGAGATGACAATCTGGCCTAACTCACTTCATTCCCATCTATTTCTATCTAACACCAGCAACTCATCACTCTCTAAGCCATAGATAGCACTTCAAACCCAACCAGACCTCAAAAAAAATGAAAGCGAAATGAAAACGTCGGTTCAGGAACCTTTCAATAGCCATGTGTCGATACCTAACTCACCCTCGCAAAAGGCCGTGCATTAAGGATAAAATACAATTCAATAGAAAAAAACCAGACGCCCAAATATGCACCTATTCAACACCAGTAATTGAGAACGACGGTAGACCAAACGACGTTAGATATCGTCCGCCTCCATTTCCCAATCGTCCACCACTTCCACCTCCTTCGGCTTCACCTTCTCTGCGCTCTTCTTCTTTGCAACCCCGCCTGCTGCCCCACCAAATAGTTCGAATCCATTCTTACTAACTAGTGTCGGTGCGTTCGACCGACTTACCGCCGGGGCCGATTTCCTCGGATTAGCTAGACTCCAGCCTCCCGCGACGGCAGCAGAGTTCGCGATCCTTCCATCCTGGCCGACCCAGCAGAGTTCCGTTGACTCTGCCAGTCCCTTTGATGCCACGACGCGCTTAAGTTTCGTGCTCAAACTGTGAAGTTCCGCCTCGATCTGATCCATAGCTAAGGAAGAAGTTCGGGGTTTCAATAGCACGTCTTCGTCTCCATGCCAGGTGATATCGAAGCGGAGTTGTGATTCCTTCAGAACAGGCGAAATTTCTTTCTCGAGCTCTGAAGCGAGAATGCCGACTCTGATTCCCCTCAGGGTGAATGCATTGACTGCTTGTCCGCGGGGAAGCTTCTTCAACTGCTGGACTGCAACGGGAGTGGCGGCAGCAGCGGCAGGCTTTGCGGCGAGGAACTCGGCCAATGTCTTGCGGGGGATGTGGTTAAAGTTTACTGGCTTGCGAACAACTACGCTGCGGTATGGTTCTGGATCCTGAGATTCACTATCCAAGCCGTAGTCCGCAGCCAACAGATGTGCAAATTCTCTGAGCGATGTTCGCATAGGTCCAAACTGCAGGTGTTTCTGATCCTTGTTTTCGGCGAAAGCCCGGAACTTCTGCTCGATAGCTAACGTCGACTTGGTATCTCTGTTGTATGCTGTGACCGTTTCATCGGAATAGGCCGGTGTTCCTTCGCGCTCGGGGTCGATGTCGAGAGCCATGGCAAGACGTCTGGCCCTACATGTGTCCGTACAGGGGATTTCTTTTTGGTTGCCTGCGGGCTTTGCCTTAGTCGCACCACATTTGATATCTTGTTTCACTCCTCCACAAGAACAAGAAAGCTTGAGCTTTTCCTGGCACGGCCTATCCTCGGAACATTGAAATGGTGCGTGACAGTTATCCAAGCAGGGGTGCCCGCAAGTAGCCTTGGGTTTTCCACACAGCTGTTTGCAAGGCTCTTCGCATTCTCCGTCGTGACAGAGTTTGCGGCAGAAATGAGAACCGCATGACAGCTTTTTACCACAGAGAGTGCCACAAGAGACACTTTCGCGCCAACAAGGGACTGCCTTTACCGCCCTCTTTCCACACTTGCAAAGCTTCTCAGTGAGATACGGGCACTTCGGACACTCTTCCTCGTCAGGATGACAATCATGCGGAACCAGTGGATGTCGGCAAGACTTTGGCCTCGTGCATGGATAATGGCAAGGAGGAGGCTTCGAACCACATGGAACCGGAGGCTGAATAGCTGTTCTTCCACACTGGCAAGTTAATTCATCAAAAGAAGCTTCCAGACATGATCCGCATGGGCCCCTATGACATAGCATCGAGCAATTGTGCTTGCCACACTTCAACAAGCGACCGCATGGCTTGGTGCAGATATGCTCTGGCTCGAAACCGTCGTCTGTTTGGAGACCGGGGGTATTGTTGAGCGGGCGCATTCTTCTCTTGGTAGATAACCTCTCTTGGGCCTTCATCTCTCCAGAGCAACACTTCTCTCCACATTCATGTCTCCCGCAATTCAATGTTGCTCTGCAATTGCGCATGCATTGGGGGAGTTCTACCTCCATACCCTGATGGCAAAGACTGAGGGAAATAGTCTTTCTACAACGGCAAGCTATCTCCGTTTTCCGCAGGCAGACACCGCATTCTCCATCATGACAAGTTTTCGTACACGGGTGACCGCATGCGAGAGCTTTGTTGCACACCTTCGTACAGGTAGGGATAGGTGCTTCACAATTCGGTCGTGGCTCGGGCAGCAGATCTGTAAGCGATGTTTTACCACAAGGACAGTGTGTGATGAGCCGTGGATCAGAAGGGCAGGTTCCATCAGTAATGTTCTGAGGATGACATCCCTTCTTGCATCGATGGACACCACAAGCAAGCAACCTAAGTAATATTTAGTACAGAAATGAGGCAGCGGGGGCATTGGGCCTATAAACCTGCCACATATTTTGCCGCATTCATAATATCCCGTCCATTCGTCGAGTTCATCATCATCTGAATACTCATCATCCGAATTTTCATGAATCCTAGAAGACTCTCTTGCATCTTCTTTGTCACAGCACTTAATTTCTTTCATCTCGTTGCCGCAATAGCACTTGACGAGTTCCGTAACATCGCAGGAACCGCATAGGAGAGGATGGCAAGGTTTGGGACAGATATGTTCTCCGCAGGGCATGACATCTCCACAAACTTGCCCACAGCTCCAACCACCCTCGTAATCTGTATCAACGCAACGCTTCTGGTGGGATTCCTTGCCGCAGAAGCAAGTTTGAACTGGTCCCATTGCGGTGCAAGGGGCACAAGGCCCGGCGTGACATTGTGCGGTACAAGAATGCGGACATTTCTTCGGATTGGTAAGCTGTTTTCCACAAGTCTGACCGCAGCTGCAGGGGGGAATTAGCAAATTGCCAAACGACGAGACAAGATAAAAACGAACCTGTGAGGAGGAGTATATCTATTACTCTCTGGCTGAGTATCTTTTCCACACCAGCAAGTATAAAGATCCGGCAGGACTCGGTTGGGATTATTGCAAGCCGGGCATCTCCAAGTTCTCGGTGGTTCACCGTCCGCTCCAATTGGTGCTCTTGATTCCTGCTCTAAACCCTGCTTTCCCCATTTTTGAATACAGTTCAGATGGTAAACAGCCCAGCAACATTTGCAAGACCATATCTTTGCCTTCCGAGTCACACCTCCATAGCAAACCATGCACTCATACGATCCGCTCGCAATCTCTCTGTGTATGCGTGTAGCTATGTCCTCAGGCCCCGGGGTAAATGCCGGTGCCTCCGGTCTCATATTGACAACCGTGCGCGGGAGTGGACTCTCGGTTGCCGCATTGACACTCAATTGAGCGCCAAAAGCTCTCCGTCTTGTATTGGGAACGGGACACTCTGGACCGGATGTACCATTCGACTGACCACCCATAGCAGCGGCGGCGGCCTTATTCCGATGTCTATTCCGTTTCCGTCGTGGAGGTTGTGAGGCAGAATCAATCTCGGAATTGGTGGCAGTCGAAGCATTGATCTCCGCTGGCGGGTGCGGAGCGTTGTTACGTGGGCGGGGTGCACGGGATCTTCGACCAGTTCCACTCGGGTTTTGGTGGGTTCCATTGTGCTGAGCTTCAATGACGGGGTTACCACTGCTGCTCTCCCCCACCTGAGCTGCGTTCCGGCTTCCTTCAACCCCATCACTTGACTTGGTGCTTCCATCCTTGCCCTTATTGTCTCGCGGTCGTCGTGGCCGTCGTCGACGTTTCTGCTCGTCGTTCTTGGTAATTGCGGGCTGCTGTGGCAGGCTGACCTGTGGTTGAGATTCCATGCTTGTCGTTGTCCTCGAGGGAGCAGTATTGAAATCCGAGTCGGTTATGATAGAAAGCTTTGTCGTAAATTTAATGGTAATGCGATCAACGCAGCAGAAAAAGTCACAGCTCGAAGCGAATGAGTGCGTTGTCGGAGACAGACAAATAGCAAAACGACCAAGAAGACGAGAAGGAGAGAAGGAGCAGTGAGTCTTAAAGAGGGTTGTCGCTTGTCGTCATTGGTGGCGGCGCTTGGCAGGGATATTTCTCCGGCAGGCGATGCTTGTTCCACTCACAGCTCGCCTCACGCTTTCTCATGTTGACTCATGTCCTACCAAAGAAGTATACCAAAAAGTAAGTAGCCAATCCGCAAACCACCGCACACATTACATTTCTTGCTCCAAGCCCCCATACTCTAAGTAACCTCAACAGAAAAAGAAATCAAGACGAAACTACTATACAATGGCGGTGTTGATGCATTCAAATCAATATCGTGAAACCAATCCCTCTTTAACTCCATACCCAGAAAAAGAACCCCAGTGCACCTTCCTTCCCTCCCACAGAACAATAGCGTGATGATGGTGATGATAGTTTCCAGCCCATCAGACCCTTTTCGAATGGAATTGGTGGACCGAGTTGCAATTCAGCAGGCAAGTTATATGCCTCGACGAGAGTCACATATCACTCAAGAGTGCTGATCCTACAAGTCAGAAACCCAGCACAAACATAAGAAACAAATCCTTGCGATGTTACTACCTTCTCTGTCTCTTTACTGGAGGCGAGCCCTCAGCCTTCTTCCGTCCGCCCTTAGTCCCCACGCCGCTGCCTCTACCCCGACCACCTGCACTTCCCAAAGCTGACGGTACACTTAGCGTTTCGCTCCCGTTGGTCGTTGTCCTCCTCCGTTTAGCCCCGGCAAGCTTGCCGGGTTCGCTCTTTATGGCGACCGATGCAACAGCGCCCTCATCCCCCTCATCTGCCTCAACGGCCTTTCTGCGGCCTCCACCTCTGCCTCGGCCGGGCTTTTTACCTCCCCCCTCTACCTCTTCGCCTTGAAGGAACACCTGCGGCTGGTTCTTCCTCAGCCAACAGTACACGCTCATGGGATTCCGAGGATCACCCTCTGCCTTGGCCGCCGATGGCGAATTAGGATGTTCTATCGGCGGAATCCCCCCATCATACTTGTCGTGAATCACATCATACCATTCCTCCTCCTCTTCTAGCGTCATCAAGAACGGGCTGCCACTGCGGAGGTACTCGGGGGTATGTCCTCGGCGGTATTCTTCGACGACGAGCGGGGGTCTATTCTGAGGCGCATCTCCGGCTCCCATGGGTACCTCTTCGTCGTCATCCTTCTCTTGCTTGATTGGGACTGCAGCAGAATTACTGGTGCCGTTGTCCTTTTTCGCAGCAGCAACCTCAGCCGCAGCCTTCTTTGCATCTTCTTCTGCTTCTTTCCGTTCACGTTGCGCGTCGGCCTTCATCTTCTCACGGACGGATCTTGGCGGCGTACCAGCAATACCACGCTTGTAGTTCCACTCTCGTATCTCCTCGAGATATGCCTCCTTGTCGTCTTCGTCATCACTGTTGAACTTGGACCCTTGACTTGCGGGAGATTGGCCCTCCTCTTCATCTTCGTCGTCTGAGCTGTTACTATTATTGTTATTGTTGTTATTTTTGTTGCTATTGTTGCTATTGTTGCTATTGTTGCTATTGTTGCTGTTGCCGTTGTTATTGTTGTTGTTATTGGTGCTGCCGCCGTTCTGTTCTCCGCGACGAGCAGCTTCCAGGTTCATTTCTTCCACGTCGCCATTGAGATCTTCGAAAAAAGATGGGTCGCCGCCGTAAATATTAGCAAGGAGAGTGGGTGACAAAAAGCGAGGTGGTGTTGCGCGTGAAGGTGAGCCGATGTTGTGACGTCGTTCCTTTGGAATATGCTCCGACTCATTGAGATCGACGAGGAAATCCAGGACTCGACTGCAGACGCAAACTCGGGATATCAGCGAAAACCCGAGAAAAAAAAGAAAACCCTTTCGCCGATATAGAACAAAGGGTTGGGTGGGTGAGTGGGTGTTAAGTAGAAATTTACGTGTTTTCTTCCTGCATCCTCCGAATCGCTTGTTTAGCTAGTTGTTCCTGTTTGAAGAGCTCATCTGAGCGCTTCATGACTTCTTTGAACTTGTGTCGAAGCTTTCTATACTTTCTCCTATACAGCACCCATCGCAAAAAGTCAGACGTTCGTCACAAAACCCCCGCCAATAGTAAACCACGATCAGGGCGCGTGCGTACTTAAACGACTTTTGATGAGCTCTGTCTTCCGCGACACCTCCGTTCACCGACGCAGTAGTAGACATGGTGACGACGATATATGTGGCACTATTGAGCAGGATGAGATGAAATGCAACCTGTTGCTGAACGAATGTGTGCGTGCGAGCGAGAAGGAAGACGGATCGGATGCACGGAGAAATCAGGGGTGCGTGGGCGAAGTAGTATTATGTAGTATGTAGAGTGAAAAGGAGGCAAAATGTGTTTAATGGACTGACTGGTGATGATGATGATGACAAGACACAATGGTGTTGGGAACAAGGAGTTTGAGTTTCGCACACATCCCTTAGAAGGCGCCCGACACCACACCCAAAAACCCCAAAGCCGATGTCCCAGAGCCAACCTTGACTGACGGCAAGGAGTGAACACGCGATGCGCCAAACGCCGCGCCGCGCCGCGCCACACCCCTGCAAACGCTGTGGAGCCGCATGCAAGCACATTAGCTGTGCACAGCCATAGAACGCCGACGAGATAGGGTTGCAGCTCTAAGACCGCCCTCTTGATGGCGTTGATAATGTCGCCGGGGCTCAGGAAAAAAACCGAAATTTGCTTACAATGAGCTTTGAGCTTTGAGCTTTTAATCTAACTAGATTTGATTTGGAGTATATAGAAACAAGTAGGAATCTATCACAGACTAGGGTTTCATTCAGGTACTGCAAGCCTGATGATAGAATGGCAACAGATCGATAAGCAGATAGATACAGGGCCTGGTAGGTAGAGAGCAAAGAGGAAGAGGAAGAGGAAGAGGCAGAGGGTACTGAAGATGTCTAGGCATCACTCAGACCTAGGTTATCAGATCTTATCGTCCCAACAATCTCATCTATTATCACCATCTTATCAAGTCTTATCTCAGGTTTAAACCTAAGATCTAAATGTTAAGCCCTGAGTGTTTTGTGAAATACTAAACTCGACAGCCCTAATCTCCCATACATTCGCCAAAATGTACTTTACCCCCAAATTTCGGGAACTGCGCAATTCTGCGAAGATCACCCTAGTCTGTCAGAAGACTTGGATAGATAGCTTGACAAAGGATAACAAGTATTCCTTCACCGCACCGTCACTAAATGACCAGTCTTTCATGGGACCACAAGTAAGAAACAAGTATCGACTTGAGACACGAATATCCCACTCCACCTTGCTAAAGTTCAACAAAATCTCTTCCCTCGATATTCCTCGGGAATAATAAGTATATTATGTCTAAAGTTATCTCCTCCACTTATCTACATATCCAAAAACTCCAAACTCCTCCCAAACGCCTCCACATCTACATCCTCCCTCCCATCCAAAATCCCCGCCACACACTTCGCCCACCTAACCCCTTCCCTCTCCTTCAGCTCCTCCTCCAACATCTTACTCTTCACCGCCGCAATCTCCAAACAAGTCTTCGGCAATCCCGCCAACCTCGCCACATTAAGTCCATAACTCCTATGTGCCACTCCTTCCCCAACTTTATACAAAAACGTGACTTCATCACCACCGGCCCCCGTTTCTTCAAAAGTCATATGCGTATTGACGACCTCTTTCGGATACATCTCTCCAAACCTTGCCAGCAAAGGGTAATGCGTAACAAACAGCAGCAACGCCTTGAGATCCTTAACCACATAATCAAACACTGCATGCGCGATAGCAACACCATCATGGGTACTAGTTCCTCTTCCCAGCTCGTCAAGTATCACAAGACTCCGCGGGGTAGCCTGCTTAAGGATATCTGAAGTTTCAGAGAGCTCAACCATAAACGTACTCTCGCCTGCCATCATGTTGTCGAACGCTCCCATCCGTGTAAATACGGCATCCAAAAGCCCCAGTTTTGCGGATACCGCGGGGACATAAGAACCGATTTGTGCCATGATTGATATCAGGGCGACTTGCCTGACATAGCTGGATTTTCCACCCATGTTTGGGCCTGTAACTAGCATGGCACGTTTGCCGTTGTGGGAGAGGTTTATGTCGTTGGGGATGTATGCGTCAAGTAAGAGCTGCTCGACCATGGGGTGCCGGCCTTCTGTAACCTCGATAACGGTTTCGGATGTGAACTCGGGTTTGACATAGCCCGGTTGGTTCGCGACGGCCGCGAGGCTGAGTATACAGTCTAGAACGGCAAGAGATTGTACACAGTCGCGAAATTCCTGGTATTTGTTTGATATCTGAGCCAGGAAGCGTTTAAAAGCCTTATCGCATTCTGCTGCTAATGACTCCTTATGTTGATCCCGCTCGCGGATCATGGCCATGATTTGTGGAGTATGATAACGGTCTACCTTTTTGGTCCTGCATGCTATTAGGAATTGATATGTCTAGGTAGAGAGAGAGATACATACCCACTGATCTTTGCCCAGTTTGCTGGAACGTTTTTAAGGCTTGCCTTGTCATTGGGAACTTCGACGAGATATTCTACCCCAGATACTGTAATGTAGTTTATCTTTTTTCCCTTCAACTGCTTCGAAATGTCCTTCTTGTGTTCCTCTAAATCTGCCTCAACCGCCGTAATGCCCTGTCGATATCAATATCTTGATCCAAGACCAGATTGCTTTGAAACATACCAACTTATGCTCAACGATTGCATCATACTCCTCATTCTCGTCTTCATTGTTGAAGAAATTATATTTATCGTCTTTCCCAGCAGCTTGGTGATTAAACATCGCAAGGTACTTTGCAATATCGTCCTTAATCTCTGGTAGGGCAGCTATGGCCTTGTTGATAATGTTTGACTGGAATCCGACGTCCTCAGGATTCTCCACACGTTGAAAGGTAGATGATATCCTAAGCATAGTCTGAAGTATTGCAAGCAGTTCTGGGCGAGTACACTAGATACGCGTCGTTAGTATTAACGACGCAACTCCAACCCTAGGTTGACATACCTTTCCGTAATAGATCCTAATCAATCCCTTTTCAAGATCATAGGATATCTTCCCCAAAAGCTCCTTCAACCTCTCCAATTTCGGGTTGTCCCCACGTCCTACTTCTTCCACTGCTTGCACCCTCTCCTCAAGCTGCGATCTATCCAAAAGCGGCCTTCCAACCCAATTCCTGAGTAACCTTCTCCCGAACTTCGTCTTTGTCCGATCCAAAGTCCAGAACAAGCTCCCCTTCGTTGTATAATCGGTTTGATTCCTGTAAATCTCAAGACTTGACAACGTATTACCGTTGAGAAGCATATGAGAACGGCCACTAAATGATTGGAAGTATTTGGTCAGATCGAAGACGTGTTCGAGGCCGTAGTCCGAGAGATGCTTGATCATTGCAGAGAGACATATTGTCACCAATGCTGGGAGATCAAGGACCGTATCTAGAAGTTCTTGGAGATGTCAATAATTGACCTGAAGGGTGTATGCCGTACGCAACACATACTATTCTTCCCAGCAGCCTCTGAGGACGCGGACGATTGCACTTTATCGGCATAGAACTTCGAGACATGGGTTGATGCCTCAGCTCCAGCGCTCTTGCTCCTTTCCACACGCTCAACCCGAACTTTGTCTCCAAACACAGTTGTCCTACAGATCTTAGCATGAATCTACTGGGAAGTACGAGTAACTCACGTGCTGCCTGCAAGGTGGGACACAATCTTCTCGGTAGTCTTTGTCAACTCCCCCACAATCAAGAACTCACACGGAGCAACTAGATCTCACAGTCAGAAAAAAAAGTGCATTGTTGTAGTAGTAAATTTTTCATCATACTGTGTAATAATCTCGTCTCAATCTCGCTTCTCATGAACCCATCATCAAACTCATCGTATATAACTTCCCCAGTCGAGGGTTGTACCGCCACGACACCGAAATGAACCTTTTCGTCCGCACCCGTCCCGCCTCCAGGCTTCTCGGTGACGCATAGTAAGAATCCGGTATTTGGAGCCCCTCCACTCCCAGCTCCCGATGAAAGATCACTACCCTCTAACCCGTCAATATCGTCGATATACGTTCCCTTGGTGTATAGATTCGTCAACTTCCTCTCGAAAGGCGCACTCTTATTATCACCAGCCGCCTTCAACGCTGCAGTCTCGAGCTGACGCACAACACCAACTTTGTATCCATTTGCAACGAGTCGCTTGACATGCACATGTAACCTATGAACCGGTATACTCGCCGACGCAAATCGATCGTAGTGTGCTTCCGAGGGGTCGTTATCGAATCTCATCTTCCCGGGGATACACATAATCGACAAATTCTGGCTCGCAATTCTTGCATCCTCTCCAAAGAACCTGAACTTATATCCGACTTCCACAACTAACACCGTGTCCGGGTAGTTTTTCTTAATATCGACAACTTGCTGCTCCAACGGAGTTACCTTTGCCCCCTTCTTTGTTGCTGTTGCCGCTGCCTTTCCTTTCCCGAACCGTTTCGCGATAGGACCAGGCTCAGGTTCTTCTTCCTCCGCGTCTTCAAGAGTTTCCAACTCATCATCCGGTTTCGGACGCGATATCTCAACTCTTCCAAGTTTCTTTACAAACTTCTCTCTCAGTTTCTCCTTTTGCTTCTTTCTCACTGGGTCCTCCTCTATTGCATCCACGTCCGTAGATTTTCGCTTCCCGTCATATCGGAATCTACCTGCAGTTTCCTCCTGCTGCTTCGTGGGATCGATCCGTTGCTTCTTCGGTGCCGGCACAGAATAAAGGTCGTCATCACTATTCCCGCCTTCATTGTCGTCTAAGGCCCGTTTCGAAGCTTTGCGTCTGACTGTAGGTGATATATCATCGTTCTCGTCGTCTTCCGTTGGTACCTCCAAGTTTTTTGGCGGTGCTTTCGTGGGTTTTGGCTTCTCGGTGGTGGCGGCGGGAAGTGAGCTGTTAGGCTGCTGCTGCTGCTGCTGCTGTTTAGGAGAAAAAAAGCTAGAGATAGTTCTCTGTTTCCCGGAGGATTTGGAATTGACCATTGTGTGAAGCTCGAGGCCGATGTTTTTTGGTTCGTGTGTGGTTGAGCTAAGTAAGAGTTTCGTTGGAATGACGCGTTGCGCGTGTCGCGTAGGTTAAGTGTTAAATCACGTGTACTCCTGATTCTCCAAAAAGTCGCCATCAAATTTACTTGTGATGCAGACCGATGTCCAATCTCTCACCGTGTTAACACCTCTATAGATACATACACATTCCCACAAGCCACAGGAGAAGGACAAGAGAAACCCATAGACTACAAAAATCTGATACAATCAATATAAACAATAAAAACGACAGATAACTCCAGTTGAACCCCCCCCCGCCTGCCCCATTTCTAGTGTGTGATATCGAGTCCGAGTCCTGCCACCCTGCTCCGCTTGAAAAATTCCAGAAGAGAAGAACAAAAAATTACAATTAAAAAAGACAATAGATAAAGGACAGCCTGGGCTGAAGGCTGCCTGTAAGTAGATAGACTTATCATAGGAGATCCGTGGCATGTGATACAAGGACCCAACCAACAACGGAAGAAAATGTGGGAAAAACAAGATACAGGAAAAACCGTTGACCAGCAACTGTTTCATTCACGCGTTGACCTCGAGTCAAATTCTCAAAATTTCTCTGCAGGGCGCTTGTGATCCTCCTCCCTCCCTGCGAATCTGACGATGGCCATGAAGTCGTCGTCCTTGCCAAGCGGGAACATACCCGCATTCCAACCCAAAATGTTGAGTATCTCGTTTTGATCGCCGTATAACTTGCTTTCCAGTACTGTCATTACCCCGACTGCGGTTCGGACCAGGAAACTGTCGCCCTCAAACGAATAAACATCCCAAATGCGGCTAGTGATATCGACTGGGCACTGTAACGAGAAAAGTGTAAGGAACATCGGCTCAAGATAGAGCGACGGGTCAATCCTTAGATTTTGGTGGATATGTCGATACAAGCAAGGGAGTTTATATTGGAATGCCTTGAGGAAAAGTGCATAGGAGCGAGATATCTATAAAATCAATATAAGAATCCAGATGATGGTTTAGGGTTTCATTGTAAACTCACAGCTCCCTCATCTTGCGTGAAAAACGCCAATGGCAACGGCCGGTTGAGCATATTTGCGAGGGTAACGAACGCCTGTTCTGCCGATTGGTTAAGAAGCAAAGTTCCAGCAACAGCCTAATGTTGTCAGTACGAGGCGAACCTATGATTCGGGGGTAGCAAACATTTGTGCCGTATACGTATCCCACGTCACTCCGGTACATCGAGTAGGCCATCAAAACATCCAAAAGGCTTTGGTGTAACGGTCCATTCTCCTTTAGCCCCCAGTCAGTGAATGATCGCCATTTATTCCCGGTCTTGCTCTACAAACCTGAAATATTTTGAGTTCTGGAAAGGTCGTCTTGACATCTCTGTGTATAGCCACAAACAGCTCTCGCTCCCTGGCTGTATACATAGTTGGTGCCTTCTTCACGCCGGCCTCAATCTCTTTGGCCCGCTTCAACGCCAGCCGGAATGTTTCCGCACTGACTGCGAGATGATTGCCAAAAGACTTTGACCATACCTCGCCTCTGCACCGCGGCGCAACTCCCTTCCACCAGAGCTCTCGGGTTCCAGGCTCCCTACAAGCGCGATTCCAGTGAGGTATAATTTTAGTTTCCCACTCGTTGGAAAACTCGTTCTGCAATCGCTCCCTTGCTTCCTGTTCTTGCCGTTCCTTTTGAACTCTTTTGCGCTCTAAACTCTAACCGTTAGGTGATATCAATGTGACATATAAGCTTAAATTTTGACGCACCGGCTTCTTGGGATCTCCGCATCATTCTCTGGTACTCCTTCAAATGCCTCCTCTCCTCCTCCTTAGACTTGGGAGGAAGCCAACTGGGACGCGTCCGCGACAACACAGCTTCCTTTTCCTTACTGATAGGCAATGGGTCGATAATGCCATTGGATACTTGAAGAGGTGGGAGCTCTACGGTATGCGTTGAAGGTGTTGGTGACTTCTTTTTTGCCGGCAACGATTCGCTCTTTCGTTGCAGCCGCTTCTCAGTCCGAATCAATTCCTTGTCTGCATGCCTCTCCAAAGCCTCGCTCAACTCCTTTGCTTCTGCACCAAGTTCAAACATGGCGTCACTCCAACTCTTAGACCTAGGCCCTAGTCTACTTGCAATCCCATTGGGAAGTGTTGTAGGTAGTGATCGAGAATTAGGTGGTGTTGTAGTCCCATTTTCATCACTTTTGTCACCATTAGTCTCCCGCTCGGGTGAAGGTGTACTAGAAAAAGCTTTTGAAGACCTCGGTGACAAAGGAACATTGTAGAAAATCGCGTCCGGTGGAACCTCGTCATCTGAGTCGTACTCCTCCTCTAATTGCTCACTTGTCTTCCTTTGCCAGGAAGTTCGTTTAGGCCCGCATGGAGAAATCTTGGGTCGATATCCATTCGATACAGTCGAGCCCGAAGCACCATTGGTATAGCCTGAAGGTACCATGGTCGAAGGTGCAGGGGAAGAGTTACGAGAGACAGGGCGCTGAATGGCCGGGTTTGAATACGACTTTTTCGATCGTCCAGACGGCGCGGGTGCGGCGAGGTGATCTACTGTTTGCGAATTGGCGGGAAGATTGGTTTGGACAGTAGGGTACGGCGGTCGTTTAATCTGGACATGGGTAAGGTCTCGCAGAGTGCTGGACAAGCTGCCTGAATGCACCCCTCTGCGGTGCGAACGGCCTCTTTCCACTTCATTATCGTCGTCAAGTCCAATCTCTTCCAGATCATCCATGCCATTGAGGATACCGCCGTCGTCAAGTTGGAAACTCGACGGAATCGAGGATGTAGAGGCTATCGAAGAATCCGTTCCTCCGTGTATCGCAACATCCGGAGGTAGATGTGCTACCGCTGCGGTGCCGTTCATTTATGTTCCAAAAGAGTATGTCGTCCAAATGCTTCCGGCCGTCAGGTTTTCCCTCTCCCTGGTAGATTCCAACAGTGTCGTTCCCCCTGACCAAGCGGCTTCCCAGGATTATGGATGTTCGAGAAGATGGAGGTGAGATTTATGTCTCCGGCAGCAGCGCGAAAGGTAGATATGTTGTAAGGTCTCTGATAGCGGTACAGAGCTGTCGAAGGACTTTTCGGCGGTAATGTACGTAAAGTGGGACGAAGGGCTGAAACGAATGACGTCTGGATTGGCACGTTGTAGGGAGGGAACCAAGGAAACGAACAGGATGAACAAATTGTGCAGATAGACGCCTTCCTCCGGATTAGAGCCAACAAAAAGGAAGCAGAAATATAGAAAAGTACGTCTATAAGTATTAACAGATAAACGAAGGGAAATAGAGCAGCTGATGAAGCAACAGAAAAAAACAAGAGTGAGAGAGCGACAGAATGCAACAAGCGGGGGAGTTTCGAGATGTATGGATGGGCAAGGGGGAATTACGAGCTTTCAACTTTTAGGTGCCAAGGAACTTAAGTAGTTGAGCCGCCTGGACCTCACGCGCTATGATCGGTAGGACTTGATATTTTGAGCGCGCCATCTGCCACTTTGACAGACGCCACGGACCGTTGAAATTCTTATCACTGTTGAAAAGACACCCATCGACAACAACGCAAGAAGCTCTGGTGCGCTCTAATGCACATTTATTCCACCCTCTCTGCATATGTAATTTGTGAGGAGTTGGCTCTTATCTAGATTCTGCAGGCGGTTGGAAACGACTGACCTCTATTCCCGTGAATATGGAGAACACCGGAACTTCAACCCGAGCCTACCATGAAAAAGTTCTCCAAGCATACGTATGCTACACATGCAGCTGAACAACATAGCCCATTCCACTGCATTTCTTGGAAAACAACATATCCTATAACTGTTTCAGACTTGTACATATATTTGTGCAGTTAAAGTTTTCACGAGAAATGCTGAAACGTGCGCGCTAACGATGTACGCCGCAGTACGCAACAGTACCATGGCGTTGCAAGCCAACTTTCTTCATTCGATACCACGACAATGGATTTCCGATGCGACCCAGGAGGAATAACGAGCCCACGTGCGATTACAACGATTCACAAGGAGTTAGCGCTGAATAACCATTGAGACGGATCGAATTTTGAGGCGAAACCAAGATGGAGCTCCCGAATCCTCCGATACCCCCCACGCCAAATTCACATTGCCCATCACTCGATGGGTTTTTGCCCTAACGACGTCTTACCGTGGACATCAGGTGTCTTAGGAAGCTCGCTAGGTCATGGATGAGCTTGCACATTGGTACTGCGAGCACGATGGTTCTTCAGTGGCGGTATGGATTCGTATCAGACAGTCTCGGGATATTGAAGGGCAAGAACGAGAATGTGAATGGTCAATACCCAAGAGTGCTAGAGCGAAGGGAAGGATTGAGTATGTGGATTATATCAGATACTTCAACCCATATCCATGATAGCCGTGGAGCACTTGAGAATAAATATGACAATCCAAAACCTGAATTCAACCCATTAAAATACAATATATACCAAAAAACCAGTGCACCTAACTAATCAACACAAGTCCACGCCTCCGCCTTCTTCCAATCCCCACCCATCACCAACACGCTCTTCTTCGGATACGCACAATGCACCCTCTGACCAACAACACCCAACGCCGCCGTATCATTAACAAACTTCGTACCAATAATCTGTTCCGGCGCTACCCCCTTCTCAACCCAGTCCAAAAGTGCCAGCACCAGATTATGTTTCGAATCTTTAGCCACACCTGGAGCAGCCCGTCCAATCTGTCCGAATGCATTTGCGCCCACTCCACCATTACAATGGCTCATTCCAGGCGCTGTGAAAAGGCGGTAGAAGTTCTCCATCGCTTTGGTACCCATTGTTCGTTCAACGGCGTTGTAGTACCGTAGTGAGTTGCCGGATGCGATTAAAGGATCGCTTCTGCCGTGGTATGTGATTACCTTGCCTTTGCGGTTGTTGAAGGCGCTGAGATCGAATTTCCAGGTTGAGATACCAGCGGCGTTGACGGCGTCGGCATCTTCTATGACTTTGAGACCATAGTCGGACCCGGTGTAGGATGAATCATTGTAAACGGCTTGGAAACCTTCAGTCAGTGCCCAATCAACCATAATGTTTTGTTTCAACGCCTACCGTATCTTGCCCAATCCTGTGCAAACGGGAAAAGGTTTCCGCCAAACATCAACATTGCAGGACCGCTAAATCCCGCTCCAGGATCATACCGTGGGTATAATAGCTCTCCCTCACTGCCATACAGTGGCGAAAATATCTTCCGGACAGTTTCGACTTGGGATGCGGTTAAGCACAACGCACCGGATGCCGAATTTTTGTCGCAGAGTAATGCCTCAGGCCTGTAATCACACCTATCCGGATTATCGATGATACCATCTTTCACGCCATCCAACATATCGCACTGGGCAATAACATCCTTCGCCACCACCTGCAACAGCTCGCTCGAAATCGTCGGAGTTCCAGACGGTGCACCCGTATATCTAGACAACATCGCCGACCAACCCTGCAGGTGATTAAAATCAAAAGCTGGAGCACCAGCCAACACGCCATCAAAGTCTTTCGGAAAGTCCTGGACTGCACGGAAACCCTGACGTCCGCCGGTGGAGCATCCCACATAGTAACTTTTTGTGTGAGGGCGAGAATAGTAGGATTTGGCGATTTTCTTGCTAATCTTTGCTTCGGTGTGTATGGCGCGCCAGGCGAAATCTTTGATGACCTCGGGTGCATTGAGGAATGGCTTTCCGCTGGTTCCATTGTGTCCGTTATTACTACCCACCACCGCGAAATTGAAAGAGGAGAGGTAGTCGAGATTTGAGTAGTCAATGCCTGTGCACTCATATCAGCATCAATAACGTAATAAAAAAAAGCGGACAAAGTGTCTTCTTACAGCCATTCAAACCTCCATTTCCAACTGTTGCTACTCGTCCCGACCATTCATCCGGCAGCCAAATCTCCATTTGCACCTGCGAGCTGGAAGACGTATCTACTAGCAAAGAAATCCTGCATAACGGCGAGCTCGCCGTGGCATTCAAATCGCAAGTCATTGAAGCTCCAGGAAGGTCAAAAGTTTGCTTGCTCGCAATATACGTAGTATGTAACACCGTCGTTTTGTCTAGCTTCAACTGTGAGCCAAACTTTTGGCAGTGTTCTGAGCCACCGTATCGAATTGCAGATGCATCTACCCCGAAGAATAGTGCAGAGGCTAGCGAGAGTGCCGAGGTGGGTAGTAACCGGATTGAAGGCATGAGGGGAGCTTGATGAGGGAAGCAGAAAGAGAAGAAAGTGGAATTTATATACTCGGACCAGGACTCCATTTTAGACTATAGTTGCATGTGCGGTATACCCAGGGAACCGGGGCAGTATCCGTTTGGTAACACTATTGAAACCCGAATAAGATTTCTGATTTTTGGAATTCCCAGTAACTAGACCTTGTACAGTACAGCTGATGCCTGTGCAAATTTCGGACCGACTGACGGCTGTGGATAATGTTAGGCGTATATGAGATATCGTGAGATAGAAGTGTCACTGCAGAAAAGTGGTGTTTGATGTCCGCGTGTCCGTACTAAGTACTGCCAGGTACGTATCGGCGGGAGTAACGTGCCTCTGCGTATGTACTATATGAGAGCTCGCATATTCACGCATGCTCATCTAATTAAATAGATATTCACCCGTTCCCATCCGTTTGTCTATGTGAGTACGTGTAACGTTTCAAGCTGCTGCGGAGTGGTCAATTCAACCCGCCATAAGTCCATTTAGGCTGACCAGTCACAGTGCAGACTGCAGAAACTACACGCCTTGCTACCAAAGAGGTAGGTTCTGGGTATAGTACATTCGCTTCTAACGTCTACTGCTGTCTTCCTGCTGGTGGTATGAGTGACCGCTGCGAATACGAATGGCTCATCGTGAAGCTCGAGCTCGTGGTTAATGGTTACTTAGTAGTAATGTACCTTGCAATTGACGATACTCTAAGTATAAGCTACAAGCCCTTGAAGCGCAGGTTTAATTGGCTAATTGGACTTTAACGGCTCTAACCGGCCCCACAATTCGGTACCTACTTAAGTAGGTACTCTACTTAGCAGTGTAACTTGTAAGGGTATAAACTTTTCGGATAGACAAGCGAGAATCGTGTGCCCAGAAGCTTAAGCATACGTATTGCGAGGGTGTGAGGGTGTGGGGATGTGGGGAAAGTCTGACAAGACCACACTGTATGAGGGGGATGTGGGGATGTAGGGATGGATGTAGGGATGTGTCTCATGTGGGGAATGCTTGGTATTCAATGCAGGAACTGACCGATATCGGCATTTCATTTTTACCACAGCATACCTCTCGGATAGACTACCGTCAATGGCCATAAGCAACGTACAACGGGTAAACAATTACACTTCCAGAATGTCAGTTTCTCCACCACTAGGAATGGTCTATACCGGGCTGTTGCAGTTTTGGCACAGATGATATCACTTCCGCAAACCAGGATTCCAATATCACACGACTTGCTCACTATATCTGAAGTGGACGACGTTGAAATAAAGGCACAGCCAAAGTACCACCCCAGAATGATGGGAAGGCACGGTCTCTATCACAACAGGTGGAGGATTTAACAACAGTATCATCTGTCAGAACTCAATAACGATATCGCTCAAACACCTTCAAACTCAATTCCGATGCACGGGCTGGCCTTCTCCCATCTGCTTTTTCGGTATCCTCCAACCACTTTAGCAGTAGCTTATATCCGCTTTGTTTCCTCGCTAGGACCTTCCTAAATGCATGGGCACCTAACCTGTATAACGTCAGCACGAAGGTGAAAGAAGATACCCAGAAAACAAGTGCCACTGCTACTGACCATATAACATTACCCCTCGTAACCGCTTTACCTCCCTGGCGGCTTCTAAGCATAACCCACGCCAACTCCAAGAGCTCTTTTGTGCAAACAACCAACTGCATTTGGCCAATGGTTTTCATTCGCCGAAGAGACTTTACGTAGCGATGAAACTTCATTGCCGATTCCACAAACGCGTGATAGATATTCTTGATGACGGTTCCCATGCTATTGAACGAAGTATCGAAATACATAGTGTGGACCTGTATTTGGAAGGAGTTTATGACTTTCCGCAGCAGTGCGCTTCCGGGACGTCGAGAATACTCTACCGTCAGAGTATCATCGAGGTCTAGCTCCAATTAGCGGTTTCCAACAAGCGCCGACAGGCGTCTAAGAAAGAGAAGTGGCGCGCGGAAAAGCAAGACAATCACTCACTATTCGAATGTCTCCGTTCATGCTGTTTCCTGATATTCAACGTCTTCGTGTGTATTACATTCCCACAGTACGGAAACTCCAATGTTCCAACCAACCGCTGAATCTTCTTTTTATGGATGGTAACCTTAAAGTTAACCAGGCTTTTTTCGGCATTCACAAATGCGCCATACTCCTGGTTACCTGAGTGCATAATCGTGAGAAAACGAGTTGCCTTGTCTCTGTCCAAGGTTATTAATAGGAAATCGTCAATCAATCGTAATAAGAGAGAGTCTTCAGATTTAACAAATGATAGCTTCTCATGCTCGAGCTCGGCGTAAAAGAAATTGCACAGAATGCTGGAAAGGATGGAGCCCTGAGGAATTCCAGTCTTTTGCTTAAAGTACTGTTTGTCAACCTACAAGTAGTCAATCAACGAATGAACAAACGAAGGCGAATCAGAATACAAGCGTGTCGCTCTGAGCCACAGTAACACCAATGACATGCAACTACACACCTTGATGATATTCTCTTCTATATGTGTCTTCAATAACTTGAACAAATCGGACTTTTCCCATGATCTCGGAAGAACATCGTCAACCAGTACGGTACCCGGTTTTAGATTCTTTGACACAGTCTCCGCATAATCTGCAAAATGGTCGAATTCATTTATCAGTTTTGCGTTTGCAATGAACTTTTTTATTGGTTTTTTCAATCCTTGCTTATTGGGAACTTGATTTGTAGACGGCGGAAGTACTTCAGCATACTTGTCGATGCGGTACGCTTCCTCTTCCATGATGTTTTTGACCAGACAAAGAAGTTTTGATTGTGGGATAGTGTCGAAGCATGCTTGTACGTCTACTTTCGCAAAATATAGTTTCTGGTTTTGCCATCCCTTTTCGGCGATACGAGCCTGGAAGTCTTTTAAACGATGGTACATATCGCCGACTGAGAACATAGAATGGCCTATCCGTTCAGGTTTTCGTTCCTACATGCCAGAGATCAATTTTAATCACTGCTGATTTCTATGTACCCGAAGGTTGTGGGTTAAGAACAAGAATACCTTCTCAAATACCAGAACCTTGAAAACATCTGACATGATTGAGTTGATAGCTGGTGTAATCCTTATTATCCCGTTTCGCTGCGACACATAGTCAGCTAGGATAGCGACCGACCAGATAAACCATATATGCTCACTTTATTCATACCCTTCTTCTTCAAATTCATGATTGGCCTGACACCATTCTCCTTCGGGAGCAGCCTGACACTTGAAAACCCAAGCTTCCGACCTGCCAGGATATTTTCGGCGTCATGTCCTTTCATTTCTTTGAACATGTTGATTTTGAGACGATCCAGAGCCGGCTCACTCAATTTCTTCCAAACATCGTGTCTGAAGTAAAAAACCCGATTACGGTCAACACCTGATTCAGTAATATAGAAATGAGACCGCAACAGTGGAATGATAAATGAATCAAACAACCAGTAAATGAACTCAGCAAGCAGTTGCCGGCGCTTAGCTTCGTCTGTTTTTGACATCTTGTCGTCGGGCCGTATTGACGGGGGCCGAAGCCAGCCAAAATCCGTCAACTGGAAGCATCAGAACCATGCTGTCTGACATAAACGGGATTTGCCTTACCTTCAAGCCCTGTAGAGCTTCGTGTAATGAGAGACTCTCATACCGACGTAGTTTAACAAAGCGATCTATAATGCGCATGACTGAATTTTTGTTTGCTTCTCCGCTGCCAAAGAAATTATTGGGAATAACTCGTCCAATGACAGCTCTCACAAAGCCAGATACTTCACCAGAAGAAGATGCAAATTCTGTGAATCGTTCACAATTACTCTGCGAATCACGACTCCCATCGGCTGTCGCTCCTGTCGTCTCTGTTGGTGATGAAGGAACTTTCTCCTGCGTTTCTAGCACGTCATTTTTAGGAAGAATCGCTGATGGTTTCACCTTATTTCGAACAGTTGGATCACATAACTGAAGCAATCAGCTAACTTCCTCCGAACGCAGCTTGTAGTGACCATACCGGTGTAGGACAGTAGTATTTAACCAATGCATGATAGGAACACTTCTGGTGCAACTTTTGCATCTGCATCACCAGAGCTAATATGTTGCCTTTCAGTCTCCTAGGTACTGGCGGTTCCTTTCCTTGTCGTTTTTTTATTGATGCTTGAATTTCTTGCTCTCTAAGCGTATAGTCTTGAAACGGTTGTGTGGTTTCTTGCCTATTCACCTCAGAGGTGAAAACATTGTGAAGACCGTATTGGCGTGGAAACAGGTACATCAGAATATGACGGGCGTCTTCTGTGGAACTTGGACAGCGATTCAGAACATCTAATTAATTTCCAAAGACTCAGCGACCAAAAATTTACAGGAAAATTGATGCCCGCAGGCATTGACAACATATGTGGTGGCATACGAATATGGGGAAGCCCAAACCGGACGTCCTGCCTTCGATTGTATGTTGGCCTGGAGTAAAACATCCTCGATCTAACAAAAACGATTTCCCCATGGCTTTTCCTATCTGGGATGTCGGGGGCGTTCTTCACGCGTTGGTCAATATTCGCCTCGTTCCGGACTTTCTTCTTGGCGGCATGTTCAATTTCCGGCGCGGTTCGTTTCAAGGATTGTTCGAATCCCTGGGATTTCCCTAGTGTGTTCGTAGTTTCACAACGGCGCGGGGCGGTCAGAACGGCAGTCGGATTATTCAGAGAATCAGAGATCGGGGTTCCTAGAAAATAGTATGAGTAGGGCTCAGCAACCGAAATTAAGTAGTCGCTCAGTGTACTCGCTACTGGGTGGAGTAACACAAAGTTGCGGTTTCAATTGCATTATCATTAAAAGATACAGAGACATGACAGCGCCTCTACTCTGCAAACGGTGAATAAAACCGCTGCATTAAGAGCGAACGATGGGGAATGGAATTATTCCAGGAGGGTACGTCGGAGAATTATGTCATAGTTAATGAATGTCAAAGCGCGGAATTCCGACCTTGAAAGTGAAAAAAAATTCAGAAAATTCGTAGTGTGCCAATATAGGCTGAGAAATTGTTTAACAGAAGGAAAACATCACTCACCGCATAGCTGGTAGTACGTCTGCTTATCTTTTCCTCCTGCCAGCGGAATAAAAATGCTGGTTTTCAGTAATAAAGTGACCATAGCCACTTCACCTATAACACATAGGAGTCTGTCCCATAATTGCGATTTCAGGGTGTTGACATGACTGTTAGGATAGAAGTTGAACACAGGTATATTGAGAGCTCCTGGGCGCACTGGAAATGTGTTGTGTTCATTTTGTATTCTATAACCTAGGCAAAGTATATTATTTGGTTGCAAACGTTGTTGTTTTGAACGCTTAAATATGAATTGCAGAACTATGTCGACAATCTGAAAGCTCTGTCAGCACTCAATTGACATAAACATATTCTTCTGAGAACGATGCTTACTTCCGATTGCGGCTGGCGGTTTCCTCTTCCACTTCCCAAAGAGCTTTGAGTAGCATCTACGATCTGTTGTTGTTCGACCTTGGACGGACCGCCAACGTCCCCAGAAAACCCCACAAGTGTGGAATCGAGTAGCAAACACATCTCTTGATCAGAAGAGGCATCAATGGTCTGGAACTTCTTGAGCGGCCGTGGTCCGGATTCGGCGGAAGCAAGGATCTGGGTGAGGTAGTCCCTTAAGGTGAGAAGCCTCGGGAAATATAGAGACAGCACTAGGTGTTCGAAGGGCTGTTTGAATTCTTTGCATATCGAGTTATCGTCCAAGCAGGTGCGTTTGTTTTGACGGCCAGGTTTGACGACATGATTTGAATTGGATCTCGACCTCTTTTTGCATTCCATTGCCAGATAGTGGTCAGCCGAATGAGACAGACGATGTCGCAGAGCACGTTGTACGTCAGGAGAAAGTCGTCGAGAGGATTGGGGGAATTGTAAAGTACAGGGCGCGGTGTAGTTGGGATAAGATCAACGTTGGAACAGGAGCTTCAAGGAGGGAGACGCGACTTGATAGGGTCTTGTCACGTCCAAACTTAGAGTGTCTACAGGCTACAGCAGATCTCCAACGAATCGCAGCAAACAATAATAGATATATGCTGCCTCCCTAGTCCCCCTGCTCCTTACCGCGACTCCGCCAACATGGGCGGGCCAATGGGCCTTCCGTTCGAATATCCGCCTCCGTACTTTGCAACAAATCAATCCGCAAAACCGCCAATTAAATAAATAAAGAATTAGGGCAGGCAGATACCTCATGGGCTGCATAATTTGGGCGTGCGCGGAGTACACCCTGCAAAAAAAAAAACAAGCCAGAGTTGCTGGATAGTATGATTCTTATCCATCTCCTGTTTGCTTCTTTCTCTCTCCACCTCCAAAGTCCCACCACCTCCTCCACCACCACACACAATTTCAGCGGCTGAGAACCGCTGTGTGCAACAGGTATCTCGCCATCGGTTAAACCTGGCCTAATACCGCTGCACCAGCTAATCTATTTCTTAATCAACCAGTCGATCAATCAATAACTTTTCAGATAGGTACATGTAGGTTGTCCTCCTCTTCTTCTTCCTCCTCATCGTCGTCGTCGTCGTCCTCATCCTCCCGCCGTCGCCGGAAGTCCCGGAAAATACAGGTGCTACGGCAGTAACCCACTGCTTGCTAGTAGCTTAGTTGGGACTGACTCCTAGTGCCGCTTTCAAACCTCACCTCCCCACGCTCCCCCAAACGGACACTGACTGCTGCCGTCGACAACCAGCACGAGACAAACTACCGCCCTCGAGTTCGCACCCTTACGTCTGCACTTCCATCCCGCTCCGCTCTTGAACTCCCCCAGCGAGCACCCTTGCCGTCGACGCCCCCCCCCCGTTTGCGCCCGGTTCCCCCGTGTTGGCTCTAATCGACCAGCTCGAACCGCTACTGCATCAGAAGTCTGTTGGCTGGAACGAAGAAAATTCCACCGTCTGTTAGACAAGCATCACTTGGTGTCTCCCCGTGAAGAAGTAGGTTTTCTCTCAATATTTCTTTCCAGTCTCTGCTTTGTCCGCGCCTGACTTCTTGAGCATCTATCTGCATGGTTTTGACAATTGCCAGGGAGTGCCCGTATCTCTGCCACGGGCAAGCCACATCAATAGCAACCTGTGATCGGCGGGAAATTTCGGTGCAGCCGTTCAATTTCGACTCTCCGCCCGACCCAGTTCATATACACAGTATAGGCATCGCTACATTTTTCAAGAGTGTGACGTGACGCCTAGAACTTGTCGACCGCCACATGTGCTGCTGCAATAATGCCCACAGGCGATCCAGTCCCACGTGCCCCTGCTACCCTTCCTCCTCAAGAGGGCCCGCTCTCTGATGTTCTATCCGAACCTCCGTCACAAGTCGCCTCTAAGCCGGCCGGACAGCCTCGAACCATGACGCCAAAGTCTGCTGCCATTACTGCACGCAATAATTATGTCTCGCCGTACAGACAAACACCACAGAGTAGAAGCGTCTCGTCACCAGCCATGCGGGCGAATGCTGGAAATGCCAACTCACCAAACTTCAAGGACATCGTGACTCGGTTCAATACGAAGTCGGATGAAAAGATACCCGTCCCAACCAATCGCATACCAGCCAATACGGCTGGTGCAGGGAGTATGAAGAGTAGGAAACCACAAACATGGAAAGCAAATGGGGTTGAGAGCAGAAAACCAGATACGACATCAAAAGCCCGCGCTTCTAGCGTAGCTCCGCCGCCAGTGAGATCAAAGCAACCAGCAAGACCAAATTCCGCGAGGGATTCATATTCAGCTGGTACGAATACTAGGTCTGCTACCAGCTCTCGGCAGGCTCGATCCCGCAGGCTGTCAACTTCATCTAGCAATTCATCCGACAAGGCTAACAGCAGATTACTACCACCCTTACAAACGTCGTTTACCAAAAATCCTAACAAGAGAATGGGTTATCGGAGAAGTCAATCAGCGATGGAAACTCACTCACCGTCAGCAGCATCTATGGCGGATAATGAAAGTGATACCTCGGACAGAAAGACTTTGCACCACAGGAGAAGTCGTTCAAATATAGAATCCTCTCATTCACCTATTGGTGAAATACAAGTTGATGCAGACTTGTTGAGGGGTTTTGCCAAAGAAAGTTCAACTTCACCCCGTTCTGGTCAGTCAGGCATTCCCGTCCTCGTTGGCGCTTCCACTGGGGTCGAATCGCCATGTTCTTCTCAGCAGCCCAAAAAGAAGTCTGTAACTGTTCCTATTACATCAGCCCATGGTTCCAGACGTCCACCGCAACCAAGCAAGAGTCCCCAATTATCAGCCTATATCTCTGCTCCCCTACCAAAAACATCCCCTCCACTTCGTTCGTCGAGGGGCCAGCGTTTACCAGCTGCAGCGAACTCGACGACACATGCGAGCCGGCAGAGGCTTCAGCCCACAACGTCGCCCAAAGATGGCAGCTATCAAAGAGGGAAGGGTAGGGGCCCGCTATTAGAAGAAGGTAGACGCAAGGAGCCAAAGAAGAAGATACCGGAACTTGGGACAGTTGATTTTGCCGCTCGCAGGGCGCGAATTCAAAACGCATTCACAAAGAGCCTTAAGGAGAGTAATGAGCAGGCAGTTTCTAGGGTTGCTCCTAGCCAGAATAGCAGAGATAACAGTAGCGAGCGAAATGCGACTACCAGGACGGGCTTAACCCAAGGGCGCATTGACGAGGAGGAGGAGGAGGAAGAAGAAGAGGAAGAGAAGTCGGAGGTGGAAACAGATACAAGGTTCGATCAACTAGCCGAACAAATCATGTTAAAGATTCCGGCGCCCGAATTGCATCAGGACAGTCACATCCATGTTGGAAATATAGTTGAGGGGTTAGAGGACGAGGCGAAAGCGCGAATGCAGGTGGAAGAGGAGGAGAGAGAGTCAACTGCTTGGGAATCATCAAGCTCCTCTAGGGACAACGGATCGAACGAGGATCTCTCGGTACCTTTACACTCGGATACATCGGAGCAGCAAATTCGTGCCTCTGAGGAAGGAGCGACAATTGCAACAGAAGCGAAACCGTTGGGGCAAGGCAAGGATCCCGTTGCCAGCGATACGACGGAAGAAGCCCCCACTGAGCATTCGCCCCCTCGACCTGTCAACCGTTTCAGTCAATTCTTCATGCCGGAGCAATACCCTTACACGGCTAACAAACATCGATCGTCCGGGCTGGAAAACAATCGAATATCACAATCAGAACAATCTTCCGACGACAATGCAACCTCCGTTCATCCTTCGACTACCCACCAATTAGGAGGCGCGCCGATCGCCTTTGTTACGCCGGAGTCACCTACCCGACCGAATTTATTAAACCAAGTATCAGATATGTTACGGAGCAACTCCGTCGGATGGAGCACCGACTCTGAGTTGAGCAACGATAGTCCAGTACTACGCAACGGAAGAGCAAATGACAATTCAGTAGCGACCGTGAGGCTTCATGGCAGCATGTCCACTGAGCAACGAGATGGGGTCGCGAGGTTCGATCCCAACTTTACGTTGTCTCCTGGAGAGCAGCATGAGACCCCAGTGTTATCTCCAATGGTTTCGACTGCTACCTCGGACGATAGACGGACTATCGCGTCTGTTTTCTCGAAGTACGACGATCACGGAGAAGATGTCGTTAGGAGCTATACGGAAATTGAAGTTGGAACTCCTAGCGAAAGCTTTCGTCGACATGATGGGTACGGCGAAGAAGACGAAACTGAATTGAATTACGAGGGGAGTCACCGCCGCCTAGGCATTCCTGAAGATGACTCCCGCAGCTTTACATCGTGCTCAGAAGCTTTGGATTCTGCAAGGCCCCCTAGCAGCATGTGTGATCATTCCATGGCCGAGGAGACCGAGGACGGGTGGACTACATCTTCCGATTTTAGTCCAGACTCCGAAGACATTAACGGACCGTCCGCTCAAATTCCAGAGTCTCCAACAACCCCACGCCAACCGATTGGAGCAGAGTCCCCTCTACCACCTACCCCACCACCGAAGGATATACCCCCTCCACCGCCTGAAAAGGATAGAAAGCCACGTTCTATTTCTCCGAACACATCTTCTGCGATTCGCCCTGTTCTAGCCTCTAAACCATCTTTCGAATCTGGCTCACAGAGAGGGTCAGCATTACTTCCGGAGATTGAAACTGACGAAGAGCCCCTTGGATTGGCGATTCAAGCGTTGCCTTCTCACTTCGACTTTCGGCCAACTGGGGATCGAAAATCTTCGTACAATTCGGAACATTACTATACTAGATCGAGTACGGATTATAGGCCAAATATTGACAGTAGATCAAGCATGGACCACAGGCCAAGCATAGATCATAGGCCAAGCATGGACCAGTACTCCATAAACCGACCAAGTATTGATCAAAAGTACTCGCCGCCGTCGAGTGTCAGTGACTCAAGGCGGAGTTCAATGTTTGCGTCTAATGGGCACCGATACTCGGAAACAACGATTCCATCAATGAATACGACACTTGTTGAGAGGGGATCTTCATCCATTCACTCGCTTGAACCAAAGGATACACCAGAACAGAAAATGTTGAAGAAACGAAGGCATCTACTCAAGGAGATTGTTGATACCGAGAGTGCCTTTTTCCGAGACATGACAGTGGCGGAGGAAATTTATAAGGGATCCGCAAATGCGTGTTATTCGCTTACACCGGAAGACGTCAAAGTGTTGTTTGCCAACACAGATGCCATTGTCCAATTCTCGAAAGGATTCTTGGAGGTTCTGAAGCTTGCAGTTTCGAGCGTCTACGTCATGCGCAGGGGTCCAAGTGGTATCAATAGCAGTGCGGCAAGCGTTGCGAATTCTGTCAATAGTGATGAGCGTCTTGATGATATGTTGACCGATGAAGAGAAAGATAGGAAAACTTATGTTGGTGAGGCCTTCGCGGAAGTGATGTATAGGATGGAAAGAGTCTATGGCGACTATTGCAAAAACCACGACACGGCCGTTGCGAGGCTCGGACAGCTGGAATCCAACCCAGGGATTTCCATATGGCTACAAGAGTGCAAGGCATGCGCCGAAGATCTCACCAATGCCTGGAATCTTGAGTCTTTGCTCATCAAACCCGTTCAGAGAGTGCTAAAGTATCCACTACTCCTAAGCCAACTACTCGAATGCACCCCGGCCAATCATCCGGATCAGGCAGCCTTGGAAATTGCGACCAAGGAGATGGGATTCGTTGCTGGTCGGATCAATGAAATGAAGAAGAGGAAAGATATGGTGGAGAAAATTGTTGGCCGGAAAAGGAATGAATCTGATATTCGACATGGAATCAGCAAAGTTTTCACCAGGCGTGCGGAAAAGCTCCGTCAGTCTGTCGGCTTATCAGAGGTTGTTGTCGATGAGACGTTCAATAAACTTTTCGAGAACTACAACATGCACTGTGCCCAGGTGGAGGTTGTAGCTCGGGACATCGAGATATACGCTGCCGACATACAATCGCATGTTGACAAATTTATTAACTTTACATCTGCGTTCAAGTTTTTTGGCTCGGCTGTCCTCACGGCACATACACAAACTGAGGAGAAGTGGAAAAGGTTCGATACCGCGATGCGGGAAATCTCTACCACATATCTCCATGAACATGTAAGTTTCTTCTCTTCAGCTTTAAAGACTTGGATTAATTTCGAGTTAGAAACAACGTGTCAGAAAACATGCAATTGATCCGCTCGAGGCCTTACTCAAGTTACACGAAAGCCCACAAATTATCATGACCAAACGAAATAATAAGGCTGTTGATTTTGCCCGCTATAAGGCGATAAAGGATCGGGGAGATACGCCAGACAAGAAAACAAAGGAATTGGCTGACGCATACGTTGCCTTGAACGAGACCCTGATCGAAGAACTGCCGCGATTGTTTGTGCTCACTAAGAAATTAGTAGACGCAGTATTATTCAATTTCATCGATCTTCAAGCGCAATGGATGAACGACTGGGCATCTAAGATCAAGATGACATTCATTGAGCTTGATTTGCCTATGAAGGCTGATGATATTATACACTGTTTCGCTGGTGATTTTACCTATAACGAGGCTATGATTAATCAATTGAACATCTGCAATGGTTCGTGCATTGTGTTCTGGGTGATCTCTAAGTGCTAATTCAGGACAGGAGCTCTGAACGCAATGCAATTCCCATCCCTGAATTCCACGAGTTCTTCGCTGCTATCACCATCATCGACTACATTGACTTTGGAAGCTTTCGACAGTTCCTCCTTTCGCCGACCCAAAACTGCAGACGATAATAACCTTCGCGAACGAGCAATGTCTCTTAATAGTCAATCTCCAACCATCGCCAGTTTTGATACGTCCGAACGCCGGCACAGTGGTGGTGCATTTTCCCCAATATCGCCTACAGGATCGGCCCTGGCTCTTCCTCCATTACTGGGATCCAACAACCGGATCCGAGCGAGTTCAGTGGCAGTACCGCAACGAAGTCCGGTCGGTTCAGCAATGCCACCGCCCCCTGCACCCCAGAGGTCATATTCAAACAACATATCAGAAATTCATACCACCTCGCAGTCGACGTTCTTTAACTCCTCTGAGAGGCAGCCACGAGCCCGCGGTGGGTATACGGCTGCAGCGCCGCCACCGCTGTCATTATCATCGAGACGTGCGGAGGCACCATCACCGTCGCCCCCATTACCAAGTGCCGCGTTTTCCTCGGCGATGCCAATGGACGATGACCGAGACAGGGAGACCTCAAACCCCCCATCTCGAGTTGCATCGCGTGCTTCATCACGGGAACCTTCTCGGGCGGAGTTAGGAAGGACTTTGACCGTCTCCGCAAACGATAAGGCAATTTTCATTGCTGCCAGTCTTTACGAATTCAAGCTCCCCTCTCCCCGTCGGGAAGCAGGATTCCCATACCTTAACTATGTACAGGGAGAGATATTTGATGTGAGCTCCTTGCAACGGTGTACATACAGAGCCAATACTAACTGTCAATAGGTAATCGGGATTAAGGGAGAGATCTGGCTAGCCCGAAACCAAGACGATGCTACCGGCGAGATCGGCTGGATTTGGTGCAAGCACTTCACTAAGCTGCCGGACAATTAGAAAATTCCCGGTACCGGGATATAGACGTACGCACTGATTAGCATAGCGACGGTTTTGGGTCTCGTTTTCCTTTTTCTTCTCCATCGGCTATGGGTTGATATCCAGTCCATTCGGTTTTTGGCTTTTCTCTTCGGGTCAGAGATGACGTATTCATGTATAATCCTGCTGCGTCAGGTTGATTGGCTGATTTGGTTGGTTTTTCGCTTTGGGTTTTATTGATGCACTGTACAAGGGGAAAGCGTCACATTTCCTGTTCCTTTGTTCTTTCGAACCATTGTCTATCTACAGCAGATTCCATTTGTTTTTCTCGGGGCACCAATTTTCTGTTTACTTCTATTAGTCCTTCCCAATTCTCTTCCCCTTGTGTTTGTTTTCCGTTGAATATCTATCTTTATGGGGTGGCGTCTCTGTCGGTCAAATACCATTTTCCTTTTTTTTTTTTAAGTTGCTGATTTATTGTATTGTGGCAGAGAGGATGTTTTTTTTTTTTCTGTATATGGAGTGAGTCGAGAATACCTTTTGGCTTTTTAACTTTTGCGCAATGTGTGGGGGGCGTTTGATGTACCAATTCGATATTGAGATACTTGAAGATTATGGTCTGGTTCGAAATCTTGAAGCTTGAATGATAGCGTGTGAGTGATGATTGTGCCACCATCATCTGGAATCAGAGCTCCGAATTGAGCGAAGACCAGACACAACATTGCATTCCTTTTTCTCATTCACAAAGCTTAAAGCAACCTCAACTCAGGAATATTCACAGCCACATGTCTTAAACTGCATGCACCCACCAATCACCCACACAAGCATTTTTGGACTGTACTTATTGCACTGCATCGCGTTCAATAGAACTCAAGACCATAGACTTTACCAAAGAGCCTATCGAGTGACATGTACTGGTGGTATGCAGGGATCCGCCACGCTGACGCTAGCAACACCTAATGGACACATAGCTAAGCTTCGACCCTTCTTCGTCCGAAGCTTCGATGAAATTCACTCCCACGATGCGGAGCCGCCTCGCCATCGTCGCAACTATAATCTCTATCTTTATCTTCCTCTCCTATGTCCTCCTCCCCTCATCATCATCAAAACCCGCGGCATCGCCGCCACCACCGCTTGCAGGCGACACCTCATCACTCCTTGCATCCCCCGAGCTCCTCACCGGCGAAGCGATAATGCCACACCTAGGGAACGAAACCATCAAGTTCCACCTCCTTCCCCCCCGTAGTAAAACCTACTAACCTCCCCTTCCGCAGAGCCGAACTCGGCCGCGCAGCCTGGAAGCTCCTCCACACCACCCTCGCTCGCTACCCCAAACTCCCCACCCCCGACGAGCGCGAAGCACTAAACAGCTACCTCCACCTCTTTGCACGGCTATACCCGTGTGGCGAGTGTGCGGCGCATTTCCGGTTGTTGATACAGAAGTATCCGCCACAGACCAGCACGCGGGATGCAGCGAGTCAGTGGGGGTGTTTCGTACACAATGTTGTTAATGAGAGGTTGAAGAAGAAGGCGTTTGATTGTGGGGAGGTTACGGAGGTTTATAAGTGTGGGTGTGCGGAGGCGGATAAGGAGAAGGATATGAAGGATGCGAAGGAGAGGGGGGTGGGGGATGGGAAGGTGCTTACGGCGGCGGTGGAGGAAGAGGGGAAGAAGAAGAAGGATAAACTGGAGGAGAATGCGAGGAAGGCGGGGAAGGGGAAGAGAGTAGAGATTGAGAGGGCGCCGTAAGTGATGATTGATTTGGTGGTGAAGGGGGCTAATGCGTGGTGTAGGGTGAATATGAATGGTGGTTAGAGCTAGACTCGGTATTTGCATGGTTTTTGGGAGTTTGATTGGTTTTTCGTACTTTGCGTTTGGTTGTGTGGTGGAATCATAGAGAATATTCGTTGTATAATAGGTATATTTGAAGGGTATGGATTGGGTTATCCGGCTCGTCTTTTTGTGTTTGTGCTTCTGGACTGGAGGGCTTCAAAACGTCTGTAGTGGAAGTCTAATTGGCCAAGATAATGGCACAAACGTTAAATTCTTACTTAGATGCAGCTTAGAAAAAGACGTGTAATTGTAGTCTTTCTTCCTATAAATCCAACTCTGGGTAGTGTCTAAACAAACCCATCGAATATTTTTGTCTCCTCTCACTTTCCAAGTACGCCTTGATACGGGGTCTCGACTTGACACGTTCATAATGCTCCTGGAGCTTCTCGAGTTCCTTCAACGTCCTTTCCGCAGCTTTGGGAAACCTAATCTACCATCAGCAACTCACCCTACAATCCCATCAAAAAAGCACTTACGCATACTTAATTCCATCCACAACATGGAACACAACCAGATCCGCATACGTAATCTTATCCCCAACAAGCCATCCAGTCCCGTTCTTTTCAAGGACCCGGTTAAAGTACCTGTCTCATCATCATCAGCACCACCACCATCCAAATACAGAAGCAGAAACACAAACCCGAAGAACTTAGGAATCCTTTCTTTGCAGAATTGCTGTGCGCTCCTTGCCGCCTCGGGCTTTTGGTCTTCGTAGTAAAGATCAACTCCAACCGGATGACTTTCTTCCAATCAGTAACCCGACATCTCATGTCTAGAGTAGGTGGCTTGACTCACTGTACATTGTGAGCCTCATCACTCAGGTCAAGTGCCGTAATCGCAACCTCATTGACATGATACCGTGCATCTCCTTCGGGAGCCAGTCCCAGTCGTGGTCCAAGAAAGAGGAGGATATTTGATGTCTATACTCCGTCAGTCAACCCTCCCTCCCTCCCTCCTCCCTCCTCCTCCCTCCTCACCACTCACCTGCGAAAGCTGCAAATCCCCACACCGAAGCACAGGCGGCGCAAACTTTGGGGGATTGGCTATACCATCATCAGTTCCCTTCCCTATAACTAGCTCATATGTACTTACCGCCAGCATCAAAATCCGGCTTCAAAAGCTCCAATACCTCCACGGCGCCTCCGGGGGTATCGTCGTATTCTGCCCCTGCCTCCTCGAGTGCGAGTCGCACGTACTCGCCGCGGCCGGGGATTCCAGGCCAGTAGGTAAGATGGTCTGTTTTTACGAGTAAATGTCAGTACAAAGCTCTGAGTTGGGCAATTGTGCAATACAAACATTTGGTAGAGGATGTCATGTTTTTGTGTGGAATTGAGTTGAGTTTGACTACAAAAAGTTCGGAAGCTATATAAGATGGAAGGGAAGACAAGAGATGAGGATTTCTAAACAGTTACAAATTGAAGGTGTGTGTTGACATCATTAATTCGGCCAAGTGTGGGGGCGACAAGTCGGGTAGATCCGCAATCGCAGTGTAACATGACAGGTTACACACACAAAGAACTTGTCATATTGAGATTGTGAGAACTGAGTTGGGATGGCCAAATGAGACGGGGATGTCACAAGTGCCATGCGGGAGGGTGCCAGACTTGAAAATATGCTGAAGCTTTAAAGGTACAAACAGCCACAGTTCTTCTGATGCTAGCTTTGAATACTCTACTAGACGCCTATTAGAGCTCGCCGACATCTTTAATAGCTAGGAGTGTTGTTTGTGTGGGCTCTCTATCTTCAGCGTCCTCAACCTTGTGTGCGACCATGTGAGATTTCAATGCATGTGCTTTCAGAGGCAATTGGAGAAATATGGGTTGATATTTCAACGGCCCCAGTACCAACGAAACCATTTTTGTTTTGTTTTTAAGGGGATGAAGGGTAGGGGGGAGGGGAGATACGACTTGGAAGCTATGGATCCGTCTGTAGTGGAAGTATCGGGGAACAGTGTATTAAATGTCATGGCCACAAGCGGCCGAATACAATATGATTACAAACAAACAAACGAAACCATAAGGCATGTATAAATAAAAGTCGAGGATTATTGTCAATTTTGTGGAGAGGGGGCTGGAATGCTTGTTATTCATTCGGGAGAAAGGTGTCGGTAACACTGTACAATCACAGTCTTCCACAAAAATCACCGATTATGAAAATATCCCATAGTTCAAAACCCGCTTACTCGTAACGCCCCGGAACCATCCACAACAGGCAGCCAAAAAAAAAGCATGAACCCTCCAAAGTTATATACCAAGAAACCGCAGATTCCCCCAAACCCAAATCCGGAACTCCAATCCGGAACTCCAACTTTTTTTTTTTGCGAAAAAAACCCTTACTCCACCTCCATACCCGCCTCCTTCTCCTTCTCCTTCTCCTTCCTCTCCATCTCCAAAAACTCCTCTTTCTTCTCAATGGTAGCCCCAATAAACCCCCTCAACATAGCCCACCTACTATTACTACCCGTACCCGTCACACTCTCCCCGGTCACCTTCCCACTCTCCAAAATCGCCAAATTCTTTCCAAACCTCTCACACTCACTTTTTAGCAGCGTCTCCTTCCGTTTCATAGCCCCAGGCCGACTCTTGAGCCCCTTCTTCACTCCTAAAACGTCTTCGAGCTCGGACCGTCGATCGGCAGAAACGTTGATGTCTGGTAATGCATCGGCGAGAGAGTCAAGGGTTGAGAGAAGCTTCTTGTTCTTCTTCGGCTTTGATGTGGTGCTTGAGTGTGCGGCTTTCTTTTCGATTCGGGACACGAATTTGGCGTGACGGGCTAGGCGCGCGGTTTTTTTGGTGTTGCGGTCGGTCGTGGCGGCGGCGGGGGTGCTGGTGGTTGAGCGTGTGGCTTTGGTACGGATTGAGGCACGGCCCTGGGGGGGGAGATGGGTTAGTGTGGTTTGCGGCGTGGAATGAGGTGGGGATTACCATTGTGTCGGTTTGTGGTGGAGAGGTGGTGAGAGGTGGTGATGTTGGAGCTTTGCTGATGTTGGCCGAATTTTGGACGCTAAGTGTTAACCCTAGCCCCATGTTTGACGGTTCAAAACGTATAGGTACACTGAATTCGTAACGTTTCACGCCAAAAAAACAAAAGGCGGAATGCCACTGATCTGGAATACGTAAATCCATACCACCCAAGCCCTAAGCTCGTATAACCATTTCAATTCCAGAAAGAAGTGATTGCGGCTATGGAAGGGATGAGTGAATGAATGAAATAATTAGACTCAGGCTGACCCTCCCCCCAGTAACTTCCGTCTTGAAAGAGTGATGTGTTCCACCGAGCAATGGCCCTGAGCCTCCGCTGGTGTCTTTAGGTCGATTCAATGGATATTTCAAAGCCAGGGAGATTACACTTGCTAGCACAATTCCCAATCCACCTACAGTAGCATCCTCCCCCTCCCCCTCAGCACACGCCACACCCAATCACCCCATGGCAACATCTGCAACACTAAAAGCAACAGGTATAGACGTAGTAACGCTGCCTGCCCCTCCGAGTACCTCTTTCGCAGTCCTGTTGTATCTTGGTGGGTCGTTGTGTTTGTGTTCTTATATATTATCCCAGAAGAAGGAGAGGATGGATACGAGTCAATGAAAGAGATGCCGGTGGGGTATGTATCAAAAGAAGTGCTAGTGGTGTTGCTGCTGTAGGAGACTGCGTGCTTCTTTGGACTGCTTGTTTCGAAATAGATGGAAGAACTCGAGGAGGAGCAGGAGCAGGTGGTGAGGTCTGCTGCAACTATTGCGGCGAGGACGACGACGAGGAGGAGGAGGAGGAGGAAATGGTGCTTCGAGGTCATGATTGATATTGACGTGAATGTGATTATATCCCAAAGCAAAACACTCGTGTCCCATATATACTTAAGTAGATGTGGATATAGCGACTTGCTGTAGCTATAGATTAATAGAGTGCCATCACCGAAGCAATACCTGCTGCCTCTGGAACACGAATTCCAAGTATCTATCCTCTTTAGTATCCACACAACGGAATATATGCTCTCTTTCCAGAAAATACGCACATTTCCCCTTCCACCCTCAACCCACAAATTTTCGCCGACCACCCCCCGCCCTATATAAACCCCCCTTCCTCCTCCCTTCCTTCTTCCCTTCTTCCACACACAACACATTTCAACAACGCCAACTTTGCAATCCTTCGCTTCATCATGTTGCAATAGCATCTGACTATACGCGCGATGATCCTTTCGGATATCAGTGCTGCCTCGGATTGAGCTTCTGGTTGTCGATGGTTTCGTGGTGCATGGGGTTATCATACGTGTTAAAGCAAAAGAAAAAAGCACCCTATCTAGTAGAAAAGAGATATCTCACCCATCTTGCTGGTTGATGTATACTCGGAGCTCCGGAATAGAAGGGTGCTACTATCTTTACTTAGTATGTTAGGTAGATGAGATGGTTACCGACGAAGCTACCCTCATTGTGCAATTGAAAGTTCCATTAACGTACACGAAGTTGAGGATGACGCTGTAGATAGAAAGCCCACTTTTAACGTGGTTATCCACCACCTACATTAAACCAACGATTCGTAAACAAACACTTCTAGCCGTCGACGAGTTCCGCCTTTGACCACACATATCTGAAATCCGGAAAACTGGAAATTGGGAACTGAAAACCAAAATCAATAATTAGTCTAATCATGGGGACATACCGCGTCGAATCCACCGCATTCAACCACGTGATATGGGTTCGTCTGCTTTGTTGAACCTTCGACTCTGGGTGCTGGCCATGGGATTTATATTTGAACGGTTTCTTCTAGACCTGGTGACTCACATACTGGTGAAGTTCAATTCAACAGAAGAACAGCCAGTCACCAAGAGGCTCCGGCCGAGTGATGGGAGAAGGATCGGGAGGTCGGAGCACGGAAATAAACTTTCACTCCGTTACCGTTACTTCCCACGCCACGGGCAATTTCACACTCTCCCTTCCTATCTTAAGTTTCTCTACTATCAATCATTGCTATCTCCACAACCCCGCACTCGCGGTGTATGATGTAGTATCCACCTTGTCCCTGCAAGCCACAAGCGCCACCATGATACAGCTGATTGCGTCAAATAACGTCTTCGTACATAACCTTGAAACCTTAGGGTAGATGGAGCTTCCTCAGAAGGAAAGGGGTTGCAATTGAGTGGGGTAGAAGGTTCAAGGTTATGTATGATAGAAGGAGGGGTAAAAAAATCCCTGCGTGAAAGATATACCTTGCATATTTCTTTCATGCTCTGCATGGCTGGCCGACGTTATTATTATCTTGGAAGAAAATATAACGGAGATTGATCAAAAATTTAAAACCCCCATTGTCGCACAAGAAATTTTCGAAAATGCGTCAATTCCCATGTGGACACACACACACCATATACACACGTGTAAAAGAAGTTATCCAACCGAGGAATCCCCAAACATTTCATTCGCATCCACGCTATGCTACACCAACAATAAAATTCAACACCAAAAAATCCAAAAGAACGAGCACCATCCACATCCACCCGCTCTCACTTTCAAATGGAAGTCATAAAGTGAGTTTCCATCTTCAATTCGTACCGGACGTTTCATTTCAATCCATCCGAGCGAAACTCCTCACGCCTAGGAAAAAATCAACAAACTCGAAATCAAAATCAAATCAATCAAAAAATATTCAAAAGTAAAAAAAATCGCGAACACCTAACAAACGACAAACATATTCAATAATAGAAAAAAAAAAAAGGAAAAAAACCCCCGGCTACGAACCTGTCCAAGTGAGCAAACGACAGAAAGCAATTCACTCCTTCATATGATATAGTAAAAACAAAAGTGCTTAAAAGATCCCTAGAATGGTTACAGGAAAAAAAGAAAGAGATATCTCGTTGTAAGTAAAAGGCTAGAAGAAAAAGGAGACAGTAAAAGCAACAGGCAATCGATGAGTGAACGACAGTGCGGGGTTTTGCAGAGTTCGTGCTTGATAATTGCGAAAGGAAAAAAAAAAAACCAGACTTTTGTGTATGTGTTCAGATGTATCATCTGGATGGATGGTGTGCATTGCGTCATCTTCTGTCATTTCGTGGACGTCGTATCATGATATATAGTGTCGTTAACCGATAAACTCGCCGTTGACAATCTCCCACCATGCCACGCGCTCGTTCCAGACCCTTTGCAGCAGAAGTCTGGCGTGTTTCACCTAGATGGCTTGTGTTAGCGAATATCTGGGGGGCTCGCAGTGGTGGAACTTCTACCTGGGTTAGGCCTGTCTTTTCCACCTCCAACATTCGTTGCAGCGTGTATCTCCGGTGTTCGTAATCGATTGCTTCACAGCCGGCCGTAAATAATGGGAAGAGTAAGCAGTTCTCCGCCGTCCCACCCTGTTTCACCTTATGCATTGCTTCGACTATGAGAGCAACGGCGTTTTGAACATCACGATGGCTGGAGGAGTATCCCAGGACTCGCCGGTATAGATGGATTTCCGCGGCCCAGTGAAACGCGTCGTTAGTTGCCAGTAATTCGTCCTCGTCAAATTCTTCGGTATTGTGGAAGTCCGGATATCCGTTGTCATGGGCGTGACTGCATCGACCGACCGACTTTTCCTTGGACTCTCTAAGTTCCTCGCGCAATAAGTGGGCCTTCCTTAAGACCTCTGTCGATGGTTTCCACTGGTGGCCGTTTTGTTCTCGTCCACCCCGGGACATGGTTCTCCTCTCCTGCTCGCATTGGCGTGCCAATTCCCCGATACTGTGAAGGATGGCAACACAGCGAGTGGTAAATCCAAAGAAGCAATCTACCGAATACTCTGCTCGCTCATCCTCATTATCATTTGTCCAGTATTTGCCACTGCCGCTCAAAACTGGCTCATCGATCTCTCGACCGCTCAGACGGCCCAGCAAATCCAGATAGGCAAACCACCTAACCAGAAAATATGACACAGTGTCACCGCTGTGCATGCTCTGTGCGCCTCCTCGAGAAACAATGATCCTCCTCGCAGCATTCAGATGCGTTTGCCAGGTGAGTCCACTGGAAGCAAACGGATTTGGCGAAACGATTTGGTAGGAAGCGAGCATAATTGCTGTAGCAAGACTAGCATCGCTGGTGGCACCTACAGGGTGATTTAATGCGACGTTAAGGCTCCTAACCGTTTCGTCGATAAATCCGCCTATACGTTCTGTTGGCTCGGGGCGATCAAGCAAACGCGCTTGATGACTGGCCGAGTAGGCGAGGAGTAAGTTCATTAGATGATCCGTCTCAACGGCCACTATACAGAGTGATAAGAATTAGCCAGACGCACACTATCCATAGCATGTGGAGATAATCAAATGTTACACACTTTGTGGCAAAATATGTTTGAAAGGGTTCTCCGAGCAATCGTGTGGTACCAGCAACCTCGCCGTATGTTTCAAGTAGTGGTGGAAATACATCTTATTTTGTTCGTTTGATAGCAACCACTGTGGCAGGGGATCTAGCCTTCTAGGAATGGACATCTGGTCCGAATAAGTGGAATTCATCCTGAAGAATTGTCGGGCTTTGTTCACCTGCATGCTGAAGTCGCCATCTTCAAAGTCGTTTCGGGGTATCTCCTCAATGTCGTCATCCTCCAGGCCTTGGCCATTGGAATTATATTGGGATACATCCTCTGTTTTGAAGCTCATATCATATCCATATCGGTCATCGTAACCCCCGGAAAAGCCATCATGACTCAGCGGTGCTGCCAACAAATTCTCAACCGATACTCTGCGCATCACAGTGTTAGAACTCATACCAACTGTAGTCACCGCGGGGAGGTCCATGTAAGATTCGGCCATGGTCATGGGAGCAGAGGTGACGGGAGTAGTATTCATAAAGTCTATCGCCTCTGCCAAGGAAGCAGTAAGTTGGGGGGCCGAGGTCATAGGATGTCTCGTGTAGATATAAGGAGACATAGGTGGAGGTTGTGTTGGTGATGTACTAGTCCTGGCCTTCTTCGTTGGCGACGTTATTATCGGCGGCGGGGGATGGAAGCTCTTTTGTTGTGGAGAATTATGTGGCTGGGCATATGGGATATCGGGACTGGAGGAATGCCCTGGCGGACTGTGGAAACTCGTGATCGGAGATGTCGCGTCGTGGGTAGGGGAGAACTGTCCGGATGCAGAAGTATATGGACTGAAGAATGCGCGATCCGTTTGGTCATTGCGCATGTGGCCATCGTCGAACGGCGATGCGAGCGGATTAGAGGCAGCACTGGTGGTGGCAATTGGTGTCAGATTGGGTTGCCATCCGAATGAGTTCGTTCGTTCGTCTCGAGAGTTATTCCGTTGCGCATGGCGCTCCGGCCGAGGTGTTTGCTGTGATGGTGGGATGGGAATCTGTATGGTCAACTGAGGATCCACCTGTGGTGTAGCAGTAGCATTTGATGAAGTCCTAGCATGTGTATTGGATGTCGATGCTACAGCAGAGGCAGAAGGCCCGGCCGAAGACACAGGCGGCGCCGCCGGCATTTCACCAACAGCAAAGACCGTCTGGTAACCCGACATGCTCGTCTTCTTCCCACTGCCCGCGCGAGGAACTGGAGGCTTCCGGGCCGTACCATTGGAAGGGCTGGCTTGAATAAACGTCTGCGGAGCGGGAAAGTGCTGATTGAGCGAGAATTGGCCAGCTCCAGGAATGAACTGTGACTGATCGTCTCCATTTTGGTCGTGTCCATTGCCTCCATTCTCCTGTAGTTTCTTCTTCAAGGGCCGCCCACCCCACGATAGCCGGATTTTGTAGTCGCAGTCTTCGTCGAGTCGTTCGCAGTTACTGCATCGCGGCTTCTCCTCACCACATTTGACCTTTCGCGCTTTGCAGTTCCTGAAGGACAGTCAGCTCAGGCCACTTTCGGATCCGCGCGCCCACGCGGATGCAAGGTTTAATACCAGCAACCGTTTCGACTCCGTCGCCGAATCTCCCGACCAACAACCGGTGCACGAGGCATTGCAAGATACAGATTTGCCTCCCCCCCTTAAACTCGAAATATAGATTTGACTTCTTGTGTGAAGATTGAACGTAACTAACGCCGAAATAGACCAGACCCAACGACGAGGCTCGCTCTCGGAAGGTTGCTTGCACGGAATCGGCTAGGAGTTGAGGGTTCCCTCCCGAAGGGGCGGTGACGAATCGTGAGGCGTGAGATCCTTAAAAACAGCCAGCGGGATGACAGAAAGGAATAAACAATGGAGATCCGAGATGACAAGAAAACGAGGGGTAGATGTGGGATGGAGGGAAACCGGCTCAAGAAAGGAATGCGACGCGGAGGTGAGGGCGGCAGTGAAGGAGGGTGCCACTTGGTTGTGGTGCGGATGTTGGGAAGATTATCAGCGGCGGGGAGCAGGGCTGGGCGATAGTGGTAGTGGTGGTGGTAGTGGTTGCGGTGGTGCACACTGCTACTCGCCGCTGCTGGGATAATTGTGGCGGCTCGTTTGTAAAGTATTGATGGACTTAATGTGAGGACGAGGCAGTCGAACAACAACTTTCCTTCTATTCGATATCGCGATGTCCGGGCCCTTCTCTCTGTCCAGATAGATTGAGGAGCAAGAACAATTAGGCGGAAGGGGACGAAGAGATGTCTAGTTGCTCCAGATCTCTGCGTTCAGACTACAAACACACATACTCACCTGCATCCATGCGTAGAGTACATACTTTGGGCACTGCGGGGAACGGGAAGGGCCATTGGAAGGGTGAGCGGGGACAGCTGCCTGAATCGTAACTCTCGCTCGCAGATGTGAAGACTCGAGAGAGGACTAATTTATAGGCGTACGGGAGTGTCAAGGTTATTACGGCTCTCACATATGATTCGTGAACGACGGGTCGGCCTCGAGCACAGTACGCTCGACTCTCCCATTCGGCAAGAAGTGCGAGGTTCATCAACTGTCGCATCACATAGGGTAGCAGATATTTGAGGTGGCGAGGATTTCATGGCTTCGGGGGAAGGCGAATTACTGCAGCAGGGATTGCTGATGCTGCACGGAGTCGCTCCAGTATTGGCTGCTCCCGAATCTGCCGAGCATACGTCCTTACTGTGAGCCATCGAATCAAATTCACCATCACGACTCGACTCGCGAACATCACCTCTCCTTGGCATCTCGTCCTCTGCACCGGCCACCAGTCAGTCTACGCATTTCAGCAGCTACAGACAGTCAATTATTTGAGATTGTTATGGCGAGACAAGCTCTCTCTAGAGTCTCCGGTCTTCAGCTCCGAAGTCTCCAAGAGTTCTAACTGCGTAGGTGCAGCCCAAGTCTCCAAGCTGCATATGATACGCTGCATGTTCAGATCGTGATCGCGCGTCTACATTAGAATACAACAAACAAGACACAACCTCGGATTACCAGATAGGTACCTGTCAACATGCCTATACCTATACCTGCACCTAGCGCGTCTGTATATCCCGACATTATCGCCGGGAGACTGAGACAACTTCACTGCTTTCGCCTCCTGCTGCATGGCAAGTCTCTGGTCGCCGCTGCCAAAGTTTCTCGATTCCACTGCATAGATGTATCTGTGAGTTTCTCGCTTGACTTCCCGTGTACACGTGCATTATTCCTACCCGCTCCTGCCTCTGCTAACATAAAACAACACAAACAACAATCATCCAACAGTTGTACAATTGTTCCCCCCCCCCAGCCTCGAAGAAAAGCATAAACAAACAACCAGGTATCTATCTGCTCGCATGCAAAAACCCATCGAGAGACGCTGTTGCGATCTTCATCATCCGACCGAGGAGATGCACAGCAGCGGCACGTATAGCATTCGTTGATCAATTGCACTTTTGGGCTCCGCATTAACTGCTTGCTCGCCTTGATTCTTACGAGTGAGCGCAGGTGCGCCTTGCCTCAATGTGGCTGAGAGGAATGGACTCATAGGGCTGGCTGAGGATGCTGATGCGGCCGGATACTTGGTAGCCGTATCTAGCCTTACGCCTGATCGGCCACCGTCGTCATACCGCACCACGCCGGAAACAGCTGGAGTGTCATACAACCACCCCCATAGCTCGTGCCACGGGTGAGTAAGGGCCTCGCACACACCGGACAAGGCTACACTACTGCTGCGCTCCATCTGTTTCGTTTTGCTCTCCCAGAAGATATTTCTGGAATCTTCGGGCTTATTTTTCTCCAGGCGGACTCTATGAGTTGTAAGTCCATGTACCATGGTTTGCGGGCTCAACACGAAGCGGTATGCAACAAAAAGGGAAGGTACAACCCTAATTTCTGATAAGCGACCTGCCGAGTCCCGGACGAAGTTCTGTTTAACCTTCAAAATTTATCTGAAAACACCAGTCATAATTTATGTGATTTGACGACTGGACAGCACATCCCAGTCAGAAGTTGCACCTTTAAACTTGCTGGGCTGTGTGATGATGCAGGTGAAATGTTTGAAGGAGTTCGTGCCGATGGCCCAATTATATGGTCCTCCTTAGCTTCAATACATCTCATCTCTACATCTGCGATGACCCGAAACCCGGAGTGAGAAGCGGTGATGGAGTAGTAGTGGTGTGGTAATATGAATGCGAATAAGCAGCAAAACATCAGATCGGATGCATGGGATGAGCTGCCCCGCCAGGCAGGCAGGCGGACAGACAATAGGCGGACAGACAATAGGCGGACAGACAATAGGCGGACAGACAATAGGCGGACAGACAATAGGCGGACAGACAATAGGCG
>MU122097.1:1025250-1235323 GCA_014904905.1 Wilcoxina mikolae CBS 423.85 | reverse complement strand
GACAGACAATAGGCGGACAGACAATAGGCGGACAGACAATAGGCGGACAGACAATAGGCGGACAGACAATAGGCGGACAGACAATAGGCGGACAGGCGAGCAGGCAAGAAGGCAAGCAGGCAAGCAGATATGCAGAAGGACAGACAGACAGAGGGAGAGTCAAACAATGGAAGCTAATAAACAAATTGCCATTCCACACATATTTCCACTGGTCTCAACTTTACCGCTGTTTCTCTTCACTTTCGTTCTCCTTCAGTCACCATATCTCAATCTCCCCGACAAAAGACTCCCGTTCGAAGTAGGCTCTACGGCATTGTCTCCGCCGGCAAAGGCGTCCTGATCGTCAATTCGTTCTTGAATTACGGCTCAGTAGCGCGTGTCAATAGCCCGACCCTTTGGAGGAGGGAGGATCAAAAAATCCATACTTCATCCCAGCTCATTGTGTACTGTATTTGCACTGATTCCTCCCTCAGCGGCGACCTGATAGCGGACTCACCGCCCGTAGCAAAACACTTGAGGAATCAGCCTAGCCATTGACTGGATCAGGTGTGCAAGTGTCATTAGGAAAACAGTGAATGACAAGCACGGGGTCCTTTAACTCATTGTTCGCAGGCAGCCCGGTCGACCTTGTGGCAGCAGCAGGCTTTCCAGGTAATCAGGCCCAGCCGAGGCTCCCTCCCTCCCTGACCTGCAGACCAGGCGGCCGAGTGTGCAGAATAGCCGGTAGGCACCTCGTGAGGACTGCATAAATGTCCGGACGCCGCCAGATTTCCTGGGAAGTCTGCATAATAACCCGGGAACTAGCAGGTTACCAGTCCACCGGTTTTCCCGCGAGAGGTCAGCACAAACTTGGAGATACCTGGTCGTCATAGACTTATATTATACAGTACTCCAGATTCTCGTCTGGTTTTCAACTGAGGCACGTCGAACCTGGGCTTAGCAAGGGAATCCGTACTTATGAGGCCCTCTCCCTGGTGTCAGGGCTTCCAGGTCTGACAGAAACTCTTGGATGACTCTCTTCGGGCACAACTGGAAGCTGGAATGTTGTGATGGATTAGGATGCCGAATTACATCGAAACTGTTGGGTACTAAGAGGAAAATGAAAGAAAAACGATCAACCCCCCCCCCCAGCTTATATTATCTAGTAGTAACCGGGAGATCGACGTCGCATTGCACCTGAACGCTGGAAAAGCCGTACCTTATTCCAACCATGCGCTCATCACTCGTTCATCACACCATTATTTCGAGGCCCGTTACTACGAAGAAAGGAGACTCAATGTCCACGGTGGAATCACGGCGATATGCTGTTGTGTATTCGCATTGTTTGGACCAGGAGAGTGTTAAAGACTTCCTGCCGTATTATTCCTACTACGTCCGATAGACGACCCTAGTAATAAACACGGAATCCCATCCCGCGAGGGAGACAGGATGGAACTGGATGGGATGTCCCAGATCATTGTCTTGTACAATAACTGGTAGAAACTCTTGCTGTTCCATGGTCAGACATTACACCACAACAGCTCGATACGTTATGTGGCAAAGTCACTACGCCACATGAATGCAAACTCCCAGGCTCTTACCCCAAACGTATCCCGGGAACCCCCAGGGATGAGGACGCTCTGATCGATGGGATGCTCAAGCCCATCCCGTCCCGTCTCATGTGCATCATTAAACGACCCGTGCCTATTCGCAATCTTGAACTGGGTGCCATAAATATCGCAAACTTTGTTCATTAGTTTCTATACATTCGCAAGGAACTCCCCCATTGTATGTAACAGCTTTATGAATCCGCTGAATAGGGAAAGATACCTGATTCTGCATCCGAACACCCAACTTCTGCACCGTCTCCATGTCCTCGGTTGGAGATGGAGCCTTGTAATGGCAAGGGTAAAGCTCAGGGGGGTTTCTGGTGCGGGAAATGCGTGCATTGCGATTTATTGTAGAGTACAGAGAACTGTGGAAAGTTCGTCAGTTGGCTCCAGCTTGTAAACCGAGCAAAATACTCTGGGCTCGAGGAGCTTGCTGGCAAACCAACCTGGTAACAAGACCGCCCATGAGTCATGGAATGTATGCATACGCAATGGTTCGATTTTAGCTTTGGCCAGAATATCATTTTTGTCCAGCAACCTTGAAACATACATCCAACAAGGGTTTGTTTAGGGGTATAAGAGATGTAGAGTAAAGGTTATGTATCGAGATTTGCCGCCTCCCTTCAAGGCTTTGGAGAGGATTCCGTGAAGGATTTGCATGCAGCGGTAAAGTAGAGGGCGGCAGCAGATCAGTTAGGGCAGCTAAAATACGGGAACGAAATCGCCTCGGAGCATGCGAAGGGGATTATATTCATCTTGCGTCAGTTGAGGGAATTATGCAGTTTGTGATGGGGGTTTAGTTCTTATGTGGATGTGATTTTGGGTCTTGTGTTTTTGAGAGGGTAAAGAGAAGTATGGAAAGAACGATTGCGAGATGGTAGTGTGGGTATTAGTCGTCTACCTTCATTAGGAATAAAACAAACAACTTTTGCAGGACACCGTAAAGACAAAAGGTATTATATGACACACCAATCCTCATCCTCCCTGTGTACACCTTCATGGATCGTTTAGTTCTCCTTTGCCTCCCTACCCTCCTTAGCATCAACAACAGAAATAGTAATGCCATCCTTTCCGCGCTTTAATCTGAGCATAGAATAAAGTTCCTCAGCATTGAACCTCTCGCCGAGATCCTTTTGGACACGAGCAAGCGCTTTCTGGAAGGTGAGTGGACGGCCGTTCTTGATCTGCTCCAGAAAAGCCTCGGCGGCAGCAGGGGAGGCTGTGGGTTTCTTGGGATTGTCGATGGTGGTATCCTTTTTTTCCTTCTTGGACTTCTTTGCAGGAGCTTCCGAAGTGTCGACAGCGGCGGCCTCAGTTGTGTCATCGGCTTTGCGCTTCTTGTCTTTCTTTCCCTTCTTGCCCTTCTCCTCCTCCTCTTTAGGCGCATCGGCGACAGCCTCAACCGTAGCTTCGGCTTCCTCTGCCTTGGGTGCCTCCTCCTTTTTGGCCTTCTTTTCCTTCTTGCTCTTCTTTTCCTTGGGTGCCTCTGCTGTAGTATCAACACCATTTGTGGTTTTCTTCTCCACTTCAACTTCCTTGGGTGCCTCCGTTGTCTTTGCCTTCTTGTCCTTCTTACCCTTCTTCTCCTTCTTGGGCTCCTCAACAGCAGCCTCGGTAGGGGCTGGGGCTTCGGTCATCTCGGTATCCTCGACAGGCTTCTCCTCGGCAGGCTTTTCCACTGTGGCTTTCTGCTGTTTCGCCTTCTTACCCTTAGCAGCAGGGTCGCGGTAGAGGGCGCCTTGGTATTTCTGGTCTTCACTGATGCAGCTCTGTGTGTGAGTCAGTTCCGTTCCAAGCAGGCGCGCAACAAAAGATAATGATAGGAAGGATGACTGAGATACGAACAGTGTGTGAGCGGTAATCGGTTCCATTGAAGGTGGTAGAGCAATCGATGCATGTGAAGACGGCGTTGCGACAGCGGCCTTTGTGGGCATCGAGCTTCGGCTTCTTTACGACGTCGTTGCAAGCTTCGCAGTTGACTAGTATTCATCAGACAATGTGCGAGAGAAGGATTGGTGGGAATCGGGGAGGCTGCGTACAGGAAACCATCTTGTCTTAGTTAATTGGAAAAAGAGAATGGCGTTGAGTAATGTGAGGTGATGTTTGGTTGGATGAAAGAGACTTGGAGAATTTTTAAAGGCCTTGAGTTGGCGTTAACCGGGACCGCTCTAACCGAGTCGAGCCTAGCAGTAATGCGGGTGGGTTAGGGTCTAGACATCTAAGTCTGAAGCACCTCCGTCTTTTATTATTTACCACAGCTCATCCAAACATTCCTCCGCCAAACTACCTGTTACCATTCCCATGTCAGACTCGGAACAAGGCGCTACCGGAACGGCACGCGCAATGAAAAGAGTCAGAACCGACTCCAATCCATCACTACCCTCAAATCCCGAATCCAAGCCTCCATCCGGCACCCCCGAAGACGACGGTACGCGATCTCGAGTGCTTACCACTGTTTATCCTTGCTAACACTGCTTAGACAGCTCCTCCGACGATGATTTCGGCCCATCGCTCCCCTCCGTCGCTGGCGCGCCTCGTAAAAAGCGACGTACTCTCCCCCACGAGCTCGAGAATGTCTACCTGGCCGCGTTACCTAAATCTCCACGGTATTGCAAGTCGCTGATGCATCGCGACAATGTTGCATTCGTGACGATGACACCATTCACCGATTTCCTGATTACCACGAGTGTTGACGGCATCGTCAAGTTCTGGAAGAAGATGGTAGAAGGGATTGAGTTCGTCAAGATGTTCCGTGCTCATCAGGGAGAGATTGTGAGTGTTAGTGTATCGAGTGATGGCAGGAGCTTCGCGAGCGTAGGGACGGATAAAAAGGTGGTTATTTTTGATGTGATGACATTTGGTCTGCTCTCTCCCCGTGAAGGTTCAGTTTGGGTCGTTGCTAAGGCTTGGAGATAGATTTGTTGGCGACAATAACGATTGAACATCCACCACGGACAATATGCTGGGTGCACCGCAGAGGATCACCACTCCCCATGTTAGCTGTCTCCGATACCCTCAACCCAGTAATTTCCATCTACGACGGTCGAGGCGAGAACCTCACACCTCTCCACACCGTCAGCAACATCCACCGGAGCGTTATCCACCTGATGGCCTTCAACGACAAATATAACTGCGTAGTATCTTGCGATGAGAGTGGCATGGTAGAATACTGGTCACCGCGACCTGAGCGCGATTTCGAAAAGCCAGAAAGTGTCTTCGAATATAAATCCAGCACTGGCCTCTTCGAATTCAAAAAATCAAAATCCACCCCTACCTCCCTTACAATCTCACCTACCCAAGAATCGTTTGCCACTTTCTCTTACCCTGACAGATTGATCCGCGTCTTTGATTTCCCCTCTGCAAAACTTACACGCACATACGATGAATCCCTCCCCACACTGACAACGCTCCAACAAGCGTCCTCCTCTTCCAACAAACTTCCGGACCTGGAATTCGGCCGCCGGATGGCTCTCGAGTCATCGCTAGGTTCTGCAGAACTACAGAAAGCAAACATCATCTTCGACGAAACCGGGAACTTCATAATCTTCGGTTCCTTTTCAGGTATCCGAATTCTCAACCTATCCACCAACAAGATCATCCGCATTCTCGGAAGAGAAGAAACAATCCGCCCCATGAACCTAGCCGTATACCAAGGCGCCCCATCAAAAAAGGGCATAGTAACTGTCGAAATGGCAGCATCTTCAAACCCCCTCCTTGAAGAAGCCCAAGCCCGCGATCCAATGATCATCTGCACCGCCGCCCAAAAACCACGCTTCTACATATTCACAAACGACTCTTCAGCCTCAAAATCGGACCGCGATGTATTCAACGAGAAACCTCTAAAAGAAGGCGCCTCATCATCTTCGAAATCCCTCGAACGCAGACCAGGAGATACAGGTGTCGCCGCAATCATGCACACCTCAATGGGGGATATCCATCTCCGTCTCTTCCCTGAAGCAGCACCAAAGACGGTGGAAAACTTTGTAACACATGCAAGGAATGGGTATTACAACGGTACCATCTTCCATCGGGTTATCAAGAAGTTTATGATACAAGGTGGAGATCCTATGGGTGATGGTACGGGAGGGGAAAGTATTTGGGGTGGAGAGTTTGAGGATGAGTTTAGTGCTTTGAGACATGATAAGCCGTATACACTCTCGTCGGCTAATTATGGACCGAATACAAATGGGAGTCAGTTTTTTATTACGACGGAGAAGACGGTTAGTTCCCCCCCTTTGATAGTGGATGAGTGGCTGATATTTTGTGATGCCAGCCGTGGTTGGATGGTAAACATACTATCTTTGGAAGAGCGACGCAGGGGCTGGATGTTATCCATAAGATTGAGAATGTTAGGACATATAAGGAAAAACCGGAGGAGGATATCAAGATTATCAATATCTCGATACTTTAGAGAGGGGAGATATTTAGTGGGGACTTTGTATGTAGCTGTGAAGATATAACCATTTTTGACAGGATCATCTTCATCTTTCCTTTATCAATCACCTCTGCATAGGTATACAGGAGCTATACCGACATTGCGACAGGATCCTTCTTTGGGGATCCACCAACGTATTTCTTACTGAGTACTTAGTACCCCCCCCCCCAATATTCTATCACTCATCACCCGAGCATTTCTATTACTTTCTCGCTCACTCTCATTCACACTCACTGCTCGGAACATCATCAACTCTCCTTCTAAAAATTGTACCACTACACCTCGAAAGCTTGTCTCATGGCGATATGAATAGAGCAATAGACGGACAGAAATCGGGAGTTTGGAGCCTTACCTCAAACGTTTTGATTAAAGCGGATCGAAATTCGCACCATAGAACTAATCCCCTCTTCACTACAATCACCTTTTCACAAGAATCCGCTTCTGCAGCTTTCGAATATTTCTACGCGGGTGCATGGTCGAAGAAGATGCAATCACCAGGCCCAATCTCACTTCTGGCGAAATATTTGCGGGGTGTGGCGAATACAGGATCAGGTGAACCGCATCCTATCAGGTATGAATATTCCGAATAAGTGGTCGGTCTTTCTTAGTTGCTAATGGAGACTTCGTTGTCAGGATTCCGCAATTGATCCATGCCGCCTTGAAGGACAGACTTCAAAATGCACCCCCATCACATGAAGCGTTCGAGAAGGCCGAGATTGAAGACCTGGTCGACTCACTCGGTGATAATCTGGAACGATGGTCCTTGCTGGATGAATCGAGCTTTGCTGCTATCGCTATGGCATTTATCTTTACCGAAAAGTGCATGGCACGTGAGGAAGGAGTCTTCAGGCTGTATGTTGCTCTCCAGTCAATGAAAAATGGCATTGGAAACTCGAGGAGAACTGCATATAAGAATATTGTTGGCGAAAAGCTGATGCAGACTTTGATTACATTCTTCCTGGACAACAGGCGGCAAGCCCTTGCAAGGAGGTGGGCGGGGCTTTTACTGGTCGAATTGTTGGAGACGGAGGAAAATAGGAATATCCTGCAAACCATTTGCGATGGAGAGGGAAATACGTATCTGTTGCAAATCGGCAAGATAGTGGTTGAAGGAAAATATCGAATTCCAAAACACATTTGCGGGAGTTTGATATCGGAGCTTGCTATTGATGCCACTATCAGCGATCGACGGGAACTCTTACTCGCCATTATGCCTAAAGATGCCTTCGATATAAAACCCTTTGATGATGGCGAGCGTTTCCCCATCGGTACTGGAGCTCAGTGGGAACTCGATTTCACCAACTATCTACTCGATTTAGAAATCGCCAGGGAACAAAAAAATTTGAGGTCAGTAGTTCTCCGCCTCAAAGTATTGGGATTTCTAATATTGACGTTGTTTAGGATCCCCATGTGTTTTGCTGCAATTGCCGTGAAGATTAATGATACTTACATTGGAATGACTGGTAACGTCATTTGTGATATGAGCGACATCTTGACCCTACGCATTCCGACCGACTTGGAGCTGTCACACCACCACTGGGTGGATATTGATCTTGCAAATATACAAGCGGTTGTGGTGACTCCCTTGGACTCGGACGCGACCATCCTTTCTCTCCGCCTCTGCGACTATAAAGAAATGGATTATCTCTTCCTGCTGGACATGAAGCCAATGAAGGATCCGGACACGATTATCATCCATGTTCGCACTGATGAGGCCGAACTTATCAGGAACGATCTCATGTCCGCCAAAGTGTACAGGCGGGAGAAGTGGAATAAAAAGGCTGGAAAACAGAATCTCGCTAGATCGTGGTTGGTTAGGGGTGATGCATCACCGACTTGCAGCATACCAGCTGGTTATAAGATTCAGCAGGAAGATCGGGATGTCCGTCAACGGCGTGAGGATCTTGAGAAGGATGTGGCCAGCCCTCCTGCGGCTGGTACGGTTACGCCCATTTTTAGTCAAGACAGGGGAGATACCCTCCAGGACTTACTTGAAGTGATGGCGGAACAACATTCACATTCGCATCTCAACGCATCTCACATCAATGTACAACGTTCCGCAACTCAGAGCCAGGAGGAGATCCAGCCAGAACAATTAGGGCTCCTCCAGGGGATACAAAACACCCCAGATCTTGTGCAATCCTACCGCTCCGTTTCAATGGCTTCCGAGACACAAGAGAAAGACATGTCTTTGCACGAACCGATTGTTGATGCTGCCCCATACCAGGAAGAAAGTAAGCTCTCCAAGCCGGAAGAGAGAGTCCAAACCGGTACGTGTTATGTACATAGTGTGGATATAGAGAGAGCTAATGCTCTTTGTAGTGTCTGAAGAAAACATGGGTTCGAAAGAGGGTATGCCTTCCGGCAAACATGTCGAACAAAAGGTAGAACCACCACGTGTCCAGCCTGAAAGCAAGAGGATCACCAAGCAACCGAATATGACGTTGAAAAGTCCGGATAAGCCAAATCCAAAGCCTAAGCCTCGAACGCCTGCATTCAAACCACTGACACTGAAGACATACCCATCATCCAAGTCGAAGATTCAGAAGAAAGGAAACAATAAACCCGACGAGTGCAATAGCGACTCACCTTCTCATCTAGCTGAAATCGTAATTAAAAAGGACATCTACGATTTTGCAAGCGATGATGAACCAATCAAAGAGCCTTCGAAGACAACGGGCAAACGCAAAGCAGCTCCGAGGGTGAACAAGAAAGTCCCGGGATCGAGAAAGAAGCCGAAAACTGCGCCGAAACCGAAACCTAAAGCCGCTCCAAAGAAGGGCAAAAAAAAGACTGAGCCCAAATCTGCAGAGCGAGTCATCGACGATGGTGACGGCGATGAGGGACCACCACCACCTCCTCCTCCTCCTCCTCCTCCTCCTCCAGCACCTGCACCAAAGTTACCCCGAAAGGCTCCAGTCAAGTCTAAGGTTACCACCAAACTAGCAGCTCAAGCTGAGGGTGGTTTAGAAAATGAAGACGCTCGTTCTGGGCCCATGACGGCTCGAAAAGCTCCGATGAAAGTCGGCCCTGCAGTCAAATCGGTGGTGAGAGATGAGCCCGGAGACGATGACAAAATGCCGCCTCCTACTTCTAAGAAGAAAGTTATTCGGATGGCCGGGGCTGGTGCTGACGTCTCCAACTCCAAACCAATAGCGGCAAGTAAGCGCACAACGCTTTCAAAGCCTGCACCAAAAGGTAAAGGAAAGCCTGTAGTACCAACAAAACGTCCAGCTAGTCTTGAGGACAGTGACGACGATGTTCAGCCACCCCAGAAAGTTCTGGCGCTTCGAAGATCAGCTCGCTTCAAAGATGCTCCCCCCAAAAACTTCAAGATCGAATCCGATTTCGAATCGGATTCAGAAATCGAGGATTCGCAGTCCTCCCCTCCTGTCCCATCTCCAAAGGCCCCAACCAAGAACCGAGAGAAGGATGTTGCTAAGCTGCAGCTAAAATCCCCTCCAGGAGAGGACGTCTCGAATATTTCTTCACCTATTCCTCAGTCGGTTGCCGAGGCTCTGGCTCGCACAGTTTCTGTCAAGGAGCAAAAAGGTGGTGTTGCGAAAGCTAAGCCAGCTTCACCTCCTCCGGAGCAGGAAGATAGTCCCATTGCCAAGGCCAGTACTCTTCCGTCAGCCGTCAAGGCTTCAGTTCCCAGAGTGGCCAGCGAAACAGGGCCTGGAGAGGGTAGTACTAAGGTAGACATGCCCTTACTGGTTCATTCACCGGTTTGCCCACCGACTCCAGAAACCAAGAAACAGCAGCCAAACGCGGGCAAGATGCAACCAGATCACTCGATACAGGATACTCACATGTATGATGCTCCGCCGCCGATTCACTCGACGGATTCCGAGCCCCAAAGTCCGGTGTCAGAGAAGAAACCAATTGCCAGGAAAACGCTGCCAGGATCTATTATACAGAAGGCCATAGCTATGGTTGGGAGAGATTTTGCTCTTGCTTTCACTTCTGATCTACCGCTAGTTACGGCCGAAATCGACAACGAGAACGAGAGTTATCTCCCCGAAACTGACTTTATGGTATATCCAGACTTACCGAATGCAATGGTTAATGAGATGGAACAAGCTACAGAAAATCCCGCTGCGTCGAAAGAGACGCCGCTACAGCAAGAAGTTGTAGAAGGCAGAGTTGATTTTCATGGGCCTTTGGTACATCCTGAGCAGGATATCAAAGCTGCTGCAGAGGCAAGTGATAGCCATAAAACTACAGAAAAGGAGGCACATGTCGTTGTTCCGGTTGATGAAATAACTTCAGGACTCGAGGCGGAAAAAACAGCAATTGGTCCAAAACCTGGAATTATCCAGGAAGCCAATACTATTGATGCTGGAACAGTTATGGGTGAGCATTTGAATAGTGGCAAGGAAAAACCTACAGCTACAGCTGAGATGTCGACCGAACCAATTACCACTGCCATTGCTTTAACTGAGTCGAAGATAGTATCATCTCCTGAGGTCGGCAAATCGGTGATGGAGTTGCCTTTCGGAAATACCGAACATTCGGGAGAAATGGCGACCAAACAACATGTTCCGAAGACGGACAAGGGGAATAGAAGCAGTGACCAGTCCGGCGCAAAAGCTCAAGAGACCGAATTGAATAATCCCAAAACTTCTACAACTCGAGCATCGCATGTGGTATCACCATCTGCGTCAAATTTTACAAATCCATATCAGCCCATTGGTGAGAACCTGGCCAGGAAACCTCAAATCATTAAATGGGGCATTGATGATCCCAAGAACCAGGGCAGATTAGTTCTAAAGACTCCTGTCCATCAGAAGCAGCTACAGCCTCAGGCCGATGTTCAGCCAGAACAATCAGAGGACCTATCTTTCGTTGTAGCTGAGGGCTATCAGCTCCCAGATGCTCCTAGTGTCAATGAGGCCAGTGTAAAGCCCATTGAGGAGGATCCTCGCACACCACCACCACAACCATCACCCGGAAAACAACCGGAAGAAGAAGAGACGGCGTATGTGAGAGAAGCGGATCTCGAAAGGAAAATTCATGTCCCACCACCTGGCGCTGAGAATAATGAGGAGTTATATTCAAAGCCAGAGTCGACACACTCGGAACCTGCGGAGGAGGTTGAGGACACATCTAACGACGAGGATTTGTACTCCAGACCAGAGTCTCTGCAGTCACAGGGGGAGAAGCTCGAGGGTATCTCCTCTGTACTAACACCTAAGCAGCCGATCAGAAGCACGTTCATTATAGCTGGTGACGATGAAGATTATTTCTTCGGTAACATTCCGCAAAAAGACAGTCTCAGCAAGGATATAGTCGAAGGGAGGCCGGTCGGTAGTCAAGTTAGAAGCCTCCCACTTGTGCGCAGAAGAACGGTATTCCTCCATATACTGGGTTCGTTTCGTCTACTGATAACCGATTCCTTCGTAGGTTGAATCAACAGGAAGCCCACTACCAAAACTTCTCTCTTCTCAAAAAGATATGGAGGAAGCTAACCGTCTGGAGGCTAAAGTTCTTAAGCCCTCGGTTCTTCCTTTTGCTTTCATCAAGGAGGAACGCTCTCCGTCGTCTTCTTCGTCTGTTGGGCAGTCTCCCGAGCCAGAGAAGCTACCTTCTGGAGTTGGAAATTCGATTGAAACAGCGATTGTACTGGAAGAAAGTTCACCGGAACCGCCAGAAGAAGCACCACCGCCAGCCAGAAGTGATACACCACTTGTTAAAAACGTCATTCTAACGCCTGCAAGGACCGTCATTACTTCAGATATTCATACACCTTACAAGATAACTCCGTCGGCGCTGAATACTGTATCCAGTGGAAAGTCAACCCCGAGAAAGGTCAGATTCAACGATATGTCAGGTCTTCCGGGGGGTATAACGCCAGGTTTTGGACCAAAGCTGGTCCCTGAACATATGCAAGATACTCAAAAGCCACAGTCTACGATAGTATCCGAACCGGCACGCGCCAAGGGACAGGCTCCGGAACTATCTATGAAGCGTGCAACTGCAAAGGTTGTAGAGAGTAAGTTCTCAGCAAATAGGGCATTCCATATATACCTGACTGATACCTAACAGAGAAAGGTTCCACCAAATCTAACACAAACCCTGCGCAAAACCAATTGGAACCCTGCAGCAAAGGAAAGTATGTGACTTCGAAGGGAAGCACTGGCAGAAATATGAGTGACGAAGTGTGGGAGATATTGAGCTCTTCCCAGGGTCACCTGCCTCAGCCGCAGAAACAGAAATTAAAAGTCCACCAGTCTGTAAGGGAGTCAGGGACCCTCGATGGTAAACAGAATACTCATGGTAATAATATTGCTGCAAGCGCAACCCCTCAAGCTAACTGTTTGACGCAGGGATTTCAACTAATTCCTCTGCTGCTGGGCGGTTCTTCAAGTCTGTTAAGATGAATGGTATCTTCAACCCTGCAAAAGAACAGAAACAGGAACCGTCCAAGAAAGAGGACAGAGGAAATCCAGGCGATCCCGACAAGACGTTAGCCGACGGGGGTGGACATGAGAGTGATCACGCTGATGACAGCAGCGATGAAGATAGTGACTCTTCCGACGACGACGACGATTCAAATGATGATCATACCAGCGATTCTGACGAAGAGGAGAATATATATCAAGATAATTGGCGGTCATCATTGCCAGACTACCACAAAGAAACTCTTTCCGTCCTCGAAAAGATCTCGAAGGCAAGTCATCATAGAGCTCAACCATGTCTCGACCATTACTGACACATTAAAGCATTGGATCTACTACCTCATGTCCAGCGAGGAGCGCGTCGAGCAAACCCTCAAAAATTATGAAACCCGTGCGGATGAAGTGATTGCGCTCCTTCAAGAAACGCATTTTGATGAGTATTGCCAGTTCCTAAAGAGGGTTAAAGATTCTAGGAAAAAGGTTCTGGGGATTTGTCATGAGACGAGGGAGAAGGTAAAAGCTATGGTCCCAGAGAATTTGGACCTTGGTGTGATTGAGAGGGATTTGAAGAGGAAGAATGAGGATCTGGAGCATGAGATTGAGGGTGCGATCAGTATGTTGATGGGGAAACGTTGAAGGGATTGCGAGATTTGACTGCTGTCGTATTTTTTTTGTTACATTTGAGGGTGTTTGAAGGTTAATGTTGTATGCTGATAGTAGTTGGAGCTCATTTTACTAAGTATTACTGACTATATATGGATAGAAGTTTAAATAAGCATCAAGACGGGATGAAGGGGCACATACTGATACTTCAAGATGTCTCATGTATCATATCGTCTGACACAAGCAATGGGTATCTGCTCAATAGTGAATGTGTGCTTCCGTGCCCAATCTAGGACGGTGATCTGCATGGGACATTACTCACAACATAATATTTTCATGAAGCTACGAACCTGAGCCTACAAAGAGGCCCAAAGACCCGGTTCAACAATCATTACTTTCATAACGCCATCATAATTCCCCGAAAGCAATAACTAGCAATCATATATCGTGTTTGATGCAGTTAAATACAACCAAACCAACCCAAACCAAGCCTGGTGTTAATTCTGTATTGGCGCCCACGAGCCCACACTTTTGGTTCCGTTTTTGGGGGTTAGGGATCGTGTGAACTACAATTGCTGCCCTGGGTTTCTCTGAACATACGAGGTTGAAGGATATCTTGCGGTTAGGGTGTTAGGTGCTTAATGTGCGAAATTCTATGAAGAATGATTATGAGATATTACTTTTCGATGGAGATGGTATCCAGCAAACCCTCCAGGCCGGAATTTGATGCGCCCCAGAAGGTACATGGAACTATAGTTATCGAAAACCCCCGGATTATTGTTGAGAGGGAGGATGGTTGAATGAATATCTTGGGCAACGGACATTGGACTTATACTGATGAATTGGACAGGAAAACTCTACCCAGCGAGTAAACGCAAGAAACTGGCTCTTCAATATGCATATACCCAACCATAATCTTCCCGTACAGCGCACCCATTACAACGCAAAAACACTAGATCTATATGTATCCGCCTCACCTAAAGGTGGCTCTTCCCTGCTCTACCCTTTGCCCTTTTCCTCGGAAGTCCATCCCCACTCCTCTCAATCTTCCTCGCAACGCCCTTCTTCTTTCTGGCAGCAGCCCCATTACCGTTTGCGCCTCCTTCCTCCTCGGCCTCCCAATCCTCTGCCTCATCATCACCGCCAGCCTTTTTCCCAAAGAACCGCCCAACAGTGATATTCCAAATCCCCTTCGGGAGTCCAACCAAGAGTGTATTTCTCCACTTCGCGTCCTGCACCTCACTAGGATCCAACAGCAGTTCCTGCGTTCCATCCTCCGTCTCATCGAGCAAGAACACATCACCCGAAGCATCCACAATAAACGACTTCCCATTCGGACCTCCCACCTTCCTTCGATTCGGAGTTGCATTTCCAGAGCCTCCAATATCCCTCTTCGCCTTCTTCTGCTTCTTCACCCCCCCCGCTGCAGCAGGATCCTCCTCACCCAAAGCCTGCGCCAGCCCGGGAACACCAGCAGATCCAAACGCTGCTTGTCTAACCTCTCTGATAATATCTCCCATAAACTGTCTCTGCTTCTTCGCGTTCAGCTTTAGGACAACGTAATGTGCGGCGCCAGCAACAAGGTATATCCCAAACAAAACGCTTCCGATGCCCGGACGGAAGCGTGCATAGTAATAACCGGTTCCACGCCACTTTGGAAATCCGTTCTTGAGGAAGTGGTCGTAGCGGTCACGTTCGGGGCCACGGAGGATGTTCGCGATTAATCCTAGACGGGCGAAGCGTTCCGAGGCTTTAGCTTTTGCTGTAGCTTGCTGCGCCCGTGAGAGGTGCTTCGGAGGCTTGAATTTATCGGGGTGGATACGGGCGGAGGTTTTGCGATACGCTTTGTTGATGTCGTCCATTAATGCCGCTGGTCCATTTTTGACACCGACGAAATCTAGATAGACGTGGGGGCTTTTTGTCAACTTTTTTTCTGTTCGCGCTGCAGACGGATTGGTTGGTTCTACCGTAGAAAGTTACGCCTTCGCCCTCGTTAAGCTCAAGCTCGTCGCGGAGTCGGAAGATTTCATGGTCTGGGTTTTCATTTCAGGGTCAGCAAGGAGCTTCAGCTGAACCGTGAGCTCAGGGTGAACAGAGAAATGTACATACCTTCTTTGGACCAGCAGTGTACAATTGTACATAGACTGGAAAGTAGTACCGTTAACAACACAGCAGATCTCATGGCTGCGATTGGTGTTGCCTGTTGACTTTTTTTTTGCGAATGTGAGAATGAGAGTTGAGGAAACGTGGAGTTAAAGCTGAGCGCTGACAGTTCTTGGCTTGATGCTCCGGGTTAGCCAGGGGGATGGTAACCCGAACCCCGAACCCCGAATCACGTGACCGAGAGCACCGGAGCCTTTCGCGGAGGATGTGGATTTCGATCTGATGCGGCTTCGGGGTGCGCACATACAGCACAGGGAATCTGGGCATCCACTTGCTGATGTGACCCAGAAATTGGCATTATACAAATCAAAATCAAAACATAAACGCTGAAAGAATAAGAAGCTAGGACTTAAGAAACCAATATCTATGATCATCCAAGGAAAGCATGGACTCCCGTCTACCCCATCTACCGCGCCAGGACCGTTTATTAACTATAGCCCGCGGCTCAGCTCCGCACGCAATTCTGCACGCTTCTTTCGTCGGGCATGGGCCTCCGATGAAGACACTGCAGACCGCGTGGAAAGAATACTCCGTTCATCCCCATCGCTATAATCAGGTCTTGAAAGATCAAGATCTGACTTGCTGGTAAGGCTAGGATACTTGCCTAAGTAGTATGATGAGCCAGGCTGTGGGGGTAACCCCAAAGAAGCTTTCCCGCTAGGTGGTGAGCGATAGTCGGTAGTGAGTTGCGTAGACGAGGAAGCGTGGCGAATAGAAGAACCTATTGGTCGTGACAAAGGTTCAGGTTCTGAATCGTCAGGGAAAGCGCCAGATAACAAAGGTGGTGACAGAGGAGGCGCCATTTCCGGAACAAAGTTGTCTTCGATCGGATCCCGGTAAAGGTGTGTCTTGCTGACTGATTTCGATAGCAATTGAGATGGGATTCTTGGTGATCCATCAAGAGGCGTGAACCCTTCTCCTGTTAAAATACCAGGTGCTCCCACATGTCTTGTTGGTAATCGTGGAGACGATGCCGGCACAATGATCTTCCTCCACTTCTCTGCTTCCAGCCTTTCAGCAACCCTCCTCTCGATCTCCCTCTCCATCGTCTCATGCCTCTGCCACGCTTCCCACACTCTCTCCTCTAGCTCAACCTCCCCATCGCCCCTCCTCTCGGCCCTCTCAAACGCTTCCCGAGCCCTCTCCACCAAAACATCATCACTAATTACCTCCTGCACAACATCCCATTCACCATCGCTGCTAGAACTATTATTTTGATAAAAGTCGAAAGAATTTTTAATCATCACCGCACCTTCTACACCACCCAAACCCAACTGCCCCACTCGTTTTCGTAATACATTGTTTCCCACCACCACGCTGCTACTTCCTCCGACACCCCCCGATGGTCCATATCTTGTTTCAGTTAAAGGAGTTCGCGGAGAGACCACTAGACCGCCTCCTCGGAAAAAGCATTCTCGATGGGCTTGTCCATGAACGCTGCGTGTCCAAGAATGGTGACACCGGAAGCTCCGATGAGCCAAAGGACGGTTGAAATTGGGGATGCGAAAAGCCCCAAAGGAATTGAAACGCATATAAGAGTGGTATAGAGCTGCGAAGGGGTGGCTTTGATGGGGCCTAGGGTGCAATCAATAAAGCGTCCTCTGCACATACAAATAATATGCCATGGGCTTACCAATCTCTAGATCTCTTCCAGCCAATTTACCAATCCCCCACATACCTCCAACCACCAGAACAATCACAAAGAGCAAGAGGAGGTTGGTCAGGAGTGAGTAGATGCTCAGCACAGCAAACACCACTGCATAGTTGCTGGCGAAGTAGGAGAGGTTGTACCCGGCACGGCTCTGAATCTCGCCAAAGTTGGCTGGCTTTGAAATGCGCTTGAAATCAAAGAATTCGCTGATGGGGCGGATGTTGGAGAATCGGTTTGCGAGAGGCATACGAGCTGTGCCCTCCTGCACAGAGATTCGTCAGTAATGCGCAACACCGCCGGGGCATACAGAAGAGGATAGCTTACTGTAAATCGGTTCAGGCCAAACCTGTCCGAGATCAAGCTTATGGGAATCGATATTCTTGACATTGTTGCTGTTGCGGATGTTGAACCAAGAGGGTGTACCAGTTCTGAGTTTGGATGGTGGGTGTTGGGAGATGGTTAAGGTTGGGTAGGGTGCTCAAAACAGCAGCTATAAAATAGATATGTTCCGTGTTCGTAAATACAAGCTGACGCGGCGGTGACTCTTGGGGGCGTAAAGGACAGTTTTTGATGCGGCTGGATGCATGGGATGTGATCTCCTTTTTCGAAACAGCGCATCGTGGCTGTGCAGACAGTACCTGTGCCACACCATCTCGATTCTCACGACCAATACTTGTAAGTCACATCAAATTTTTTGCAGGACCACAATTTCGAGCTTCAACGGCCAGAATTCGATATTTCGTGAGCGAAATTTTTTGTGTGCGAGGCTCCCTTTAACCTTTCGGTGATCCCCTCACTCAACCAATCACGGGTAGCGAATTGAGGGTTGACCAGTGCTGGAAAATACTCGCGGACGCTGCCTTCTCTCCGTTATCCTCGCAACCTGGCTACCGTACACGCCCGGCTTAGCGCAAGCAAAAGATCACCTCTTCCGATCTTTTCCACCACCACATCAATCACCCTCCGCCTCCGCCGCTGCTTCTCCACTCCCCAGAACCAACCAACCAGGCAGGGTTTCGTCCTTCCATCCCCCGCAGCAATGCTCGCCCGATCGTGTCTTCGCTCGTCGACTTTGAGGTCAATTCCTCGCCAGGCCGCCAGGGTAGGTCGCTTCAGATCCCCGAGGCATATCTCAACATCTCTAATATCAACATATCTCCACCCTGGACGCTCGAGGCCAAATCGGTCGAATTGCGAGATGTGGCAAAAGGATTGAGGAATCGATGCTAACGACACATAACAGCGATCCGCTTCCACATCTACCTCAAATGCTTCCGAGTCGGCATCCCCAAGAAACCTAAACATTGCCGGGACCGCAGCTACCGCAGTTGCTATTGGTTCCGTCGCCTGGTACTACCAGCAGTATGGGTTTATGTCGGATGTGCATGCTGCGACTCCCGCTGAGGAGGGGTATGTTTTTTTTGGCGCAATTCCTTGTTCAGTGGGGGTGGGGGGATGGGAGGTACATTGATAAAGATTCGCTGACATCGGATGGAATGGTTTAGCCTCCACGCCACAAAATACCCTTGGGCCCACCAAGGTTGGCTGTCGACCTTCGATCACAGCGCGTGAGTTGTGTCCTTGACTATAAACAACAATATGCAAGTATATCTAAATATCTTTATCACAGTCTCCGCCGTGGTTTCCAGGTCTATCGTGAGGTCTGTGCCTCTTGCCACTCTCTCTCCCGTGTCCCATGGCGTGCATTGGTTGGAGTATCACACACCGTCGATGAGGCCAAGGCCATGGCCGAGGAGAACGAGTACGATGACGAGCCCAACGATGTCGGCGAGATCGTGAAGCGTAGTGGAAAGCTTTCCGACTACATTCCCGACCCCTACCCCAACGAGCAGGCTGCTCGTGCTGCCAATCAGGGTGCTCTTCCTCCGGATTTGTCGCTCATCGTCAAGGGTCGCCACGGCGGCTGCGACTACATCTTCTCTCTGTTGACCGGATATCCTGAAGAGCCTCCTGCAGGTGCTGTTGTTTCGGAAGGATTGAACTTCAACCCATACTTCCCTGGAACCGGTGAGATCCATTTCTTTCCTCCGTTATCAGACACAGTATCACGACTGACATAGCAAAGGTATTGCTATGGCCCGTGTCCTGTACGACGGCATTGTCGAGTACGAAGACGGTACACCCGCCACCACTTCTCAGATGGCCAAAGACGTTACCGAGTTCCTCAACTGGGCCGCCGAACCCGAGATGGATCAGCGCAAGAAGATGGGCATGAAGGCCCTCGCTATCACCTCCGTCCTATTGGCCCTCTCTATTTGGGTTAAGCGATACAAGTGGGCCCCGATCAAGACAAGAAAACTCGTGTACAATCCTCCTAAGGCCTAAATACCCGCCCATACTCGCACTATGTTTGGAGAATAGGGGGGAGAAAGAAGGAGAAACGGAGGAATATTTCCGGTTGTGTTCGGCAGCGGCGGTCAGCAAGCGTATGCATGGAAATATTAGAACAAAAAACACTTGGTTTCGGTCGGAGTTGGCTTTGTGTTTTTTTAGGGACGACAAAAAGACGTGATTGTGTTGCAGTAGAGGATGGGGGTGGAGATAGGCTCTTTCAACTCTGTGTAGTACTAGGTGTGTTATACGGAATTGGTCCTTGTATTTTTTCCCTTTGTTTGCTGTGTTATTTGTTGTATGGTTGGTATTTCTCTACTACACATACACTCCCATACACTTCGAGAGCGTTAGAAGATCTAGTTTATATCTTGTCCTCCCCCGTTTTTTACTGGCTGAAATATCACCCTTTTTTTTTGTTCATGTGTTGTGGCTCTGATTATCTTCGAAACCTTGGTCCTTGTGCTTCAACAGGTCAAGGTTTGGCCTTGTATCCGTCCTAACCAAGTGACATCCCTCATTTAACCACAGCTGGTGATTGTTTGGAATATGGAGCACCGGATCTAGGAATATCACAGTACGGCGCAGTCTAAGTAGACATCACAATGTGCGGTTCCTCCTTTCGACCCAGCTTCCCAGCTCTCCCAAATCTTGCACTTTATACAACTGCCCTCCACAGTTAGCATCCTTGTAGTCATTGAGCCCGTAATCCAGCTTCACACTAATCCTTTCACAAACCCCATCCAGCTTATCCCCAATCACCACACCCACATCCGCCTTCAACAAACACATCAAATCGGTAGACGAATCCCCGACATACATCACCTGCCCCTCACCACCTCTCTTAGCCACCAGGTGTTCCATCATCTTCACCTTATGCACCGCAGTCCATATTCCGTCTTCGCCCCCAAGAACAGGTTCGCGACTAATGTCACCAGTCGTGATTCCGTCTGGGTCGCAGACAAGGTCATTACAATAGATCCCCACATCTGTATCGAACCTTTCACGCTCCTCGGGTGACACCGCATTCCGAAGTGAAGACTGTATCCACGCCCGGCTCCAGTTCACAGAAAGAATATCCACCGCGCCGCCAGAGTCGAGGATGGGACGACATAGGTCCCAGAATCCGGGGCGGAGTGGAACTGTGCTGGCTGCGTCTTGTGCGATGTTGGTGGTATGTAGACCTTTAAAGACGGCGGCGGCTTCAATGCGTTGGATGGAGGCGCGCTCGACGGGGAGGAGGGACGCGAGGTAGGATGCTTCGTCGGCGAGGGTAAGACGGGAGGATTTGGGATGTGAGAGCGCGTGTTGGTTGTAGTCGGATATGTAGGCGTCGACGAAGTGGGACCAGGGAGGGGATAATTGTGGGCGGAGGGTGTAGGCGGCTTTGGCGAGGAGACTGATGGTGTCGGTGGTTGTGAGAGTGTCGTCGAAGTCAAGGATCAGGTGGGAGATGCGCGACATGATTCGGCTGCTGTTCATCGATGAGTAGTGAGACCTGGGGAGGGGAGAGATGTGATTTGGTCATGCGTATCTGGCAGCCGCCTGCTGATATTTTGTTGAGGTATGGTGATGCAACCAACATCCTGCACAGCTCAACTCAGCTCCTTTCTCCGCCGTCGTATATTCTTCACCACCTGCCGCCGCCGCCACCACCACCACCACCATCTCCACCTATGCTACAACTACCCCGTCGCGCAATAAAAATTCCGCGCGGTTGTTCCTAGTATCATATCTTTACTCGACTCGGTCCAATGTAGGATCAACCTTCTCTTGTGCACAGGCCTCACCGTTTCTTCATTACTGACTCTACTCGTCTAGTTGGATATTAGCTATGCATATTTGCCACATTTCTATGCTTCTTCTTGCCGTCGCATCGGCGGGAGCATCGGTCCTTCCAAACCACCAGGCGCCACTTATAAAGCCGAACGCGCCAGGCGACAACATTACACAAAGGCAATTCGATGATTTCGAAGAGCTATCTCGGATAGTAGACATTGCATATTGCGTTGGAACCATGAACACAGGCATCGATCCTCCCTTCCAATGTCTATCCTACTGCAAAGACTTTCCCAGCTTTGAGCTTGTCGAGACCTGGAACACTGGCATGACACTTTCCGATTCCTGCGGCTTTGTAGCGCTCTCCCAGCCACCGGCAAAACCTCGCATCATTGTCGCATTCCGCGGAACATACTCCATTGTCAACGCGCTAGCCGACCTCTCTTTAGCACGCCAGGAATACCTTCCTTATCCTTCCGACGGCCACTCGATTGAGAAGGAGAAGTGTGAAGGATGTACTGTTCATGCTGGGTTTTTGGAGAGCTGGTCACAGACTGAGAAGATTATCTCGCCGATCGTTGAGGAGCTTGTAAAAGCGTATCCCGAGCACCGATTGACTTTGGTGGGGCATTCCCTGGGTGGTGCGGTCGCGGCGCTTGCGGGGTTGGATTTTAAGGGACGGGGATGGGATCCGGTGGTGACGACGTTTGGAGAGCCAAAGTCGGGGAATAGAGAGTTGGCGGGTTTCTTCAATAGGGTGGGTACTCACTACGTTAGTTTTGTGCGCAAGGCTCATAGCAGGATAGAGATTCTCGAGCGAACAGTACCGTCGTATAACACACATCAATGATCCGGTTCCGTTGGTTCCGTTTGCGAGTCTTGGATATCATCACCATGCTCACGAATACTTCATTTCTAAGCACGATCTGCCATATGCGAAAGAGGATGTGCGGCAGTGTGAAGGCAGCGAGGATCCGACTTGTGTCGCGGGGACTTCTTTTAATGTTTTACAGGCACTGACGGGGCATCGAGACTACTTCCATAGGCTTGGGCTGTGTCTGCCCGCGGACTGGGTACATCATCAATGGACGGGAGGGGAGTTGAGGTAGAGAGGGGGATGCTTGTAACAACAGTTTAAGGTGCGAAAGGACATTTTGGGATACTATACACAAGTGGGGCATAACACTTTGCATTTCTGGAGTTTTGGTTATGGAACATTTGATTTGTATGATCTTGAAGAGGCGTTGTGGTGATTGCAGCTATAGGAATATATTGTTAGATGAAAGTACCTAGGTACGTACGAGAGGTATAGATCCGAAAATATGGAGCCATTGAGCTTCGCTGGATCATACCCACGCACTCGACCCCATTTGTAGCCCTATCTAACCGACAATCCACCTGCATACACCCGCATCATCTCATCCGATCATCACCATACCTCCCCCTCCTCACCATGTTCACCCGCCTCCTAAACCTCCTCAAACCCCTCGTCATAATCCTCTCCTCCCTCACCTTTTGCATCCTCACCTTCCTCCGACTCCTCCTCACCCTCACCCCCGTAACCCCCCGCGACTTCAGCCGGCAATGGTTCGCATCCTTCTGGACCTTCTGGGGTCCCATCAGCGCCGCCAAAGACCGCCCGTTCACATCAGAAATAATGTCCCAAGCCCACGGCGTAGTAATTGATCTTGGGTATGTATTCCCCCCCCCAGTCCCGGGAGCGGGTTAACACTCCCCTACCTCAACGCGTCAAAGCTCCACCACGTCTACGGTATCGAACCATGTACCCACCTCCACCCACAGCTATCCCAGAGTATCGCCAAATCCGGGTTATCGGGGAAATACGAAATCCTTGCTATCGGTGCGGAGGAGTGTTCTGCAAAAATTAAGAAAGAATCGGTAGATACTATTATCTGCTGTAAAGTGTTATGCGGGGTTCCGGAGCCGGAAAGGGTTCTGAAGGAGCTGTATGGCCTGCTGAAACCAAGGGGAGAGATGCTGGTGTTTGAACATGTTTTGAATAGAGAGAGTAGGATTACGGCGATGTGGCAAGGTATGTGGAGCTCTGGGAGGGGAGAGGATGTAAGGCTAATGAGGTGGGGGAAACAGGTGTGCTGCAAATCGTGTGGCCGTATTTGTTTGCCGGGTGTAATGTGAATCGGAATACGGAGAAGATGTTGAGAGAGTGTGGGAAGTGGGAGAGTGTGGAGTTGGAGAGGCCGAAAGGGGAGATGAGGTGGGATGTTATCCCCCATGTTGTGGGGAAGTTGGTTAAGGCTGGAAAGTAGGGGTATGTTTCGGGACGGGGGCTTTGGTGATTGGATTCGGCAAGACTAGAGTAGTGTGGGCCGGGGAGGCCGGCTGTCACTGGTTCAGGTTCAGGTTCAAAAGATGGAGATATAATTTCTACATGGCCAGCATGCTCAAGATATATGCCGCTTTATTGAAGCTTTATCAGGACAGTCACATCCACATAAACAGCACCTGATATTCCTATTCCTACCCCAAGCTCCAAAATCCAAAACGACGGACCGAATGCGAGATCATGACTCCCTCCAAACCCCCACTCCACCACCACCCTCCTGCACACACTACCTATTAGACCCCCAGCCAGAGTTCGTTATGGCAGCAGGAAGGAAAGCAAAAAGGATCTTGACGAGAGTGGGATTTGAACCCACGCTGTTTCCAACTGGTGTTTTGGTAGGACCTAAAACCAGCGCCTTAACCACTCGGCCATCTCGCCTTAGATGTTGTGTTTGCCCTCTGTACTATACATATTCTTAACTGCGCAAAGCAAATGCAGACGTTTATTGGGGTTCGTTCTGTTATCAGATAGCGAGATCTGACCAGTATTCACAACCATCCCAAACTAAAGAACAAGGAAGGGTCAATCGTTCCATTACCACAATGTAGTTAAAATTATATACACGGAGTAGAGTTTATCAGCAGGCAGGTATGATATATACACAATCTAATCCACAACCTTCAACATGTCATAACTCTTATGGCCAATCGCCTTCTTTACAACCGCCAACGGATCAATCTTCTTCTTCACCACGACCTTCTCCTCTCCATGTTTATCCACCTCCACAAACTCCTCTTCCTCCCCCTCCTCCTCCTCAAACCCACCATTCTCCAAAAACACCTTCAACATTCCCTGCGAATACCCACTCACCATCGCCGTCCCCTCCGTCTCCTTCGTAACCGGCTTTGGAGCCCCCCCACCCCCACGTCCACCCGCAAGATTCCAGTAAACCATTTCCGGCATTTCATACCCCGCTTCTTCAAACAGCCGTTTAATCCTCTCATGGTTTGTTTCGAATCTTGAAATCTCACTGGTGGTGGTGTGAGAGTACTGGTTATACTGTGCTTGATCGAATTGCATATCCGAGAATACAAAGATCCGTTTTACCATGTCTTCTTGAGGAACTTTATTGTTGATAGCCATTGGGAGAATCAAGTTTTCAAATACCGAGTTGAAATTTGTGGTCATGCCCCAATCTGCCCTTTCCATTTTCTGGATCTTTTCGCCGAGAGGTAGGGTAGGATCCAAGGTGATTACTTGAGGGTTCTCACTGAAGGTGATGAAAGAATTGTTGAAAGGAGGTTTTGCAACGTTTGCAAGGAGGAGGCCAAGGCCAAGGGAGGAGTGAAGGGGAGATGTCCCGTCTGGGAAGACTGGGTGAAGCATGGAGCCAGAGACATCTACTACTGCTATCGCGTTTTCCAAAGTTCCAGAATCCTTGATGCGTTGTACGAGAGTGTTCCACTGTTCGTCCACAACTCGCGACTCTAGCTTGGCAATCCGCTGTTTGATGTAAGCATCAACATCGCGTTTGGAAATGTTATCTTTCGCGTCGAGGCCAGAGATAGTTTGTGAGACGTGGCAGTCTCTAGCCTGTTTAATGATGGAAGAAGGCAGTAGGACAGCTCCAGAGATGGATGACTTTCCGGACGCAACGTCATTCAAATACTCCTCGAATCTATCCAGATCCTTTGTTGCAAACAACGTTTTATAACGATCCATTGCGAGGGAAGGAACGCGGTTATAGTGGATTTCCTTAAACTTTTGCATCGCGATCTTGATTTCAACCACGTCAATAGCCTTTCGGAGAGCGGAAAGGTGTTGACGGTAATGCTGACGGGCATGTTTCAGGTACTCCTCTCGGGGGCGACCTTCCATCTTAACCATTTCGGGGGTGAGTAGAAGCTCTGCCATGGTAGATGCCATCAAAGTGACTCGATCGTGCATCTTTTCAAGACTCGGCGCCCACTTGGAGGCGAGGGAGATGGAGGAGAGGTTCTTGCCAGACTTGAGGATCTGTTCATCTGCTTTGATCTGCTCCACAAAGATCCGGGCGACACGAAGGTGGAGGGCACGGTAGAAGTGGTCGGTTGTAAACTTCTTGATAAAGTTCTCGTGGTGCTCTTTTTCCTTCTGGTGTTTCTGAGCCTTTGCGATTTTCTTCTGGGTATGACGGTCTGCGAGACGCTTTTCGTTCGCTTCCTGTCGACGCTTCTCTCTCTCCTCGAGCTCTGATGGGGAGAGCACCTCCTCCTCCTTCTTTTCTTTTGGCTTCTTACTATCTCTTCCCTTCCGTCTCCTCGGCGTTATATCCATATCCTCCCTCTTCTTTGGTTGAGTCTTTGGCGTCGTGAGCTCCTTCCTCGGGTCGACATCATGTCTTAACTTATCCCTCGCAGCCAAGTAGACAATATTAACCAGATCACAATACTACCTTCATATCAGCAATGTACCCCCATACCTCGATATAGAATCAACAACTCACATAACCATGCGAACCACCATTCTTGACATCAAACCTCGTAACATCATCCTCACTCTTAACATCCTCCATCTCCACTACCTCCCCCTCCTCCTCCTCCTCCTTCTTCTTCTCCACCTTCTTCTCCACCACCGGCCTCACAACCCACTCCAAATTCGCCAAAAGCGTGAGCGGATGGTGTTCCCTCAACCACCCCACACAGCGGTACCATAGGTACTTATCACTCTTGCCCACATGAATACTCCTCGCATTCCAAATAATCTTTAGTGTATCAGCAGGACTCTCTTTCCACGCCGCCGTCAGCAGCTCATCCAATCGCTCTGCGGAGATGACCTTCTCGAGCTCTGTGAAGAGGTCAAGAAGCGGGGAGTTGGTGGATTCGTGTGTGATGGCGCCTTTATCGGTGAAGGTGAGGTTGTAGGGGAGGGTTGGGGCGGAGCTAGTGAGTGCGGCCATGAACTTATTGCTGTCGACGGAGGAGGGGGAGGAGGAGGGTTTCTTGACGGGAACGGGGAGGGAGCTGATGTATTCATTGAAGGAAGGGGTGTCGAAGAAGAGCTCGGGGACGTGTGGGACAAAGACGGGGAATGTCGACATCAATGGGTGATGATGTTGCGTCTCAACTTGTGGTTTATCGATGTCCATTGCGGAGGCCATTGTGTTGTGTATGGTTAAGTTAGATGAATTGATGAAGTACCTGTGAAGAAGATGACTTGTGCAGGAATTTGGGAGTCGTGAGCGGGGGAGGGGAGGGCGGAGGTATTTATGAACCTCTCCAGGCCTGAAAGCCTGTTTTGACATTTCAGATGGTGGAGGGTATTTTCTTAGAGGGGTGGAAACTGCATTGTTCAAATGTTGAGTCTTCGCCGAGTTGATTGGGCAAGGGTCCAAGGTGATTGCGGGGCAGCTCCAGCTGCACCACACAGCTTTCCTCTGCGTCACAGTCTGTTGAGAATTGCTCAAGTGAGTCATGAAAAGCTCGAGGAGAAATTAACGACCACACGTTTCTTATAGTAGCAATGGCTCAAAGTGATTCAATTGCTCTAGATCTTCCAAGACAGGATCTACCGTCCTTCAGCCCACCACTCCAACGCCATCAGCCTCTCTTTCGCCTGCATGCTGATGCACAATGCTGCGTCCAGCCGGTTAACCCCTTCCTCTCTCATGAGCGCCAACGCTGCCAACCCCAGAAACGAATGCAAGATATCTTTTGTTCCCGCACAGATTTAGAATTAGCCTTCCATCTTCCATCTCGCGCAATTCTACTAACCTGGACTTCCGCCCGGCTGTGGCAGCTTCATGAATCCACCTATTATATGTCTCGTCTTCTCCAGCAAAAACCTCCGATTCGCATTGATATCGATCAAGTAGAGCTTCTTCAACATCTGCGCAACGTCTCGTCAACAATCTTTGCCCCCATCGACATCGGGGTAGACCTCACATCCAGACTCGCGCCGATCCAAAAGCTATAACACGTATCGGCCTTCTTATTGCATCGTCCATGGAATCCTCCCCAAATGGGCCGACCGTCCGTTCCAAGCTCCACTTTCGTCCCATCAGCCTTCTCCTCCTCGGTGCCATATTTCTGGATATACTGCCAATCGTCTTCATCCATCTCATCCTTCTTCTCGAACGGCACCTGTCGATGCACCAACCACCTCGTGAGGCCCTCAACACTCTGTAACCCCGACTCGTCTAGATGACCCAATAAACTCAACGTTGCGACGGCACAATACGTCATCCCCGCTGCTTCCTATCAGCCTTCTTCTTCTTCCCCTCCTCAAACAACACACACTTACCATGCGACTCCCCAAACATCTTTTCCGAGACCCCAAAATCGTAGCTCTGCGCACTCTTGATATACGCCACCGTCCTATCCACATCAAAATCCTTCACATCCTCACACCCCCTCCCTTCCCTTCCCCGTAACATCCACCGTAACGCCGCCGCCATATACACAAACCTCATATCCGTCGCCCCCACCACTTCCTCCCCCACCAAACTCTCCCCAAAACTCCCATCCCCCCTCTGCATCCTCGTCACCAACTCCAACAACTCCCTCCTCTTCACGCCCCCCAAATCATCCCCCAAATTCACCAACGTCGCAACCGCAAAAAAGCTAGCCGGCAGATTCGGGGGGTCCCATACAGCGTTCGTTTCATTCCTTTTCTCCCCAAAATCTGTAGCCGGACTCCCGCGGAAGCCTCCGGTGGGTAGTTGGTTTCTATAGATCCATTCGATCCAGCCTTTACGGTCTTCGGGAGATGTGAGGAACTGGAGTTCACCGAGGAGGTCGAGGGCAGCGACACAGAAGCAGCCGAGGGTCATGCGGTTTAGGTCTGTCGCGGTGTATTCTTCTGGAAGACATGATTTTAGACAACGGAGCCAGTAGCGGACGTGGCGGGGTTTGTCGAGAGAGGCGGAGGGGGGAGTAGTCATTTCGATTGATGGAGGGGGTGGTGGTGGTTGTGGTGATCGTGGTGATCCGAAGATGGAGATAATCGATTGGAACATAGGTACAAGGCGAGTCCAAGGGCGGGGATTACATTAAGCGACATGGGATCTCACGCAACGCCAATATAGTACTGTGTCATAGTGGTGGCTAATATAGTGGGAGCCGGATCGCCAAATTACTTCACAACGCACTATTCTGCGGGAGTTCACACGGCACCTTGCGACTACAAGGAGATATAATTCAAAAAGCAAAGGCAACGCGCAGATATCTTCTAATACCCCCAGGATACAATTGAACAAAGTCACTCACTGGCGGACCTTAGTGTAAGCAGTAACCAAATGACGACGGTACCGGACGTAGCAAAGGCCAGCTCCGCAGATGATGACGAGGATGAACAGAAGCTGTCCAATGGACAGATGTGACATGTCTTCAACTTTCTCGTAGACACCGTGCGGCGCTACAACCACAGGGTCCTCCGCCTTCTCAGAGGACCCTGTATCAGCGGGCTTCTCTCCAGTTGCCTCCGATTCTGTTAGGGCGCGCTGGTATCAGCACATTCCAAGAAGATATAGGCATTAAACATAGACCAATTCTAAAAATTTGACATTTCCAGAAATACAAACAAGATTCTCTTGACTACTGATATCATGGCAGATAAAGAAAAAAGATTGGGCTTTCTAAAGCTCCTGGTGGATACCTTCTGCCGGAACTGGTAACTCTCCACTCTTGACAATCTTAACATCTTGCTTGGGCTTATTGTCGCGCGAAGTCTCGACCTTCTCAATCTTCAGGACAATGTCCATGCCCTCAAGGACCTCTCCGAAAACGACGTGCTTTCCATCGAGCCACCTGATAGAACGAGTTAGCGATTCAGTGAACTGTCAAGTAAGAGAAAAACAAAAGTCTAGAAATTGCGTAGGTCTCAGAAGCGAGTAATCAACAGAATGTTTCTGACAGGGATAACTGTAAAAGAATGAAGTCTCATCATCGAAAGGGGTAAAGTAGTTAAAATGATGTGTATTTTGGGTCGGAGGTACTTACGAAGTAATAACGGTGGTGATGAAGAATTGTGATCCATTGGTGTCCTTGCCGGCGTTGGCCATACTCAAAAGACCGGGACGAGTGTGCTATCAAGCTGTCAGCTCCTGCTAGAGAAAAGACATGAACCGGAGAGTACCTTGAGCTTGAAGTTCTCATCGGGAAACTTCTCGCCGTAGATCGACTTGCCACCAGTACCATCGCCTTTGGTGAAATCACCACCCTGAATCATGAATTGCGGGATAACACGGTGGAAAGTGCATCCCTCGTAGCCAAATCCCTTCTCCCCGGTCGCCAAAACGCTTGTCATAGTTAGAATCGGCTTGAAAACGACCAACAGATGTGGCTCACCGGAAGTTCTCAGCCGTCTTGGGAACAGTCTTGCCGTAGAGGCCCATTACGATGCGTCCAAGGTCTTCGTCGCCATGCTTCATGTCAAAGAACACCTAAGAGGCACAGGATGAGAACCATATCAGGAGGTTGAGGTGCACCGCAAGGGGAGAGGACAGGAGAATCACAGTACCTTCTTGGTGATCAAAGGCCCTTTCGCGGCATCAGCGGGTTGGGCAAGGAAGGAGAGTGTGACGGTGATAAGCACGAAAAGTGCAAGAGCTTTGTGAAGAAACGCCATTTCGATGAGGTGGAGGGGAGAGGGTGAGAATGGAGAAGATTAGGTGGCCTTGTACGAAGCTTAGCGGTTAGGGTTGAGTTTAGCGCCCCAATCCACTTACCGATAGATAGAGCACCTGAAACAAACTTCCACACAAAGTGTTCTCGCTAGAGAAAGAGCCGCGAGTGAGAGCAGTTTCAGAGCTCAACAGTCATTGCACGTCATCAAGTCACTAGGCCCAGCCCTATAACGCAGGTAGAAACACTTTGATTGCTAGCCTTCACCATCCACCATCATCGTATCTACCTCATTTCATATTGCCCAAACCGTAACCAGACCACCGCCCACCGTCCACAGCCATTGTGCACTATCCCACAGCAAGAACACCGTTTTACATTAGAAACCCCTAAAGGTAACAAGATAGGAGAGAGCAACAAATTAGTACAAAAGGAATCGACGTTGCGATAGCAGACAATAAAATATCATATGTGCTTGCCAAACAAATGGAAAAACAAAAAAGAAAGCTTAACGATATCAGGTACGAAAAAAGCCACCTTCCTGAGTTAACCTCATACTAAACCCCAGCTCGAATAAACCCCATATATTATTGGACACTGAGTTCCAAGATTACAGAACCAGGCGTCTTACTCTTCGCTCCTCCCAAAATGTAGTTTCTGAAAAAATCTGGCGAAAAAGCTCCTCCGTTTGCTCTTCTTCGTTGAAGCAATAGTGGGTGTGGCTGCCTCTGTGCTCTTCTTAGAAGCGGAGAAACCGTTAGCGACAGGCTCGATGGGTGCAGCGGTAGTGGCAGGCTCGGATGTTGATTGGGCGCCGTTCGTTGCAGGAATTGGCTCGGTTGGTGGAACTTCCTTCTTCGGCTGTTCTTCGACTGCGTCCTTGTGTTCCACAGATACATAGTCACCGCCAGCTTCCGCGGAGACACCGGCCTCCGCTACACTCTCTTTGAATGGCTCGGGAGTCGAATCGACGGGTTTGTTGAGCGCAATGGTGTGGGTGACGGTAGTCTTGGTGTTGAGCGCAATGGTGTGGGTGACGGTAGTCTTGGTGTCGATGCCATTGGTGACTACTGGAGCAGTCTGCGATGCAATCTTCGCTGCATTCTCATCGGCAATTGGTGCGCTAGCCTGATCCAGAGGAGTTTCGGTCGAAGACTTCACCTCATCTACTTCTTCCTTGAGTTCGGATTCAAATTCTTTCTTAGCACGAACAGAAGCTCCGACCGCAGCAGCTTCAGCAGGAGCACCCGCCTCAGCAATACTATCTTTAACAATTTCGGGAACCTGAGAATCGGGCTCGTTGGTCGGGGCTGCGGTGTTGCCGGTTAGGCCAGTAGCAACGGCAACGCCAGCGATAGTTGAAGATAACGCTGTTGCCGCGTCCGTAGCTACGCCTTTCGCCTGGTCGATAATAGTGTTGCCTTCAGCCGTAGGTGGCTTCACAGCGACTTCACTCTTCAGCTCGCTCTCCATATCCGCCTTATTCACCACAGCCTCGGGTACGGCAGAAGCCTCGGCAGAAACATCCGTCTTCTCCTGACTTTCCTTGACAATATCGGGAACTTTTGCATGTTTTGCAGCTTCGGCCTCGGCTGCCGAAGTGATTGGCAGAGAACTCTCTGGGATAAGGTTCTTCGGAAGATCCAAAACACCTCTTCCTTCCGCCTCACGCTGCTCGTAGGGCGTAACAACATTCGGCAACGTGAACGAATCTAGAGGGTAGTTGGAGGCGCCATTTTCATAAGATTCTTTATCAAGCTTAACGTGCGAATGGATCGTTTGGGTACCAATGTCCTTGGGAACAGGCTCGCCAGGTTGCAATGTGATGGGGTTTTCCGCCGTGTCCGACGCCGGAAGCGGGTCGATAGAGAAAGTTTGATCCCCCTTCTCAGTTACTGGCGTATCAGGGAATCCACCGGGTATTGCCCCATTACCGGTCGTCGGGTGCTCGAAAGGAACCTGACCAGCCAGTGCGGAGGTGGTAGAATCAGGTGCAGCGGACGAGAAGGTTGTAATCTCATCTTGCTCCTTGGGGACAGCGCCAGCAAGCGCCGCAGTGGTAGAATCAGGTGCAGCAGACGAGATGGTGGTTCCGTTGGAGATCTTATCTTGCTCCTTAGGGATAGCGCCAGCAAGAGCCGCAGTAGTTGACTCGGGACTCACGCTGCTTATCGCCGCCTGAAACATGTCTTGCGGTTCGGGCGATTTAGTGTCCTGTTCGATGTTTTTAGCGACGAGGATGTTGTTCTGAAAGCCAGATGAATCGGTTTCGATTGGTGCGTTACGGTCGATATTCCAGGCTCCGTCGACTACAAACTGTTGATGTGGTATCAGTTTATCTGTTCGTTGAAATAGTATAGAAATGGTGAGGGGTGATAGAGAGCAAGCAATAGAAGGCTGGGAGGAGGAGGGGGTGTACACAAGAGGAGAGAGAGAGTTAGTTTAGGCAGAACATAGACGTCATCTCTCACCCCACAAAACCACACCACGCGATAATGCGAAAAAAACGGCTGAAATATAAAACTTACCTTGTACTGAATATTCTGGATTGGTAATTCGACTTTCTTCATGAAAACACTTCCCGTCTTCTCAAGCTTTGTACTTTTGCCCCAGTTATCGAATGTTCCAGTGACGTAAACTTCCGTCGCTGGGTGCTCCCTGTTTCCGAGATTCGGTCAGTCCAAAGTCCCTAGCAATAACCGCCAGTCATCCCGATGACGACGACGCAATCAATAACCCTGAAAACATGGAAGATATCTAGATTCGAGAGTAGAGAACGGATGGACCGTGAACCTGTGGCACGAAATATGCAGGATAGAGTAAAAAAAATTCCACCTACCATCGGAAAGTGTAAAACCCGGACATCGCACTCTACCGAACTTGTCGTTCGTAGACAACCAATTAACGAGTGCGTCAAACGTCGTAAGAAGATCTTCGGCGCGTGTAAACCGATTGGTTCGGAGAACCGTTGTTTATTGCGCGCGCAGAGGCGAAGCCAATCAACTGCTTGGCAGCAAGGAAAAGTTGGAAAACGAAGACGAGGACAAGAGGCAGAGAAGGAGGAATAGAGGTGGAGGAGGACAATAAATATATGCAGTAGAGCAAGATAGGTATGCAAAGAGGAAAAAACCCGGAGTGATTTTGGGTCGAAGTGGGCGAGGACGTCCTCGCCTCACTCGTTAGATAAAGGCCAGCAAGGATTCCCAAGGGTATGCGGGTCTATGAAGGGTTTGGGACTCTTTAGCGTGGGAAAGCAGAGGAAACGTCTTCAAGCGATCAAACCAGAAGAGAGAGGGTAGTACCCATAGTACCCAACGCGGAGTCTACTGTACAGTACATGCACATGTATGCGTGAGCTGCTGCACGAGGGCCGATAGCATATGCATGCACTCTGGGTAGGGTGCTTGAGTGCTACGGTGCCAGTAGGTGGCCACTGATGTAGATGTCGCGATGAGCTGAGAAAAAAAAAAAAGCAGCGAATACCAAGAGAAAAAACTTTTTACTCCAGAGCAGAGTACGATAGAGCACTCGCCCAATCTGCGCTTGCCTCGTCTGGCTTCAGGATCCCATTTGCTTTTTCAAGATCAATCTCCCCGCATCCACATCGATACGGGTATACCAAGGTTACTCTACCAACCTGCCGATCATAACGCTCATTAGTAAAGGGCGAAATCAAGAAAACTCTCACATCACGAATTAAAATGGACACTAACCAATCAACGTACAGCCCCAATCAACGCCTAGCGCTTGTTGGTTCGCATTCCGTCATACACCCAGCTATCTCGCAGAATCCAAATTCCTGATACCGTCAAAAGAACAGCCAGCATGGAGTTGACGATAACATACCAGCCTAGGTACTTATAAGTAGGTACAACAGCACCATTCAGAGCTTCTTGCGTTTCAAAGTACGTGCCACCAAGGGAGTGGAACCCGAAAAGGAAGAGAAAAAACCATAGGGATCCGTCAGAATAATATTTCATTCGGTGAATATCCGTCCTGCTTATACTTTCTGGTTTCGGAAGAGCTTTTGAAACACTTTTTCTCTTTACCAGCCCGTTTTCAGTCTGTTTTGGACAGACTTGTAACGCTTATAAAATGGTTTTTAACTCAAAAAAAATATTTAAGTAGTTCTTCAAACCCCATAAAAAAACCGGCTGACACACTAACCCATAAAGGACTCCACCATATAATTCCAAGAATAAGCCGCAACAATTTTGGTGCAAAATAACCCTAACTCACTGTAAAATCGCTGCGGCTTATTCTTGGAACTATACAGTATCTCTACCTAACGTACGAAATGCCAATTGCAAACTTTCGGCTCAGGCATCCCAGCTCGGAGAGTTGAACAGACAATGGGGTGTGAACATCAGGCATGTTTTTACGACATAGCGCGTTGCACTGCTTCCGCTTTCCCATGTGAGAAATTTCAACATTCTCGAGAGCTTGGGGTGTGGAGCCGCAGGCTGAATGCTAGCATATCCGGATGGGCCCGATAAGGCCAATTGTATGAGCAATAAGGACAGAGTGGCCCCAATGCGCTCTCTAACTGACTGTGTGGCTAGTGTACGGCGCTGCACCTTCACCTAATATGAATATGATGCATGCGGCCCAAAGGTAGGATGAACTCTAAAGTGCTTCGGCGAGTCGGATGCAGAGTGAGGCCGCAAAACGAGGCTTTTCAAGCCAGTGCTTTCAGGCAGCTTATCTTCTATCTAGATCTGCAGCGCATGAAGTCTCATATTTAGAAGACAGATGGTGCCGGCAACAAGCTTAATTACAAAAGCTTTGATGGGGAATCAAGCTTTTGGAGGGGCGGTATATGGATTTATCAAGTCTCTTCGTCAGTGGGACAACCAAAGTGGTGAAGGCGGTGACAACCCGGATTTCGAAACCTCGTATGTAGACACCATCCAGCACTCGTATTGATTGGTTTTAGTATTCCGAAGCTTCGCCCCAGGTTCGCTCCGCCCCAGGTTCGCTCCGATCACTCATGGTTCCATTTGTGCTGGCGGAAATGCTGCATTCGCTTCCAAGGGTACCGGATACCGGGTTGCATCCATTGATTGGACCGAATACTTAACCAAAATCAACTTATTATAGATAGTGTACAGTACCTAGGTGTCTGCGGAAGTACTTTTCACCAATGCGAGGGATAACCCATGGCTGCAGTGAAATTCACTGCCGAACACATCTCGAACACAGTGCTACCATGAATCAAAAACCTGATTGTGTCCCGCAAATCTCATTCCTATCAGGTGAAGTCTTCTTTCTACCCATTGAAGCAAATACTAGAAACCCTGCCGTCAAAATGTCTGTGACAAAAATTAAAAGCTCGAAGAAACCCCATTCCATCCTCACTTCAATAATACTACTGCAGCGGGCATTGAGCTTCGGACGTAATCAGAAATCCGTGGGTATCCAGTACGCGCATTGATTGGGTTTGTAATCGTAATTAGAGGGGTGTCCAGAGAGAATTAATATTACTGTGAAATCAGACGTACATGTGAGTGATACCATGTGAACCTAGTACCGGTACCATATGGTATGGCAAACTCACCCATTTTGGCTCCAATTGAGATGTATATAGGGGAAAATCAAAGCTGATAACATGAAGAAATCAATGGCCCTGTCAATAATAGGCTGACACAACAATTGCAAAAGTGGGATGAATTTTGTAGGAATACCAGGTACTCTTCCATCCTTTGCTCACCGTTTCAGAACCCAAATAGTTCAGCCTTTCTGTAAAATACTCTGACTGAGTCCGAAACTCAATGACCTGTAACCACACCCTGTCCGAATCCAAAACGGTTGAAATCAAAAGGCCCCGTCCGAAGCCCAATGCCCGGTACAGTAACTCTCATTCCCGTAGTACAACTGACCGCTTTCATTAGCTGGTACTGGAAACACCTGCTACGGATTCGAAACCTGCAGTGTGCGGTGATCTATCGATGATATAAACACGAAGATCACAGGCTTAGAACCTACAGTGCTGTAAACACTAAGATCATGGGCTCGAAACTCGAGAGATTACTCTTTTGGAATTCTTTGCCGGGACATAACTCCGCTGAAACGACGTAACTGGGGTAGTAAACTCAGTCTGGGTGTATGCGGTCAAAAAAAGGGACCTGATTTCCGGGGGCCATGGAGGATCGCCAGCTGCAAAACTAAACCCGGGCGTGAGTAATGCGGGTTTAAGATTCAATTTTACCCTCTACATCTAGGTCTATTCCACAGCTAATGACATTGTGATGTTTAGTACAAGAAACAGCTGACATGTGAGTTTGAGGTCGGGTTAAGTGTAAAGGAAGGAAAATGGATGTGCGCATTCCAGTCTTACATTATTTAGGCTTTCCCGGTGCGGCAGTCTACACTTCTGATAAGTATCTCCTTGACCGCATGCAGCATATCACTGACACGTCTCTACCGAACAGCTGCATCAGGATTGAAAGTAACGAATCACTCACCTTATCGGTACTAAGCTAGATAAGTATATATCAACACCTCAAGCTCCCGGGCCCTTCAACCCAATACTCGCACAAGGTAGACGAAATCGGGAATGTTTTAGCCTCGATCCATACAAATTTCTATGAGAGCAGGGATTACACATTTCCGATTTCGCCTTCCATGTGCGAGTACATATACAACCGATAATTGCTAGGTAACATCCACTGATTGATCGCTGCTGCTTCTAGTTTCCTCTTTATTAAATCGAATCTATTATCGAACGTCTTCGCCAGTTCATCGGGCATCTTAATCCAGAACTTGTGCTGAATCAACTGCACAATACGACACCCAACCAAATTTGACCCTTCGGCTTCAACAGCTCAAGGCCCAGGTGGTGAATATAAACCAAACCCATTTCACCTACAAGCGGCGTGGATTTTATGAACACAGTTGGCCATATTCGCTCCCTCCCGTCCATGAGATTGCGTGCGCGGGCACAAGGAAATCACTAGTTATCATTCGGCCGAGTAGCCTGGGTCGACGTCCCAGATGCTCGTCGCGCCGCAAGTCCAGACGTACGTCCGTGTTGTATGTTCCAAAAGATTTACAACCTTACCCGCGTAGAATCTGGATGGATCCGCATCGCAGGACGCTAGCTGGATCCACCGCTTTTATTTGTCTGTTGTCTCAATCCATGCAAGTTCATAACCTCCGAAGACCGCTATTGAGGTTGCATATGCCACATGCGGAGCTACAAAGAAACCAGATAAATACTAAGTAGATACCGCCAGATTATCGGTATCCCACCATGGCCACTTACCGGACCCTTCACGATCACGCCATACATGCTGAATCTTGCCATGTTATGGGTTCGAATCCCAGCGCCACCTCCCCAGAACACTCTTCCCACTATACCCTCGCCCTTTCTGATGTTGACTTTGGTCGGTTGGGGTATTCCACTGCGATGACTTCATATGAAACCCTACATAGGTGGGGAAAGGATAGGTGGTATAGTGGCAAGAGTTATGATTGGTGAGAAAAAAGGTCGAGGGTGTGGTAGAAATCAGGGGATGTAGGTAGTGGTTGGGGATGGTACGGCTTGGACATGGCAGCCTTGTGCCCTCTGTTTCTGAATTACCGGGGAAAAATGGATAAATATGTCATGATCGGACACGGTCGAATACATTATGATTAAAAACAAAATAAAAATAAAAAAATGCTGAATCTTGCAGGCAAATACTACTTGTAATAAGAGTTTGTCAGAAGAACCTTTAGGTAGTCCTACAAGCTGCAAGGAAAATGCTATCGCCAAATATAGGTCCGGGGGTGCAGATTAAATGACATATCAATACCATGAAAGTGATAACTTATGATGTTTCGTTTCCCCGCTGAGATAGAAATTTCAATCCTACAAGCCGGGTCCAACTCCAGCTCCATCGGCATTTCTCCGAGCAAAGCAGGTATGATAAGCAACAGCCCAGATACTATACAATTACATGGAACATTATACATATGGATATAGGGTGATAATTGATGATTGCAGAATTGGACTCGCATCGAAGTTCTTTCTTACACTAGGTTGTTGTAATCATATTGCATTTGGCCGCTTGCGGCCATGGCATGTTCATACACTAGGTGGAGACAAGTACGGATCCTGGGACTACTGATTGGTTTTGGGGGAGACAACGAAGTAGTTTAAGATCATCTCATCTAAGTTAAGTATCATCATGTCATCTAATTCAATTCAATTCACTCCAAGAAATTCCAGAACCTCCGGCGAGACTTGCCAGTTCCGAGCCCAAAAGATGTTTTTGCTTAAGGGACGAGTATGCCCCAGGAATTTCTTAAGTCTCGGCCACGGACAACCCAAACGAAAACGAACTGAGGAAGGATTCGGTCGGTAAAACGGCATTACAATGGCTGCCAGAGTCGAGAATGATGCGATTTCTGGTGAGACGGAGTTGGAGGTGCTGATGGCAACTGTATCGGTTGTCGTTCGAGCTGGAGCTAGGTACGTTGGTGCTGCTTCTGCCCGTGATATATCTGAGACTGACCTACAAAGTCAAGGCACCGATAACTAAAGCCCAGTCTAGAGATAAGACGGCGGCGGCGGAGGAGAAGGAGGAGGAGAAACCGCTGGAAGCTGCTGTGGCAGGAGAATAAGTGCCAGGGGACGTTTAACGACGAAGGCTTTTGGAAATAAGGCCAACGTCAGCAGGTGTAGTTTCAGCGTGGGTACATATTCGATCATAAGGTGGAGACGTACATCATAGACCCAAAGAATGGCCTGGGAGCGGGAGTTGGGTGCTTGTTCGCTTGGCCGTTGCTCTGTCTCCATGGCATCTGCGTCGTTTTCTTGGCCGGAGGGAGAGAAGAGCGGTCTCCAGATATCCAGGCTCCAATCCTAGCCGCACAACCTAGAAGCATGAGGAATGCCTTATTCCGAACTACAGCTTTTTGACTAGTCTATTAGGGATCTCTTTCCAGAGATGTTTGTCACCTCCGATGTATTCAGCCCGGGGAGAAAGAAAGATGATGTTCAATTGAGTCGAAGTTATTCATTCCATCTGCCTGTCGTCACCTAGCGTCACTCTGCAACTCGCCGTCGCAGCAAAGAGACAGCACACACCCTTCGCCCTTCTCTCCCGTTCATTTTCTCCACACAAATCCCAAGAGAACGTTGTATTCGCTGGGAATGGTTGCAGTGTTTCGGAGTATATGGATCACCAATCGTCACTCGATCATGACAAGAGTTGCGATTGTTGCACATATAGGGGGACGAACTGTGCTCTTGTATAGATTTGTGTGCTATAGATAGAGAGGGAGATAACATGGAGGTTGTTTAGGATGTACACTGAATTCAGGTGGGAAACCAGTAAGTCACTAGTGAAAGTGCACTTTTTTATGCAGCTGCTCCCAGATCCGGACCTGTGATCCATATCCGCTCTCGTATACCAGACTGCCGAGCTGCTTCTGAATGGGAGATCAACAGTAGTGCATACTGGGCTGTAGTTGAGATCTCAACCGAAGGTCTAGTTCCGCGATGAAAATGGTCGAGGTTGTTGCAATGTGCCCCAGGTGCGATATTTCTCGCATGGCGTGATGAAAATGTCGGAATATGAAGGTTTGACCTCCCATTGCTCTCGTAAACCAGCTTTATGTTTTTCGCCTAAACATTTGAGCGAGCTTTCAAGTGATGAAAGTTCCGAGAACGAGAGTCCTCGACCGTAATGATGCTGGGTATACATCAGGTGCATCTTTTGACAAAGTTTAGACAGGTACCACATATTTCTATCCCACCAGAGGTATGCCTCCTCAGATCCCATATCCCACCATATCATCTGGGTAGCAAATTTCAGCAAATGCTATTCGCTCACAATCATTGTACATCACCCGGAACTACCTATGCCATGTGCGAAGTCACAACATACGACGAATAGAACAGTCGTGAGACTAGCGGCATAACTCTATATATAATCCCCCATAGTCATGCACCAGTGGTTTCTTTACTGTCGATTCAATAATTGTGGTTGTTTTCGTAAATACAGTGAATAATAGCCTGTTCTTCGTTCGGTTACTCCTCATCAACCGAACTGTGTGATCTTCCTCTTCCCAGTTTTGTTTTGCGAGAGACCTGAAGTTGAAGGGCGGTCGAGCAGTCCTCCTTTGGTTTTAGTTGAGTTTCAGGAACCTTCCGCTGTCGCGCAGACTCAACGATTTCCCCTCAGTTTTCTGACGAATTCTTCTAACTACCTCTTTCCATGATCAACATCCAAGCTCGGAATCTATGGAATTCCGAAAGGTCCGTAACTGCATATTCTTCAAAGGATTCGGAATAGATATCTGCGCTTCATTTCCGACCGCCATTCATGTCCCTTATTTCTTTTTTTCCGTTCTCTTCATCCCATCCCTCTATGGTGAACTCCATGCGATTCATCAGGATTACGCACTGGCTACATACTGCTCCAAGTTAGCCAATTGCTTATTCCACAGTAGCTGTAACAGCCTATCTTTGTGTTGGTAAAGGGGTCGTGCGTGCTTTACCTTTTCTGGCCTCGGTAAAGTAGCCGATGGTAATCTGGAGGCTGCGAGTCATCTCCAGTGATTTTACCGCTAAAGAGATAGATTCTGCAGGTGCACGAACTTCGGCGTGTCTCATAATATGAATCGTTCTGACGCACATGGCTCGCAAGTGATTGGCACCCGTGCACCGACACAAAGTCACATCGGCGTAGAGTAATGGCAACCCCGATATGTCTGTCAGCACAGTCAGGTAGAAATACATCGTATTGAACGGGTGGGATTCACCAACAACAATCGACTGCGCTTAGGCAATGCAATTTTAGGCGCCATTCATTGATCCACCCTGTGCGTCAACGTCCAATAAATAGGTTGACAAAACAAAATATGGTGGGAAGATGGTTTGGTAAAATACCGATATGTTTTGTAAGTTGCCTATGGTCTGGAATTTAGAAAGGCTTCATGTGAGACCTGATTAATGGTAACCTAAGATAACCGTTGGATACCTGCCTTGGCTCTAACCGTAATTCCAAATTCGGCGAGTCAAAGCTGTGGCTGCGGCGGTTGAATTGCGTATTCCTTTTTTTTCTTTTCCATTTAGCACAGGCGTAACATCATCCCCTGCGATTGGATGATGTGAAAGTTATCGATTTCCAGATAACCCTATTGATGCGCGCATGACGCATCTAAGGATCTCAGCAATTCACCGGAAATATGTTTAAAGTGTTTCGGGATTGGGCCATCGAGGTGCACATACCCAAGTGCAAGTGCAGTGGCGGCGGTTGGGAGGGCTACAATACCTAGGCACCCAGCCGGTCAGGTCAGATGAACTTGCCTGTGCCTCTTTAACTTCAGTGTTTACGCCGCACTCTTGTGTATTGCTCTCAGGTATGGTCATGTTGAAACATGTAGAGTACAGTGCGATATTTATTGGACCATGCGTTGGATTTAACACTGCTATTATATAGTTAGTATATAAATATTACGCTCGACAACTTTGTGAATAACCGACCGACACAGCCTAATAAAGATGTTGATGTCTATTACCCTCAGCAAGCTCCACCCAAGGATCAACGGCTGGAACCTGGTCCATATGCATGATCTCCGCAGTGCCGGGTATGTACTTCTAGATTCGTCTTGTCGTCTCGTACTGATAAACGCCCATGAGCTCTTTGTTGGATCCATGGATTGGGTGGGTGTCACAAGAAAAAGGGCAATATCGAAGCGAATCCGTTCCGGTGGTCTGGGACATATTAAGTCACTTGTATGGCTCTTCATGGTGTCGCCATTTTCCCACTAGTTCTATGTGATCTCCCCTTTGCTGTGAAAACTTAGTGTGGAAGCGAGGCTGTAACAATGGCACTTACCATTCCCATCGTTACAACATCAACTATTACCTGGTGAACAGGATAAATGGGGAACAAATCACACGTCAGACATGACTGAGCGGACAACAGAGCGGTGTGGATCATCGTCCTCAGATTTTGAAAATGTGGCTGCATAAACCACGCATGAGATGGTTGCTGAGGATTCTCGTCCGTTGCCGAACTCTTGATCCTATCAAATTCGACTCCAATGCAAAAGGTTTCAGAGTTACACACTCTTGCCAATTACGCCTAAAAACTCAAGATGGATGATATATAATACCTCATCCATTTCTCCGTATTAAACAAACCTGTGGGTATCAGCGAAATGATATTTGTAAGGGCCTTTTCTAATTCCAGAATACACATTTTCAAAGCGAGAGGCGTAAACCTACTTATTCTATGTGGGTTGGGTTTTCGTCAGTATTTTCGCTATTTTATCAGCCATCTTGATAGCGAAAAAGGCTTATAAAATGGGGTTTAACCCAAAAATATTGGCATCATAAATTCCTCAAATCACCAAGCCCCCATAAAGTATCTTTTGCTGAAAATATCCTTTCTATTGGGTTCAATCTTGCAGGAACTCTGCCGGTGAAGTCCTTCAGGCGTCCAGTTTACCCTCGTCCGAACACCCGACAGTTCAGACTCGTAAAATTGATGTGGGTCTCGTTTCGCAACGTAGAGTAGAAGGATCAATTGACAATCTCGGCGTTCGGCATCTAGTGAGAGCCTACTTTTCTTTAGTTTGAGTGTTTGTTTATAATACTGGAAGTAGTTGGCTTTCTTCCTTCATGTAACTCGTCAGATCCTTTCTATGGAGATGACAGTGACATATTAATCTATAATGCGTATCCTTGACAAGTCGTATGCGGCGGATTTACTGAAGCACCAGAAATAGACTACCATAGCCGCCCGGAGAGCGTTTAACGTCCCAATCGGAGTTTTTTCAACCCGAATATGTGTGCGGGTCTGGGTGGTGGCTTCATGAATTCAGAGGTGCAAGGAGGATGGATTGTTGCTGCTTGAAAATGATATGGGAAGTGTAAATATTCGAGCCGACTCTTGTTCAAAACCTAAGCGCCGAGAAAGGATTTCCGGATGGATGTCGAATGCTTCTGGAATCTGAGTGACAACGATAAAGAGTCGAAGTGCAGATCGGAGGCAGCCAGCCAAGCATGGATCCGTATAATAATGATGCATGCATGTGTCTTCTCGTGGCGGTGACCTTTGTACCGCCGAAGAAGAGACCTACATATGGTAATACCCCCTGCGTCAGGTACCAGGAAGCAAAGATTTCGGACACCAAGTGGATATTCGGGTGGTGCTGTAGAGTGTGGCGTGAAGCGAAGTACATACGCCAAACCCACATCTATCATAATCAGTGTCGTCAACTTCTTTTTCTTCATAGGCTTCTTGGTGGTAGAAGAAATCGCACTTGCAAAACGGTGCGAAGTGCAGCTCTCCTCGCCCTAAGGGCCTACTCTTGAGCCGGAGCTCAGACTTCTTTTGGCGCAAGCACCAAGTCGGTATGTGATCCTTTTCTGCCACTAGATCATTAGGGTGTTCAGTTTCTTTGGTTCGGTATGATCCGGTCGTGAGTTCTGCAGTCGGTTCGTCCATCAGGCTAGTAGCGTTATGATAAGAATACTGGGATACTTGGCATCTAAGCTTCGCGTCTTTGCTTTTCTGTATCCCACGAGGCAAAGCAAACCCGGGAGTGGGAGAAGGAGAGTAAGAGGTGTGCGTCGCTTCCAGCCACACAAACCACGACCAGTTCCTCCATGTCATATACGAGTACTCAAGTAGTACATGTAAGAATTGTAGGCGGGTGCGCCTATGGTATGTATATTTGCGAAAAGAATATCGAAGGCCTCCGATTATATTAGAGCACATAGTAGCATTTCCACTACTTTCTACCGATTAACCGGTATCCCTTATTTCCAGTCTGTAAGACACACCAATGCTTGCGGCAGTGTGGTAGGGATTCATTTCGTGGTATGATGCTAAATATGCAGACGAGGAACGAGCAGCACAGCACTACTGAACACCCACATGGGAAGGAGGGCCACACTTACCAGGAGGAGGAGGGGTGTTATGCGGTTTGCCTGTCGCCTGGTTGGCCGTATGAGAGACTTCCGCTTCTGATATCCAGCTTTTCACCCCGGCTTGCGTCCATCGAGAACTTCCCGGAAAAAATAATTATTAGGTTGAAAATGAAACAAGTGGTACATGTGGTGGTACTCAGCCCCAAAGCTCTGTTGTTGGTGCAGCCAGAGCAGACACCTCGACATACCTCATACAATCAGTACATCTCCCACCTACCTCCTCCACCCTATTGTGGATCGGGAGAGGCAGCTCGATTGTCCACTACGGTCAACGGAATTATTATTCCCATATTCCATATTCCATGATCGCCATTATTCCATCCATCCATCTCAGATGTCAGACTTACCTAGCAACCCTTAGTACTCTGCTTAGGGATGTGCTCACAATAAACCTTAGTCGCAGTTACCGGGAGTGTCTAAGAGCACCAGAAGCAAGCAGGCAAGCCATAGCAGCAGGCCAGCAGCAGACAGGCAGGCAAGCGAGCAGGCACAGGCAGGAATCAAACAAGAGTTGTTGCCGGGTCTCTGCCACAATTCCTCTGCACCCGTTCATTCATTACCCCATTACCCATTCTCAAGACTTCCCGGCAAGCGTTCCCCTTTTTATTTTCTGCTTTTGCGACTCGACACATCGTCGAGCGAGCGGGTGAACGACCGTTTCCTTTTTGCGTACGTGCGTGCTGTTCCCTTGGCGCAGAGAAGCAAGCAGGAGACAGACCGAAACAGAGAGTAGATCCACCGATAGTAGATACTGCCGTGCTACTACATTACTACTACTACTACTGCTGCTGTGGGCGTCTGCTGCTACGGGCAGCCACTACTTCGTTCGACAGTTCGTTCTCTCGCGAGTTGTGGGTGATCAACCGCGACCTAGAAACTGCATCACCGGCTAGGTACTACATAGTAAGGTAAGTGCTCTTCAGAAGGGCCGGGCGGAATATCCCAGACCCCAAGCGTCTCTCTCGCCAGGTTCCAGCAGTCGATACCACAACGTACACCCCATTGCTTGCGCCATCTAGACAGCCACCCCAACGGCGGAGTCAGAGCCCGATCGCAAGACAGGGCTGACACAAGTTTATATCGTTCAGGTATCGGTCATGGTGGGGAGTGAAACTCCTCCAATGCCGCGCCGGCCTGGGTCTGGGGGCCGGATTGAAGATGCCTCCACACATACACATGTAAAGCATCCCTCCCCCGTCACCAGCCCCAAACAACAACCCTCTCCTCCGGCTGCCTGCACTTCCTCCACGACGTTAAGCAATAATAACTCCACTACTTCCCCTTCCGCTTCATCGAAATTGGGGGCCAGCTCAAAAACGTCCCCCAAGAGGCACCAGCATTTGGACGTATCACTATCAACAAATACTTCCAGGACATCTGCTACTCCCGCCCATGCTATGTCCGCCATGTTGAAGGAAGGGACCACTCCAACTCAGCGTATAAGCCGGGCGAAGAAGGGGAAGCGTGTACATGCTTGCAATCATCTGGGCTGCGAGAAGGTTCGTCTAGCATTCCGGCGCCAGCACGTCAAGAGCGTTAACTAATACACGTTACAGGTCTTCACCCGCGCGGAACATCTGAGGTAGGAGACATTGGTTCGTGCATTCCAGCTCCGCGTCATGGCTCTAACGGTCTTAGACGGCATCAACTAAACCACAGCACCGAAGTTTACTACAAATGTGACATGTGCGAGAGGACTTTTGTCCGGCAAGATCTTCTTACTCGTCATACGGAACGACAGTATGGTCCATCTTCTTAAATTTTGCTGTTTGGTGCCATTGACAAGATGTGTAGCGCAACACAAGCTAGAAAAGCCGTACAAACATTGGCATTAGCACAGAGACATCGCCAGTTTTCTAGCCATTTCGGCATCAACGGTATTGCAGTGCTAGCTGCACCACCCCCACCGCCGACTAGCGACTATGGCGGGAATGCTCACGTTTTTGACACGAACTCTCATCCGAATCCTCGAATTCACAGTCAGGATGCGAGCGTTCCCCAGATAATCAATGTACTTTCACCGCACCAATCTTCCCCAACAGCTTCCACAGTGACATTGCATTCCTCATCTGCGGCATATACGCCAAATTATCCCGCTCCAATTCCAATTCCAATACCGATATCTCAACCTGGAGAATCAACACCGGATTTTACGCCTGCAGACTCGTCCACATCACCCTCTGTTGGCGGCTTGCAGAGACCACATCTTCCTTTCCACCTGCAACACAACGAACCCCAGAGACAAGAACAGTATATGATTCCAGTAACATCACATTCGGAAATAATGCGGCCACCTTTGACAATAACGGACCACCAGCAACAGCAGCAACAGCAGCAACAGCAGCAGCAACAGCAACAACAGCAAATGTATGCCGCCAGATCGTGGGATAACTACGGCTGGCTATTCGACGACAGCTTTCCAGACCAGCTTGTGATGGAGTTGAATCAGAACCAAGTGACCTATTTGCACCCTTTAGAAGCTCAGCACTATGGAAATGCAGGTGAAGCTTCCTCAAACAAAGGCAGTAGTGGGGCTTTAGTACCGGCATTCCATCCTATGGACGATACAATGCGATCCCAGGTCCTGTTACTCGTTGGGGACGCACCGAATCTACATTCAGGGAACGTCGGAATGGCGGCTATGCAGCGCTATCTGAGGCTTTACTGGACTGAGTTTCATCCGATGTTTCCGTTGCTCCACAGACCGACTTTTGTTCCAAGCATACAGATGGTTATGTTGGTGGCAATTGTGTTGGCTATTGGTGCTTCTTTTGCAGACGCTGATGCCAACAATTTTGCCATGGTAGTATACGACAAAGTAAAGGGATGGATTCTGAACGTAAGAGATATCTTCAGACAGGCATACCATGAATCAGGAGTTAATTCTTTTAGTCTGAAGAGTTTTCCTCCCATAGTCCGAACGTCATTACACAGCAGCTCATACTCCTAACTGACGTGTTTGGCAAAATGCGGTCTACACGCTCACAGCTGGAGGGTACACAACTGGACTTTATTCTTTTAAATGTAAGTTTACATTTGCAACGTATGGGGGGTTCCAAAGCTGATAACCATAGAATCTTCGTCGGGGTCAAGTTGTCAGCAGCGACCCATTGCAGAACATCAGAAGGTGTCATAGGCAAGGACTTGAGTTTGACTATCAAAGCGAATGGCAAACATGGATAGATTTGGAGTCCAAGAAAAGGTCCCGCCTTCTCGAAACGGCCCCATGATCAACATAACTAACATACTATCGAAATAGAGTCGCTCTATTGTTCTTTTACTGGGATACACAACAGGCAACCTTATTCGGGCGGGAAATGTGCCAAACAGTATTCGATGTGCGCCTCCAACTCCCCTGTGAAGAATTTCTATGGAACGCAAGCACGCCTGTAGAATGGTTCGGCAAATTGGACGGTGTTCAAGAAGGGCTAGGACTCCTCGAGGCTCTCAAGATATTCTTAGATTGCCGACGAGAGCCCCCGGCATTATCGCCTTTGAGCCTGGTATTAGTGCTCCACGGCCTTATTGCAGTTGGCCTAGACCTCCAGCGACGGTCTCCCTCGATTGGACACACTTCAGACGACCCGGCTGCGAAGCAATCCCGAATATCCCGAGCCTTTGAAATCTGGCGGGGACAACTTGAATCGCTGGTGCCACAGGTGTTATTACAGTCTTGGTACCAAAAAGTCCTACTAATGTACCATATGGCTCATATTGCCCTTCACACCAATCGGCAAAACCTTTTGGTTGGAGCTGGAGACCGCCGTTTCTACAGACGCAACTCGAACGACTTTTACCGGGCAAAGCAGGAACTGCAGCAATGGGCCAGCATTCCGTCCGCCCAACTAGCTGCATGGCATGCTGTCCAGATACTTCTACGATATCTCGGTAGCTCGCAGATGTATCATCAAGATTTATACGTTTCTTGGTCTACATATGTGGCAACACTGATCTGCTATACGTACGGAAATATGTCAACGTCGCCATCGGAGGTAGTGGAACAGGAAGATGCGGTGGTGTGGGATCTGGAACAAGATATGAGGGCCTACTTGCAAATGATGAATACAGATACCTGGGAGAGCTTGTCGCATGTGAGAAGGTACCAGAGAAAGAGAACTGATGGGTTGTTGGCCGTTGTCAGGAATACGATGAAGTTGGCCAGGTGGGGTTTGGTTCAAGAAGGACTTGAAGTGTTGAAGAGACTTGGCGGGGCGACTATCAAAAGCGTTTGATTTCCGATTCCCTTTGTGGTGGCGGGCAGGAAGGGGCGTTTAGGAGGGGGGTCCGGATTATATGTGGTTGATTTATACGTACACGATTTTGCTGGCAACTATTTCTAAGCTGACCTGGGATTTATTTTAACTATAGGGAATGGCGTGTTCTGGGTTGACTTTTTCTTTGAGGCTTCTAACGGCTGGAGTTGCTTGCTTTCTGGCTTCACTTTGCGATATATATCTTTTCTTTCTACATAGGGTTCTTTTTCTTCGGCTTCTACTTTATCAAGGCGGTTTATAGGCGAATTATATTGGACCATCGTGGTTCTTGTCGGTTTCTATTCACTCTCTTCTCTTTTGCGATTGTTCATACCTTTTTTATGGGTTGGGTAGTTTTGATCTTACACTTCTTACCTTACATGCACCAATTGTACTGTATCTTCATTCCGATCCCACATAACATTCTATCATAAATGGGGGTACAAGTCCCGCAATAAATACGAGGTCAAGGGAACTTCTGTACATATCGGTCCAGGGCTTCCCATAATGGTCTCGCAAACCGTACATATGAGGTGGAAGTAATGTTGCAACTATTCCGGCTTCTGAGTCTCCGAGCTCGCGAGAGTTATTCTCTATAGAATTCAATCTCCTTTCAAAAACTGTCTTTGGAGTTGCTGTGTAGGAAGTTTGTGTGTGCTTTTAGAAGTGTTCTGATCTTCTGCATTTGTTGCTGTGATGCACCATCCATACATCCATCCATGTCATGCGAGGTGAATGTCCATGGGATGGGATGACCAGGCGGCGGGCAAGGCGTCACTGCCGCGTCAGGGATTATCCATTACGGCGTATTTTATGGTTTATTTTCTCTAAAGCGGCTTCGAACTGCGATTGGCGTGAAGTTGGTTGTGCAGTTGGTCTTGACTGTTTCAAACATAATGCCATAATGCTTTCATCTTGACCGGTCAGCTTGCAATTGAATGCAGTGAGAAGACAGAGTTTCCATTGCATCCGTTGCCACCACGTTTTTTTTTCCCTGATCATGACACTCTGACAGTCTTACAGAAGATTGTTCAACGCTCTTCCCGCTTGTCAGAAATTCGGATGTTGCGTGGCTACCACGTTTCCGACGACGTTTTTTTATTTTTGCCGTGTTTGCCGTGTTTCGGGGGTTTGGAAAATGTTGTGGCCCACCCGGGACACAAAAATGTGCAGGGAACCCAACCCGAGGCGGAGGGAGAAGTTAGAGTATCATACATATCAAACCCAGGTTATCCTTACGTTGTCCCGACTGTCTAGGTCATGCATAAAGTGTGCACAAAGGATTCAATTTTGTCGTGCCTGAACGGTCCCAGACGCACGCACACACACACACCACACACACCAAGTTGTCTGATGGTTGATCCGAACGGCGATTTCTGGTTTCAAAGCCAACCATGATAGGTGGTCCCGATCGCCATGTCCATGGTTCAGACAAAAATCCCTCTGGAGGAATCCTGTTGCGGGCAATTGCGCTGAACTCTTTCTCTCCAGCTGCAAGTGTGGCTCGGTCGGTGCTCCGGAGTATTATCCGTCGTTCCCGAAAGAAACTCTCTTTTTTTTTCATCTTACTCTCGAAGTGGTAGGCGTAAGTAGAGTAAGTGCGTTCCAAATATACTCGGGATTCTCCATAATGCACTACCTTCGTGTCTGTAAGCAGGCCGGTGCGTTGTATATGAGTCAATACCTAGGGTAGGTGACGGAAGCATCCATCTGGCGGGGGAAAATTTGGGATATGCATCATCCGGATTGGTGACATCTGTTCGATAGATATTCCTATACTTAGATGTGTGTATGTGTCCGTCCGATGAGTTTAATACGCATGATATGTACAGGTGCTTACCCCGCCAACGTTAACCCAAACGGGCCTACAGAATTCATCCAGTCAGCCGCCACACATCACGAATAATAAACCAGAAAAAAGCTGTTTTTGAGGTATCGTATCCAGCCGTACATATCCGAAATTCGTGGCTAGGTAGGTTATTCAAAGGTTCTCCATTCCTCGCCTGGATAAAACTCCAACGCGTATATCTGAATTGCCGCCGCTCTCCGATATGCTGGGGCAGATAAATTCCCCGTTTGCCTAATTAGCCGTTATTGAGTGGAATCTAGAGGTTCCGGCCCGGCAGTTCTTTGACCCAAGGGATAAACGTGCAGTGAGAAAACCAGATGGCAATGTTGCATATGGCGGGCGTCAGATCCCTAAAGGTAAGGAAACCTTCTTTCGACTTCAAACCATCAATCGGCCCCATCCATCATTCAACCAGGGCATCGAAACCGACTATCCAATCGCCGGATGTAGGGAGGATCGATCTAGAGCAACTGAAAGGAGGATTGCATGCCAACGAGACGAGATCAACAGATGTGCCGATATCGAATATAATAGTATGGAGCCGATTCCTAGTATACATAATGGGTACGAATTGTCAATACCGGTACAGTCACGTGTATTGACAAGCAAAGGCAGGATCCAATACTCCCCCTTCGTCCTAAAGATGTGGACGTCCGCACTCCTCGATGGCAGGAACTGTGCCGTTGTCAACTGGAACAGGGTTAGGTGTGTGTATGGTTTTATATTTTTGAAATCGTGATAGGGTTAGGTTGTCACTCTTGCTTCATGAAGCTGCTATTGAAGCGAGAAAACCGTGCAGTGGTTATCGACGGGCCGTGGGTATATATTGCGATTGTCCTTTCGAGCTCGGGCCGTCTTCTAGCGTGTTCCCTCCGTCTCCAAGTCGCCGCCGGAGCTCGAGCCAGGCGTTTTCTTTCCAGTTGAAAAATCCGGCCGGTTTTAGAGGACACACCTCCCTATATGCTTTCTCAGGACACCACCCTTTGTCTCATGACCTTTCTAGATCTTCAGTTGCAGGCTTTGCAAAGTCAATTTAACGTCCACCACCACCTCGATAATCCGGATTTCTGCATATCATCTCATGCCCATATCATATTTTGACGAAGTATAGGGAATGTACATGTGACGTCCGTCCGATTGTTTTTCCACATGTTCTTGAGGAATAATAATGTAGTTTATGAGGAGCCGGTGTGATAGTCGAACGTTGCACGTTAACTCAAGCAGATCGAGATAGCCATGGTGCGTACTGTACTCTCACCACCGAGGTTCATGTGGGGCGAGCTCGAGCCGAAACAGGTTTCTTTATATCTTTCTTCCAACCTCCTTGTTTGAGCTGGGAAGATTGCTAACCACTTTTTCATATTAGCCTTTTGCCTTGCCCCGGAAGGAAAATATACAGCCTTACCCTTCATGAAGCCAAGAATAGTTACATTACCTCCGGATCAAGAGGAGCATTGCCCCACTCGCTCGGGACCTCGCAGTTCGATTCAGCATGTGCAGTTCCGAAGAACAAGGATATGACCGGAGATGGATACCTTCTGGAGAATTGCAGCCGCGGTTATACACATGCCTGCTGCCGAGAAGTACGTTAGAGTTATCCTCTGGTGGTAGGGATACAGGATGGATATCTTGAGGGAACAACATCTGTATCATACTGACCGAACAGGAAGATGATATATGAAGAACGGGAAGGTCGGAGACATTCCAGAAGTCACGTACTGCTCCCTACATGATGACCGTATCCGCTGGGCCTGCTGGCCATGAGATATGTCCGCGGAAGAGACATATTTTATCGTTTTCGGAACTTCATGTACTCTCGCTACTGGCCATGGGGGGTTGTACTATAAACAGCTTAAAGTACCCTCTTAACCAGCCGAAGATAATGTACTTACATGACGGCGGCGGCGGCGGCGGCGGTGGTGGCCTTATGCTGTTTTTACTCCAAACCCCGAAACTTGCACGTTTGATATCTGAAATCAAAAGTGCAGATCCAGATCTAGATCTGCAAAAGGTGAAACTGCGGATTGTTCACCAATTGGTCCGTGCAAGAGCAGCCTGCCGCGAAACATCACCGAGTACTTGCTTATGAGTTCTGGATACGAAACTGAATATATATATGTACATACTTAGTAGGAATGGCATATCTACATTCAACCCGGTGCCGCCGACCCGCCCTCCACCCCAGCTCCAAGCAGAAGCTCCACGATCTTACATATCTTTTCCCTCTTCTCTTTCTCTCCCTGTATCATACACATCGCCGTAGCAACAAGTACATGTCTCAACCTCTCCCTCTCTACCGGGTCATCCGGAAAACACTCTTCAAGACCTCTCTCAAACACAGACAACCTCCCCACTTTCCGTTTCGCCCACAGACTGGTATATTTAGCCAGGGTAATCAAGCGGTTTCCGTCTGGTGTGTGTGTTTCCTTCGGTATACATGAGGAAGAGGAGGAGGAAGAGGAAGGGGAGTCAAGAGGAAGATATGCCACCAGCTTCAAGTGATTATACCGTGACCACTTTCCCCAGTATTTCCGGTCGTCGCGGACTGTACCCGTTCCTTTCCACCTGCAGTCGATGTTGGAATACTGGAAGGCATATTGCCTCGTGAACCAGCCGTTCCAGTATAATGCTAGGTGCGCTTCAGATGCGTCAAGGTGGGTGGGTAATTCAACATGCGGTTTGAATTCGTCTTGTGAATACCGCGTCCGGCGAATATAATCTCTTCCTGTTTCGCCTGGTAAACCGAAAGAGCGTAGACGGTATTTGGAGGAGATAACACCGCGAGGATCTATGATGGTGGGGGCATTGAGTGATACCGTCTCTTGTACTTCCGTAGCCGCTGGTTCTTCTTCGCCAAACCCACTATCTACCCGCTTACACTCCTTCTCTTTCTGCATCTTCTTCTTCTCTCGCTCTTGCCACTTCTTTCGCCATCGTCCCCACCACCTCGAATTATCTTCCGGTGGTGCGGTAAAATCCAACGTCCACTTTCTCCAAAAGCATTCACCATCAATCATACACACCACCGGTGCGCCCTTCCCTCCAAATCGTAACGTCTGCGGCGGACTGCGGAACCAGATGCAAGGTGTGTGTAAATAGTAGCTGGGTTTTCTAGGGTCGTCTTCTTTCTCTGTTGCTGGTTTATGGTGGGTTGTTTTCGCGACGGGACATATCTCATGGTCTGGAACAGTGTAAAGGACGAGATTACGTTTCATTCGATAGATATGGTAGGTTGTTATTGTTGTTTCTGCTTCTGATGTTGCGGAGGAAGGGCAGGACATGATTGAGTGTGAAGGTGTAGGGGATTGTATCGTGATGGTAGGTATTGATGCCATTATCGTGGTTCGGATGAGCATTGATGTTGCTTTTTAACTCCGAATGTATGATAGCTTTTAGTCTAGCCGTAGTGCTGTGTAACTGAAAGTATAGTAATCAGACCACTGAATCAGCTTTGCAAAGACAGGGGAATAAACCATCGCTTCGTGTTCGGTTCGGTGACCGAATGAAATCCCATTTGCCTCCGCCTGTTTAGAGTAGGTGTCACTTCAGAAATTGGGACTTCTGCAAGAAAAATCAACCTCCCCATAGGAAACAGCGAAGCACTCCTCAAAAGTAATGCTCTGCTGATCAATCTTTATGAAATGCACTTGAAAAACATGTTATTGAGCCGTTCACACTGCACTCTTTGGAATGGAAATGTTGCACGGGTTGTCGGCGAGGTACTTGCGGATATTGAAGTATCTATCACTCATCTCCTCATGTGGGTTAGGGGTGTTTGGAGAAACAAAAATTTAGACTTCGAAGTATTGTGAAAATTACTCGAGGGCACAGATCAAATGCCTGATTAGTGGATATCGGTGAATAAGATGAGAGAGACACCTTAAAATACCGCTTTCCATCTCACTCCGAGTGACCGGACATGCATGTCAGTAGATATCACTCGACCAATATTTGCACCCGTCCGGGGGTGGACCGGAACCGGACAGATTTAGTCTAGTCCAATTCGGCCTTCTTGCTGGACTGGGCCACACTGAGCCCTACCCCAGACCAGGACCGTCCACCAAAAATCTGGTTAATCAACAGTCCAGATTGCGACCGTCCAAGTCTAATCCAGTCCAGTCCGACCTCCCTGATGCTGATGGACTGGACTAGATTGGTCCCTACCTTAGACCGAGATCGCCCGGACCGGCGCAAACATTGCCTGGCAGCGCTGTACGCCGTGTTTTGGTCCCATCATTGCGAGCCCAGTAACGATAGCCTGGGCGTCGCGAGTAATTTGCCATGGTTTTCCACCCAACCTTGGATCAATCTTAAGTTATACTCCTGGATTGGGTAGTTAAAGACCGCACTTTAAAGAGCTAGAGGTTGCAGCAGTGGATCATTGATTCTGTGGCTGATCATGAGCATGGAATGAAGTTGATTTGTTGCGGGGTTCACATAAAGTCACTCGCACTATTTTCATTCGCATCGCAATATTAGAGAAAGGACCCTCTAGGCAGCTTGGAACGGCGTACGGCGGTGCTGGGAAACTTGGGGCGATAGATAATACCACGAGATCTATTTTCCAAAAAGACGAGATGACGTTCCCAAGTCTCGTCCAGCTAAGCCCACTCCCTCGGGCAGTTCATTCAGTCGCTCCAGCGGGTACGGTGCCCCATTAGAAAAGGACTCCAGCTCCGCACTGCCTCATCTGATCGAGAGGAAGAATGGGGCAAACAATGGCCATGCTTTATCTCTCAGAGACAGTCTCGTAAAAGCTGGAGTGCGACCTGCGGTAGCCAGTTTCCGAGTTGGAGTCGGTGTGTCGCCGCTTTGGTACAAACGAAACCTTTCTGCGACGTTGTAGTGTTAGGGAGTGGGTTCAGCAACTGATCTTTGAGACGTACTCCGCTGCTAAAAGTATCGGTGGTATTGGTGGGAGTCGGCAACCGGTTGATAAATCCACCGAGTCTAGCGGAATGGGGGGACCAGGTGATGCTCCGAATGATCAACAATGGGGAAAGGTATTTTTTGCCATTTCATACTCATGGTTCTTCCATTGGTAACAACAGTAATCCCAGGAGTCTCAGTCAGGATCGAGTGGCCAAGAACCCCCATCGCCATCCAGATGTTACCTGATACATATACAATGATTAGAGGGACACTACGAAAGGCAACAACTTACACGGAATGTCAAGGTCTTCAGCGAGTAAGGTTCCCTGTGAGGACACCCGTGAGAACAGCCGTGAGCCTTTATCATGGTCTATCTAGGAGGAGATACGAAAAAATGCTGCAAGCATGCATGGGACAGACATTTGTCTACAAAACCGGGAGACCTGTCAAGAGATTCAACACTATATTTCAGTAACTCGGCTGAGTACGCTCTGTTTTGGGCCACCCTGAAGTTTGTTACGTTTTCGGCCATGAGATTTGAGGCAAAAGATTTGAACGGAGTCGTGATAATAGTCACCATCGATTTAGCGGCTTTGGATGTGACGATGATCCCAGACCAAAAGAAAGACCAGTTTATTGCTTCGATGTGGAAACCGGTCGGAGAAGATGTGGAATTTGAGGAAGCGGAAACAACCCTGGTTTGTGGGTGGTTTCAGCACTTCGCATACTGCCGAACTCTTGGGGACAGAGCATGAGGGTGCGAGACGTCTTCTGCGTGGCAGTATATTCCTGTACTAGATTTGCTTCAGTTTAGTTTTTTAGGGGATGAGGGGGAGATGTATCTTGGGGAACAACCATTCTCAGTAGGTTTCTGTGTATATGTGATAGGAGGTCTCATTGTACAGCTACCATTAAATTAGGTTTTCTTTGTGGGTCTTTGGTTGTATTACTCTCAACTGTAGCTGTAGATGAAGGCAGCATCTTGCGTCTCTTCAGTACAAGTCTCATTAAAGGTCTACTGGTTTCAGTTTGATGTTGAACTTGCCTCTGCTTGGTGGTGGATGCCCGTACCGTCACAGTACTTTCCTAACTCTTGTTATAAACCCTTCCCTAATTGCCTTCTGGACACGCTTCTCGCGATCCTTTTATTTGTATACCAGTACAACTCTAAGTTATTATTATCTTTTTATTGTGATTATTATTCAAATTCTTCATGTGTAGAATGAACAGTGAAATTTCGTACTTCATAGACCAGACGTGATTGAGTCTAGGTAATCTAATTTATTATAAATTGATCAAAACTCTCCTTACGATCTTCACCAAGGGTAGAAATGGGCACCCAAGAGTCCGGTTCTAGCTCCCAGAGAGTCCAATTGGACACCATTCTACATTACAGTATGAAAAAATGGGGATCTTTTCTGACCATGGACGCAAGCCGGCCTATTGAGAACGAGCACGAAAAATCTTAGGGAGCCGTCGGGTGCGTTACCCAGAAGTGGTATGTAAGTTTGCCTTGTTCCCCATCTCATCACCAAAGGAATGCTTCGAATACCTTTTGGACATTTTGATAGATGAGTCTACCCACAGGCTTTGCTGTGTGCTGGACTTGGTCTTATTGTCTTTTCACACTCTTGGCCCTTAGCTAGAGCGTGGGTATTGCAGCCAATCTGGCGAAGCCGAGCGTATTTTGAGGTGACGAGGGCGAGATCTTACTGAGGCTCGCAGCGTTTTGCAGCAAGTTTCCGGGTATCTGATGAGTTTAAATACAGGAAGAAACAGATGTGAGACTTTTCGTGATGTCAACCCTTAAAGTAGAGACCAAACGTAATCGGCTAGCTTCTGGTCTCTGATGATCTTATCTTATCGATCGCAACTCTCCTCACGATCTTCACCAAGGGTGGAAATGGGCACCCAAGAATCCGGTTCTGATTCCCCAGGGTGTCCAATTGGATACCATTCCAAGTTACTTCGTGCTTTGCATGATATGACTGGGAGGTATCATCAGTCATAGTAAATGCACAGCGCCGCAGCGCAGGCAGTTCTAGGTCCGGTTAGTAGCACAAAAGGAACCGCTTTCAGCCTTCAGGAGTTGGCTGTCACTTTGTAATCTTCCAACCATTCGTCCGGGCATCACATATCATCGCACATACCCCCCCAAGGTATATACAACTCCGCATTATCAGCATTCTATAGCATTCTATAGTTACCTAAGGCGCGCCTCCCGTTTTCCCATTGTTGCGCTTCTCCCTGTCTCCGCACTTTTGCTTTCCCTTTCCCCTTGTCGAATGTCTTTCTACGACACCGTCTACTCCATATCCAGCACAGCCTACACCGTCGTGAAAGGAACAATTGTGGCTTCAACCGGGATCTCGATCCTTCTCTCTGCCCTGCTATATTTCAAGCAATCGTGCGCTTCCCTTCCCGCTTTGCGCGCCTTATCGGATTACTCATATTTCGCATATCTATCTGACAGAACGCTCATATACCCGCGAAACCTTCCAGAGGGCGCACGGACCGAAGTACCCACACCCAATCAGTTCGACATTGCCGATTGGGAACCGATAAATCTCTTCACTAAAGATGGGGAGACTTTGAGCTGTTACTTCCTAAAGGCGCGCAAGCCCAAGGTGGAGGAGGAGGAGGAGGATGTCCAGCACGAGCGAGTCACTGTGGGTGTTTGCTACCATCGCGCGCAATGGGAGGATTATCTTTATTAACATACGCGCGTTGAAAAAAGGTTCTCTTCATGCACGGAAACGCTGGAAACATCGTCAGTTTTCCTTCCCCCCCCCCCATTTGGCGCCCGCGATGCTGACTGCGGATAGGGCCACCGATTACCGATCGCGCAAGTATTTTCCGACAAAATGGGCTTCAACATCTTCATGCTCTCCTACCGGGGGTGGGTAACCTCCCTCCCTTCCACCCTTCCACCCAACTAACCACCTGCAACATAGCTACGGCCTCTCCACCGGCCGACCATCAGAGAAGGGACTTCTCCTGGACGCACAAGCAGCGCTAGAATGTCTCCTCGACCACGAAGACTCCAAAGACGGCAAGATATTTGTATACGGGCAATCACTTGGCGGGGCGCTCGCAATCCAACTCGTGTCTAAGAACCAGGGAAAAGTTGACGGGCTGATCCTCGAGAACACGTTCCGGTCTATGCGGACGCTGATACCTAGCGCTTTCCCACCCGCAAAGTATCTCGCCCGTTTATGCCATCAGATATGGCCGAGTGAGACTACGCTACCACAGATTGAGAATACTCCAACATTGTTTCTAAGTGGGCTTAAGGATGAGCTTGTACCGTGAGTTTCCCTTCCCCACCACCCCAGTGTCGCTGGGTCGCTGATAGGTTGGTTGGGAAGACCGGAACATATGGCCCGGCTTCACGAAGTGTGTGTATCTCCGAAAGCGTGGAAGGCGTTCCCGGACGGATCGCATAACGATACATGGGTGGAGCCTGGGTATTTCCAAAGCATAATGGAGTTTATAAAGACAGTTATCCGCGGTGAACCAGTCACAACAATATCCGAAATCGAAACCGGTTCCTTGTGATTTCTTTTCTTTTTTTTTCTTTTTGTTTTTTTCAAGGAGTCATGGGATGGATGGAAATATTGATAATGTAACACATGTTGGGGCTTACGATACGATTACGATACGCTGTGGCTATGGTGGTTCTCTCTTATTAATGCGCGGGGGTGGGGGGGTGGGGGGGTGGGGGAGGTGTTTAATGGGCGGGTGTTTTTATTTGGATGATAGTTGGGGGATTTGTTTTTGGCGTGAATTGGGGGGAAATAAACGGGCACACTGTCTGTCTGTGTTTCTGCTGTTTTGTCATCCGATAACATCAACGAGTGAGTGTGAGTTCTTCAGCACAGATGATGAGATTGCAAATTTCGCTTATCGATCGATTTTCGCAGGGATTCCGTGTGTGGGAGCGCGCACGGAAGGAGCCGCAGGTTGTGGATCCGGGGGACAACAAACCAACAACCAACCAACCTTCGGGTTTCACCATGTTCGTGGAACGCCTGCACGGGAAACTGCAGTTTGTAGAACAATCGGAGGAAGTTCAGTGTCTCACAAAACGAGATTGGGATGGTTCCTGGTGAGAGATACTACCTATCACACACATATCTGTAGGTAGGGGGCTCTCCAGTGTATTCCCCAACACACTCCCACCTCCCAAATCCGGGGAATCAACCCACAACTTCATCCCACATCTCTGAATCTCTTCATTTAACGCCACAAACGTCACACCCGGCTCAACCAGCGCAAACGCCTGCTCCTCATTCAGTTCCGGGATCTGGTTCATCTTCGCGCCTAGATCGACGACAGCAGAACCACGGACTCTTGTTGTGGCCCCGCCGTATTCGAAGTTGCGTCCGATGGTGGTGGGCTATAGGGGGAGGAGGTGCGTGTTGGCGAGTTTTACGATGGATTGGATGTCGGCGGTGCTGCCGGGACGGATTGTGAGGGAGGCCGCGAAGGAGTCTTGGGAGTGGATGTGAAAGGGGTCGTGGGTTTTGGGTGGGTCGTGGTAAGATTGGTCTTGTAGGTTGTTGGTTTTGATGATGGAGATATGGTCGGGGCCTAGTAGGGTGCGGAGGTCTGTGATGGCCGCCCAGAGGGTTGAGGGGGTGTGGTGAGGGGGGAGGGCGCAGTGCTGGAGTTGTTCGAAGGGGGAAGACATCGCGGTGGATGTTGGGTGGAGAGGTTTGTTGTGGGGTGTTGTTTATATACAAGTTGTTGGAGGCAGGAATGATGATGATGATGATGATGATGATGATGATGATGATGGATGGATAGAAAAAGCTGCTGCTGGTGGTCGGATAGGATACCAACCTGACTGTCTGCTTGCTACATACACTACCTCTTCATCTCCCCTTCAAATTGCCGATTTGTCAAAATGTGTAATGTGTAAATGTACAGTTCTGGCAAGTAGGGTTTACGACTACCTTCAATGGCAACCAGTCGTTCATGCACGTCATACAACCCTACGCACAACGACGGAGTTAAGAGACGCACATATAATTCCGAGATGTTTGACTTTTGAAGCTTCAACGAATGGACCCCGCAACTTAGTTACCCCAGATCCCGCTGCTGAAGATCCGTATATCCCCACCATGGACTCTAGATGGGCGGTATATTTCAAATCAACTGTTGTGTATTTGGAAGAGACACGTTAGAGTCAAAAAAACTTTGTATATTCCCAATCCAAGGTCCACTGAAACGATATCGAGTACATACAGGTCCCCAATACGGAAAAATTCAGAAACGGTCTTGAGTAGCCAATTACAAAGCTTCCCGTCCGCTCGGCCACATCTAAGCATAACATCGCCAGGTTAGTACTGCAGTGAACACCGTAGGTTTTGAACCTGCGGACTGGCGTTTGTAGCGCTATAAGGTTTCGAACCTTGACCTGGCGTTTACTGTATTCGGTGTGGTGTTTACAGCACTACAAATCCATGGTATGACCGTTTATACCGCCATGGAGGTTTCGAACCTGATGTTTTCCAGCATTTATAGCACCAGCTGAGCCTCTTGTAAATGTAATGATTGCCAGAATCTTGTTCCCACAATCTTGGTCCGGCAATCGGGAGCCTGCGGACTGGCGTTTATACCACCATGAAGTTTCGAACCACCCAGTTTGGGTGCCTGGCGGTGGTGTTGATAGCATGCAGGAATCTCTGGTACTGTAGTTTTTGCTCATCTTTGTCACACCGCGTCAACAATGAGTTTGTGCTGTTAATATCACGAGATCGCTGTTACGGAGCGCTGAGGCAGTGAAGAATTAACTACGGCGGTCCATCGTTCGCTACGGTGATGCAAACCCCTTGACTCATGACTAGACACGTCCGGATATCCTCTGACGCGCGCACGAGCAACCCATGATTCACTGATTTCGGGGAAATATATCTACGGCTTGTTGGACATAAATTAGCATTGGAAGAACACGAAGAAAAGCCACCTATATAGAGTGGTTGCTGTACTTTGAACTTTGGAGAAGATGCTTTTTTGTGACAAACTCCATGACATGGCGAAGAAAGGATGATCATATTGCTATTGCGTACCTGAGCACTCGGTCTTTTTTCACTTCACCCACCTGCATATTCATTTTCATCCAACAGTACAATGCACAGACGACACGCAAAAAATAAATAAAAAGCCAATTTACACGCCACCAAGATTAAGGCATTACAAGAAATCCGCTGCTCTAACTCTGGGTCTTCCACTGCCAACATCCCTACCCCTACTCCTACTCCTACTCCTATCCCTCATCCTCACGTCTCCACCATCGCGATCGTCCCTGTCTCTATACCTGCTACCACTACCGCCGCCGCCGCCAGCTGTATACCTCTTCCTATCCCCTCTGTAACCACCCCTATCACCCCGACCCCTACCCCACCTATCGCCACCCCTATCGCCACCCCTATCGCCACCCCTTCCCCTCGGGCTACGACTATACGCAGGCGGCGGTGGCGGACTCCGCGACAAAGTCGGCGCTCTACCCTTCCCCTTATTTCTATTGGGCGGGGGGGTATAAGAGCGGCCTCTGGATGGCGAACGGGAGTATCCCGAAGACGACGCCACCGACGATGCTCTACTTCTTGCCGCCGCCGCCGCCGCCGCCTTCTTCTTCGGAGTGCGGGATCGGCTACGGGACGAGGAGTAAGAGCGGCTACGGCTGCGACTACGCGAGGAGTAACTAGCGCTGCGGGATCTGCTGCGAGAGTATGTGTAACTGCGGGCTCTCCTCCGGCCGCCATCGCGGTGGTCGTCAGGTGATCGCGAGCGAGAATAGGAGCGTGATCGAGAGCGAGATCGAGATGATCTAGATGAGTAGCTGGAGTACGAGCTAACGCTTTCTCCATCCGATTCGGTCGCTTTTGCTGCTGCTGCGGCTTCGATCGCTGCCTGCTGCTGTGCCACGCTCGCCTTGAGATGTTCACGCATGTCTTCGGTGATCTGGCCCATTCCGATGGACGTGAAGTAGTTGATTGAGAACCTCGTGTTGCGTGGGTTGTCCTTGGGGAACAGTCCTAGATACGCCTCCTGCAGGTAGGGATCCTTGAGTCGTTCGACAAGTTTCTTCATTCCCATGGCCTCGGTCAGGTCTTGGAATAGGATCTTGATGAAAATGCGGGAGGATGCCGTGGTTTCTTCCTCGTTGAGGTGGATTATCGAGAATACGTGCCATCCCAGGGCATCCGAAGAGAGCATGTGCCCAAAGAATTTAGCAATGTTGCGGAGTCGGTTAGTTTCGTATCGGTGGATCGTGTCGTAGTATGTGCGGAAGGACTCCTCGAAGAGCTCGGTCCAGAGACGGTTGAGCTTCGCGAAACGCTCGCCGATCAGGCCGTAGAATTTGCTGTATGTACGTTCCTGGGAGCAACATTCGATAACCATGGAGCAGAGCTCCAACTCTTGCCCGGGTGGTAGAGTTATCTGCGAGTGATTAGCTGAGTGATTCAGATATATAATTGAATGGAAATCTCATACCTTCATGAGCTTATGACAGCATTCTTCGAAATCCACCGAGGACATGATCGTAAGATAGATGGTTCTCCGCAGATTGACAAGGTTAGTGTTCGACTGGTCTTGGATTTCCAATCGCTTCTCCTCTTGCTTCTCCTCATTATCTTCATCATCACTGCTGTCTTCATCGTCGTCGTCATCTTCGTCGTCACTTCCCTCCCCAAGAATTTCCGCTTTCGTCTTTTGATACAACGCCTCATGCTCCTCAAAGTTCGGATCGAATTTGAAGACATTAAGACCGTCCATAGTTTCAATTTCATCATCCAAATCAGTCCTGTGGGTGATCTGGTCCTCCTCTTCCACAAGATCCAGCTCCTCCCTCACCGGTTGATTATCCTTATACTTTTCCTTCCGAACCTGAAACAACACCTCAATCATGTACTGAACACGTTTGTCGATATTTGCCTCGTGCAGGATCGTCCGGAGTTGTTCAAACACGGCACTATTCGCCCTCGGCGACATCTCCTCAAGATGCGCTCCCACCTCTCGAATCAACCCAACCGCAATCTCAACCGAATCATCGGTAGGCTTATTCAACAGCAGCATCAGGATCTCAATAACCAAGATCTCGTGTGCAACTTGCTGATTGCAAAGATGCGCAATGAAAGTAGTACTGCTCAAACACACCGCCTTATCATTCCGTTTGAAAGCCTTCCGGAACTGCACCACGAGGCGATTAAGCAGCAGCTCTCCAACCTGTGGAAGCTTGGTATTAACGATTGCCGTCATAGCAGCATAGATCGGAGTGAACGGCAACGACGCCGCTTGTGCCTTCATGATGGATCGGCAATACAGTCCTCTCCCACGGATCAAGTTCTCGCCGAAAAGCTCCGGAACGATATGCTTGATGTTTGAAGTGTTGACCTTGTTGACCAAACCGTTGATACTCTTTTTCAACGCCTCCCATGCCATCCGCTGGTACTCTTTCGACGTTTTGTCCGTGATCTGTGCTTGCAGCGCGCGCAGACGCGCGGGAGGGATGTATGTTCCGCCCGATCTCATGCCCTGTAGCTTCTCGAACTCGGCCTTGGGATCGAACTTTGGCTTTTCGGCCTCTATTTCTTCTCGTTGTCGCTGGCGTTCGGCGAGCTGTCGTTCGCGCTGAATGGCACGTTGGGGGTCGACATCGGGGAGTGCGGAACGATGATGAGCTGGGCCTCGCGGCGGAGATCGGTAGCGACGGGGAGATGGTGAGCGCGAGGGAGGGGATCGCTTTCGTTTCGCCGCTGAGCTCGGGGGTGGAGGAGATGGGAGACGGACAACCGACTGGACGATAACTTCCGGATCCGACATGTCGTGCGAGTTAATGTACGTGAATCTGTAAAGTCTAAAGCTCCGTCGGCGCCGCGGATATGTTTGCAGCTCAGGGGGGTTTGGAGGTGTTGGTGACGCGACGTTGGATGATTGGGAGTCAAGCCTGAATTTCACCCACTCAGTAACTTAGCGTCTTGGCTGAGTACATCATGGATTCTCGTTCGGATATAAATGTTTGGCGGTTTATTTGGGGCATTTAAAACTTAATTGACATTTCACATGGGCTCAAATCGCACCGTACATACAATAAGGAAACTTCCCCGACATATCCCCGGTAATGGAGATGTGTTAATGGCTCATTCCTTCCATTCTTAAGGCCTCCGTCCGCCCGTCATGGCCCAATCCTCACACTGCAATGACACCACTCATCACCACCTTGCATCGCACCAGCAACCCCTACGAAGCAGCATTCGGCTACTCGCGTGCGGTTCGACGTGGCAACCAAATCTTTGTCTCCGGCACGACATCCGTCTCGACCAGCAGCAGCAGCAGCTCTCCAACCCCCATCATCCTCCACGCAGGCGACGCTTATCAGCAGACCACCACAGCCTTGCACGAGAGCATATGCGCGATTGAGAAGCTAGGAGGAAAGAAGGAGGACGTGGTGCGGGTGAAGCTGCGAGTGATATCAACTACAGGTACATCTCAACAACATCCACTCATCGACACGAACCCTTGAATGTCTGCATCTCGAGTCTCGACAGAGAAGGTCGGACCCGGTGGATGTGCGCCCCGTTCCTAAGCGGCCTTGGCGACAAACAGCACGGCAGGTGCTTCCGAGTTGAAGCAGGCATCTCCCACCTAACCTTATCCATCTTATATCCACACCTGCATCACTCCACCATCACTCCACCATCCAATCCACCACATATCTTAGGTGGCCACTCACACAGACACAAAGCTCCAGGAATCCCGCGATAAGCTTCACACCACGCATCGCTACATCCCATCTCATACCTCCCCATCTATTGATTGAATGTCGTCGTCGTCGACGGGGCCTCTAACCACGTCGGGCACATGCATGCAACGACCATACCGTGACGGCGAAGCATGGAGACACGATGGACAACGCATTCCAGCACTAGCTACCGCAGCATGGTCTTATCAGCACCCGCATTCCATAAACCCAGACAGCAGCCATGAAATTTTATCCAAATCCCAAGATACAGCAACAGCAATGGCAGCCAGCCACGATCACAGCAACATCGATGTTGCCACCATGGATCGCGATGAGCTCCAGGTAACGAATCGCCACCACCACCACCACCACCACCACTCATCGCAAGGTGAAACAAAACAATCCCTAAGCTAACAAATTGGATCAAAGGATGCGGTGATGCGAGCATACCTCCGCCTCAGTCGTAAAGAAATGATTCTTCTTCTCAGCCTGCGTTCTCTCCCCACCTACGGCGACGAGCACCAACTTGCCTTCCGCCTCGCAGTCCATGATCTCTCCCACCGCACCGATCTCAACGCCCCTAGAATCCACACCCCACCTCCAACCGAGGAATCCTTCCCACCCGAGCTCTCAACCTCCATCCACTCCCTCGACTCCATCGACCACCACTCCGACGTCCTCTCCGAAGCCTACCTTCCGCACAACAACCACCTCCCCACCCTCCCGCCCGAGCTCTGGGCCGACATCTTCGAATGCGTGAACGACTGGGAGCTCGCCACAGCACTGGGGGTGCACACGAATCTTCGTCCGACAGCAGACTGGACACGGAGTGCATCTGCGCTGGACCGAGCATTACTCTCTGGATCCGTCTCGCACGTGTCCTCCTTCCTTAGCAAGCACCCCACACAAAAGCTCACCAAATTCGGCGCAAAGGCTTTAATCCGCTTTTCGTACACCTCACTACTAACACTCCTCCGCGCGCGGCGGCCAGACGAGTTCTCATCCGTCTTCTCTGAGCACTCCTGTCAGATCCCCGTTCTGGCTTCACGGTTCGGACAAACGAAGGTGTTGTCGTGGTGGCTTTCCGCGTCGGATCCTTCATGCAAGAATCCCCTGCCAAGAGACTACGATTCCGAGCCTTTGGATGAGGCCTCGCAGAAGGGACATATCCACGTTCTCCAATGGTGGAAATCCTCCGGTCTTCCCCTGCGCTACGGACTAGTAATGGATGTTGCGTCTGCGTCCGGCCAATTGCCGGTGCTGGAGTGGTGGAAGAACTCGGGATTGCCACTGGAGTATGATCGCCACGCGTTGCGGTCGGCATCGTATAGAGGGGAGGTGGAAGTATTGGAGTGGTGGAAACGTAGTGGGTTGCGGCTGATCTACGATAAGGAGGTACTTGTCGAGGCGACAAAGTTTAATCGTGTCGAGGTGCTGGAGTGGTGGAAGAATTCGGGGTTGACGGTGCAGTATTTACTTATTGAGATTGAGGCAGCGTTGGAGGATGCTATCGGTGGTGGGAAGGAGGCGATGGAGTGGTGGAGGGGGAATGGGGTTAGGTTTGATGTTACGGTTAGGGAGTGGATGGAGTATAAAGTGCTATGATATGATTGTTTTTGCTTTTCTTTGAGGAGTTTACGGTGTTTTTGTTGCTGCATGGAGTTTATGGGAAGTGTACTCTATCTAAAGAATGATGTTCCTACTTAACATGGCAGTCCGTACCGCACCAGCGGTAGTCGCGGTTGCGCAAAAACCGCGCTTGTTATCTCTACACTTCTTCTTTCCCTCAACCAACCAACCACGCACAAGATCTCTCTCTCTCTCTTGATTGGGGTAGCATTCTCCCTTCTGTAGCCGCGCAGTAGCACCTTTTTCTTTGGTTATTTGGTTATTTGGTTCTGAATCCTTTCGATCACCACTAATCAATAGCAATTCTCTCCCCACCAGTGTCCTCTCGCCCGGAAGCTTTATTAGCCCTCCTACTGCAGCTGTTGGAACTGCGTACACTGGTTTCTTTAACGGAGGGTAGGAAGAGAGAAGCTTCGAAGGGATAATCATAATCGAATTCAGACAGTCCACCTGTGGTAAAGATTAATATATATATATATATATCCCCACATGGTCTCCTATAATATACATTTCACATACGATTTATGCTCCTCATTTGTATTCCAAAGGTGTGTCTTTCTACCATTTCATGAGGTGGTACTCTACGTCTTTCCCTCTATCATAGAGCGGCTGGCCTATCCCCCAGCAATCAAATCGAAAATCGTCATATAGAAAAGAAAAACCAAAAAAAATAATCAAAAAACCAGTGATATAAAAAAAATAAAAAGAAAAACTAGCATATAAGCAGAAAAAAAAACAAAACATACAGCCGACAAAGGGAAACCATAAACATCATGTCGGGGAGTTTTGAGTTTGTTATTTTAGTTGACGCGCAGCTTCTCGAGGGAGGAGGAGGTAGGTGGTGGAGAGTGGGGTGGAGGTGGTGTTTCGGTTTTCCCCTCTATAGATATCGGATTTCCGGACCGTACGTGCTTCCTTTATGGGGGTTGGTTTGATGTTGGGAGTCCGTAAATGTAAGTGGGTATATTCCAACAACGTTTACCCCCCCTTCACAGCCTTGGCCATCTCTCGTTCCTTCTCCTTCCCCTTCCTACTCAACGGTGGCATACTAGAACTTCTCTTCTCCTTCCCTTCCTCAACTTCTCTATACAGCCCATGCTCGCGGATATATTCAATCACGCAAGCGGGGAGGAGGTAATGCACGCTCATGCCTTGTCTTAAAAACTGTCGGATCCCCGTGCTTGAGATGTCGTTGGCGATTAATTGTCGGATCACGTGGATATTCTCTAACCAGTCTTTTCCGAGATCGTTACTCCATTCTTTTAGTGGTGCTAATGCATCGTGAACTGCCGACCCGGATCGCTCAACGACGAAGATCCCGTAGCCGGATAGAATGTGGTCGAGGTCGGGGATTGACCATACTCCGGGTTGCTACTTGGGTGTTAGCTTTGTGGAACCCCCGGGGAGAGGGGGGGGGACACGGACAGACATGGTTTGTAATAAATCGGATCCGGAGAGAAGAGATACATGTGCGCGACGATGTTCACTCTGTGGTGCACCAGCGTATGGTGCTATGCCCCCGAGGATATCGTTGATCTCGTGCGAGACATGGTCTAGGACTAATGCTGTGGGTTGGTATTCGGTTTGTATCGCCTCCCATGGGTCAACCATGATCCAGTGTGAAGTCTGGTCGCAGGCTAGTTCACACATCCGGATCCTTTTTTTTTCCACACCTCACATTAGTTCTGGGAAAGGAAAAAAACGGGGAGGGGGAAGGAGCAAACCGGTGTGTAGCAGAAGCGAGACCGGCTTTGTTGTATCGGTCGGAAACGGGGGAGAGGTATCCGCCTACTACTTCGTACTCGTCGGACATGTTTTGGCGGACGTGGTCGACCGCCATTTCGAACATGCGCAGGTGCATGTGGGTTATGGGTGAGAAGGAACCGCAGGCGACGAGGACGAGGGGGGTTTTGGATGGGTCCGTGAGGGTGCGGGAGAGCCGATGGGAGGGGAAGTGGTAGTCTGATAGGGTTTGGCAGGAGGGGGTGGAGGGGCTTGTTATGGAGGACATTGTGGTGGTGGCTCGTTGTGATGTCGTGGTCGTGGTCGTAAGGTGGTTTTGGTCGTAAGGTGGTTTAGTTTAGTTGTGGTGGTTGTAGGTGAAGGTGGAGATGGTAATGGTGGTTAGATGATGGTTACTTAGGTGAGTCAGTGCGATCTGGTTGGAAGTGGGGGAGGGGGGTTGGTGGGGTGGGATTAGTCGTCGTCGTCGTCGTCGTCGTCGTCGTGAAGAACAAGTTGAAGCGAAAGGGTACCAGTACTCTAAAGTACTTAGTACTTACCAACACTACCGATAGAGTTTACTGTGTGGGACAAAAAAAAAGAAATGAGGACCCTGATTTTTTTATATCCAAATCGCCATTCTTCTTCTTCATCGTGAATATTATCTCGTCATTTCTGCGCTGTAAATCGCTGCAAGTTACCGGTTCCCCACCCGGGAGATACCGGCCCTCACCAAAACGCCACCTAGAGTACACCTGGTAAAATGTTACTCCGTCATATTTTTTTCGAGCGGCATTGCCGAATGTTTGAAGGACATAGCAAGAGAATTCGCTTTGCAATTAGGGAATGTCGTGTCACGTGATATGACCGTCACGGGTTTATATCGGATCGTTGGAGTACAGCAAGGGACACCATTCAAACCACCTGGGCATTCCATTGACAATAAAGGCCAGCAGTAACGACCCTACCGTAAGGCCCATGCAAGGCTCACAGCTGTACTCTACTCTACTCTACGGCCAAGACCTTCACTGAATTCGGACTCAATTGCATGTGTACGGATGAATAAAAATAAAAATAATCCTTCGAACTAACGGCAGCCTTAAAGGTAGTGCCGTTAACTTGCAGCGGTATGTGCCTAGCCTCCCACCATACGAACAATGTGACAAAGCAAATGGTAATCATGGACTTCGGATGTATATACTAGAAACCTTTTGTGAAGGTCACAATGAGTCTTTGCACTTGTCTTGGAGAGTTTTGCTACCTAAATCTACTGACTTGATACGCATGCGGCGGTGCTGGACCCATCCGAGCTGGTCACAATGAATCTTATCGCTTGGAGGTTCTATGCACTGCCGTGGTGCGGCGTTCCTGGACTAGACTGGACTGGACCTTTCTATACCCCCCGAGTTCAGTGTACACCAATGGCCTTGAGAGAATGACAAGGCATCTGAGACTTGCATACCCGATCTCAAAGTGTTAATCGAGGGACGCCGCGATTGCCGGGGCTGCTGGAATGCAGACTTTTTTTTGCTTGCTCTTTTCACCAGGGAGTTCGTGACCCTTCCTCGGCTGCAGCGGTACGAACCGCATCCGCCGGCGGCGGCGGCGAGAATTATGTTGACGGGAAATGGTTCCGTGAAGCCACAAGTGGTTAGTCAGAAGCACGGTTGACCCGCATCCGAAGATCTACCGGCTGCGGGTGTGGGTGGGGAGACACAGAGATGGATAATTGTAGATGGTAGATGGTAGATGGAGCCCGGGAGGTAGGTCACACATATCCTTCCGTCCGGTATATGTAGCTGCCAGTGGTTATATGTAGAGCAATGGTATGTACGTGTAGGCTTATCTCTGAATATGAAGTGGGTGAACTCGCTGCGGGCGGCATGCGCACTTTGAAATGGTAACTTGGTGGTGGGGTTTAGAGTAAACCAGTTGTAACCTAGAGTAGACAATGATTGAACGGCTTCCCTGGTTTCTCAGTGCTGGGCCTGTACGGTCAACAAAAAGCTGTCCATGTCCATCGCATATTCCGCTCGATTCAGGACAGCGGGGGAGGAGGCTTGTGTTTTTCCAAACCTGTTCCCCCCCATAAAAGCCGGTGAATTTTGACCGTGGACCGAGGGCTTATGTGTGACTGAAGTTCGCTTGCTGAACAAGAGTTGTATGGGGTTAATAAAAGGAAGCTTAAGGATTGGTGTTTACCGTTTACCTAGCCCAATACACTCCATATCAATGAAAGCCGTGTACTCCTGTATAGTAGGAGGGGCAAGTAGACCTGTCTGTTCCAGGGATAATTCCTGGTGATCTACGCTCGCTTTGAACGGGCCGCTCCGTCGTCGTCGTGTTCACAATTCCAGCCGCTAAGCAGACGGCAGACTTCAAGACCTGGGAAATGTTTTAGTTTACCTAATTAGCTGTATACACACACCCACCAGCTGGGTGGGTTCGCCAACTGCAATACTTATTATTACGACTCGAATCCCCATATCTCAGTCACAAACGGTGGGTGGGTTTCGCTTGCGAAGGGTTGCTGGAAATAAGCCGGGTTAAGTTAGCAAGTCGGCCCGGTAGAGTAATCTCACAAAAGTCACCGAAACTGAATGAGCTGATTACGTACTTGGGGGTAGAAGAATTAAGGCGGGATATCGATGCTGAAATATTGTGTGTATTCTAGCTACGAACCAAGGTTTGCAAAATGCCAGTTTTTTTGAAATGAACCCAAGCTCGAGCTAAAAGCGACGCAGTTTTTGATGGACTTAGGAATGGCGAGCGATGCAGAGATTTCTTAACTCTGGTGGTAGTAGTATCGGAGAATCGAAGTGCTGGAATTGAGGAGCCGGAGCTCGGAGGAGCTGTGACGAAGAAAGGGAAACTGGACTGATCATGATCAGCGGAGTTATCTGACCTAGACTTGAGCTGTAGAGAGCTACTCTAGAGGGCTCTAACAGAAACCATGCAAGAAAATAACGAACGGCGAGGCAGTATAGTACGTTCGTAGACCCTTAATTCTCGCTACAGGACTATCGTGGGATTGGCTTGAGGTCAATAGAGTTGCTCCCACACCCCCCCACGGCCGTTGCACCGAAAGTGTCGGGAATACACCATTCTATTGGGGCTTCTGGAAGCTATTCCGAAAGCCCTGTTACCCCCAGGACTGTCTGTTTGCAATTATTGTTGAGGTTCAACCTAGGCTGTTGAACTGCAGGTTTTCTAGGGCGGGAGTGACATGGTTGTAGGGGGATATAGCGGTGCACTGGTACCGGTGCTAGGGAGACTTATCGACCAGGAGGATGGGGAGACGATCGCGCGGGGGGGAAGACTCCTGCGAAAGAATGGGAATGGAGCTCGAGGACTTCCTGTGGGTCTGAAAAGACGAGGTTGTCTATTTGCGGGGGAGGGGGGGGGGGATTTTTCTATACCTCACCGATAGGGGATAGAAAAAGTGTACAGAAGGTGGATCCCTCCCCCTCCTCTATACAACAGCCCTATTCAGCTCAATTACAACTCTACAGAACAATTTAATGTCGATAGAATAATAATATTTGGGTCTAAAATTGTCACCGCATCCTTGTTTTGACCGGGGATGAATACATGACTGTCACTAAGAGTTCACTCTTCTATCGGAGATGTATATATTTCTGCAGAGAACGGTGGGAAGGAAATATAGAAGAGCGTGTTCCATCGAGCTTCTATTAATTAGAGACTCGGGCCCGCAGTAAATCCGAAATCTCCAGTAAATCCGAAAATCCATTTTTGAGAAACCTCGCTGATTTAGCCAATCAACGGTGTGATCGACTGTAGATCTACAGCAGATGTGTGGCAAGAACGAGAATTCTCACTACAGTAAAACCCACTGAACAAGCCCACGGGAAGTCCTTCAAGGTAGACCCCCGAGTGCGCCGTCGTGAGTTGTTCAACTCGCAATCTTGACTCACTGACCATTCTTTTCCAATCAACGCTGTCAAGAACCAACACCCACCATGCGTAGACACACATCATAGATAAGCACCAGCAGCTGATCATGGTACTCCTCAGCATTGATGCATCACGTCCCGGATCCGGATTGGTCTCCGTCTGAGTTGACCAGGTCATATCATTCACACCGCAGGAAGCAAAAATGCCTTGGGGTTCATCATCAAGGTCCGCCAGATAACAATAACTGCTCATGCATGAGCATTGATGAAGAGTAAACTCTAGTTAATCTATTATGATAACGGATATGGGTTTTTTGATAATATAAACTCCCCCAGCTTGCTCCACAACCAGGGATACCAGTTTCGGTAACTACCACAACGATCTCTTTCCCCCAAAACCACCCTGAGATTTTACCGTTGCATTTCGTACCCCGCATTTGACAATACTCTAAGTATCGTGGGAGACGTCCTGACTCGATGTCAGGGTTAGGGTTCATGGTTCACCTTTCGTCTTGTTTAATGACAACAGCCAAGGCGCTCGATCGATCTCGGTAGATGTTGTGCCTCTGGAAAGGCAGAAAAGATGAATCGGTAAATGGGAAGAAGACGTAGGTGATAATCACCTGCAGTTTGGTTTGATCTTCGGAAATATAAACCTTCCTCTTATCTCGTTCCAAGATTTTCACCTCTTCGCCGGGAAGTTTTGGGTTGACCAAACGGCCTCCGCGGAGCAAGGGGGGGATTTCTGCAACGATCATTCGCTATTTAGTACTACTTTCGGTCTCCTACGAGTGTTATTGTTCCTTTTTTCTTCGAACGGTAGACTATGTGTTCCTTTTTCTTCGAACACCTGCACTGCAAAAACTTTATGATCATGAGCATTGAAAAAGCTATAGTATAACCACCGGCTGTTGTCGTGCAACGCAGCGCGCGCGCGGCTTAACAGATCGCATATCGTCCTATTATTGGTTCCAAGGTTTTGTTTTCCCTACTCCCCGATCTCTCATCGATCTCGCAAGAAGAAAATGGGCAAGAACTGCCGGTTATCATGATACTGCACATATTTTCATTCCAACGCAGATGAAATCCGCATTTGAGATGCAGTCTTCTTTTCTCAGCGCTCGACCGGCCGTCCTATGAAACTACCTATGTAGCTAATGAATTACCATGCGTGCGCCTTTTTATTTTTGATATGATACCATTCGGCGATGAGTTTTTAGTTTTCCTTGGGAGAAGGTTAGAACGAAGGAAGCCCGCGCCGCAATTACAGCCCTGCAACATGTCCAGCGAACCAGCTTGCGTTCGGAGATTTTTTTTGGAATTTCGAATTCGGTCGAAACAAACCGAGCTAGCGCATCTGGAGAAGCGTAGGCGAAAGACCTCCGCCGAAGAGGACTTTTAGCCGCGTCGCCATGCCGAATCGGGAGTTGAAGGTCCCCGCGTTTTTCTCAAGTTAATGGTCGCCGACCTAGTTGAGAGGATCCTCGTTTGCACGTCATGGTGCCAGGAACAAACATATGTACATACATGCAGGAGATGGAGGAAGCAAAGTGGGTACAAATTACCTAAGATGTGCACAATTTCGAAACCACATATTTTTCGAACTGGCTGGGGAAAAAACTGCCGTTTTGATACGTCCGTAAACTTGGGCTTTTTGGAGCTACAGGCGGGGATGATCCACTTGGCGGTTTGATGTTGGTTGGTTGGTTTGATGATGGGACCGGAGAAGAGCTTTAATTGTGTGCAAAACATTGGATATATATTTCGACACATGCAACGCAACGGCGTCATGATCAGTAATAGCAATTCTCACCGGGAGCAACAATTGACACAGGAACACCCGGGGAGAAACCCCACAAATCCCAGGGGCGTGGTGCTGGGGCTGCATTGCATATTCCCTTTGGGATGCCCGGAGACGTTAGGGATATCGTGCCCGGTACAACTCGGGACTCGGGACTCCTCGGTTTGGGATTGAATACGTGGGGACCGGTCCGGGGACCAGAAAAATGCTCGTCTCGATGCGTAAGGTAGTATATTTCGTTCCAATCGGAGCAGAAAACGCCCGCTCGGATGCCGATGTCAATATCAGATCCCCCTATGATTGCATCGACACCCACCACCACCCCGGCACATCTTTGCGAGTTTCTGGTTCGGTGGATACGGACATGAGACCGTTGGATGTGGATAGTCGAGTACGTCAAATACGATTCTCATCGGAGTAGTTCCAAGTGCATGTAGGTCAACGATTCGAGGATATATATAAACCCATTCCCTCCAATCCTGATTACTATGCGTGTAGCAGCGCCCTAGACGTACAGACTTAGTTAGATACTTCTAATATGTCCGCCGCCCCCGTGTCAATTGAAACAAAACTCGCAAAGATAGATGGGGGTGAGAAGATGCAACAGAGGGGATAATGGTGGGCATAGGCTACCAAAATTATGTCTTCTTCGACTACAATGAAAGTACTACCTTACGCATCGAGATGAGCATTTTTGGGGCCCGGGTTCGGTGTCCATAATACGAAACTCGGGGACTTAATTTTGTTTATGTACTGTGTTGTCCCGGGCTAATATGGGAGGCCCCGGAAGCATCATGCTCAGTCTTCCAATGGCTCTCTATGCCTTCCATACCTCAGCCAAATCTAAATGCTGGGATGTTTCGAACGTTTCGAGAACAGTGCCCCATCCCGGGAGTCCCCGGGGTTCTAGGGTCAGAGAACTATTTGCTGATCTGGATGGGCCATCTGGCGGGGACGAACGTTCGAACAGTTCTATATTATAATTAGCCAAAGCCGCCAACCGTTCGACGTCAAATCGAGTAAAAGCTGTCAAGTTACTACTTACCTTTCGTATCTCTGAAGCTTCATATCATTTCGTCGTGGCTTTATATCCATCATGACTACCATTTGTGCCATCCAACCAGTGCTGGTTTCAGCCCACAAGGTGACAACACCTCCAACAACACGTCCAGCAACTGCCGCCTCAAAGGTGTCCGCATCCGGATCCACACCCCCTTCCCCGCAACGGTCAATCAACGAAAATGCAATTGGTCGCGTCGTAAGCGTTCCCAGTGCCCGCAGCCAGTCGTCTCCAATCCCCCTTTCCCTAGAAATACTGTTACGTTGTGCATTGCAACCCATGCACAGTTATACCCGTTTGACCTCTTTTGCCTTGTCGCCGTTTACCCAACGTTACCCCAGATTTTTTTCCCCCCGAGATAGGTATCTGCTAAGGCGTGCTAACTGTCCAATGCGAAATAGATGAGTCACGGTATTTACCCTCTGCATTCCTTCTCCCCTCCTCTCCTCCTCTGCTCCTACCTCATTCGCGCTTCCAATCTCGGGCACTTGCGCGCCATTTCCCGCATCGTAGATCCCGACGCACCTAATCAAAAAGGGGGTTGCCGGTTTACTGATTTTATTACCCCACCGCAGGTCGTGGGGGGGCTGGGAATATAGGCCCCGATCCAGACGGTTATAAAGAGAAGGCAGAGGATCTTAAAATTTCTCCAGTCAAAAGCCCAGCGTTCACAAGTACTGGTCGTGGAGGATCCGGCAACATGGTTTACAGCGACCCAAACAACCCACAAGTCGTACAGGATCTCGACGGAATCCCACCAAAATTGAGTTCCGGCGACTACCATGGCGGACGAGGTGTAAGTTTTGCTTTCCGCCGGATTGTGCTCTATGGTGGGCGGGGTTTTCTGATGATGAGATGTTCAGGGCGCCGGAAACGTTGGACACGAACCCGACCCCTATGCGGAAAGTGCGCATACCGAGGCCGCGGTGGCAGGGGAGAAGCGAAAGTTGCCTCATGAGGGTGTACATGAGCATACACATAGTAGCGAAGTCAAAGAGGATTATCGGTATGCACGATCATCGACGGGTGCTAGTTTGTGTTGTGTGGAGACGAGACTGACAGACGGGGGTGGTACTTGCAGAGGATGGGCAGATCGTGGGAAGGACTTGTTGATGCGTAAGCTGCGCGGCAAGAAAAGCGCATCGTCATGACTACCGTTGACATCGGAGCCGGAATCACGAATACCTGTGAAAGCTGTTCCCCAGAATACAGCGCGATGTCAATTACAACTACCGGCCGAACGGGGGGAGTTGGTTGATGGGAGTGGATTTTCTTTTCGGGACAGTCGTTCTGCATGATAAGGATGCTTTTTCCTTTTCATTGCATGGACGCCGGCCTGGAGAGGATGACCAGGGGATGGGGACGGGTCACAAAAGGGGGTGTTCTTCAGCTCGAGGAGGTTTTTTTGGGTTTGGGGACGTGGAAACCGTACACCTGCATTTTTGCTTCTTCTTTGTTTTTGTGCTATACTTTTATACCCAATATTTTGTCAATGGATCTTTACATACATACATACGCCACGGACTTTGGATAGATTTTTCCGTCTCTAGATGCACGCATATCTGGAAGATGCGATGGTACAGATGGGATGGTAGGATGGGTGTTATGCAACTGTGATGGCTTGCATCGATCCAATCATATGGGCTTGATGCGAACCAATACGCTGCAGGATTGCTGTAGGGCTGCATATCCTACGCTGGGCTTTGAGAAACATTGCAGGCGCCACCGATCATGTGAACGCGATGAGGAGGAACTTTAAACTTTATGGTTTCGTTTCTCTCCAAACGCTGGTACCGGTACATACGGGTGTATAAAGCCACTGGTATTCGGACGAGCAAGCCTCCATGTTGCGAACGTTAACGCGTTACTCTCAGGAAATACACCACACTGAAACATGTAACTGTCTTTTCCTCCTCACTGAGACGCCTCCCTTCCCTCCCATTAATTGCACTTCTTGAACTATTCGTCCCTTGTCTGAAGCCATTGCCAACACTCCCATGGTGTTGGGGCCGTGTCTCTATACACCTTTCCATCAGAATCCACAGAGCTTCATAACAAGAAGGTATATCCGGAAAACGCAACTCAGAGAAGTGTATCAGCAGTTCATCCAGAAAGCATGAATCCCCCAACAGATTTCTCAGCTAGTGATACTGTATGTATAATTGCGGCAGCGGTGGTGGCAGTGGCGGCGGCGGCGGTCGCACGGGTAAGATAGAAGCTTGAACGGCGATTAAGTAAGACGCGGACAAAAACGGCAAGGACAGCCGCAAAAAGACAACCATTACCATGGGGCCTAGATGTATGTCCAAGCAGTTTCCTCCGTCCAAGACGTTGCCGGCGGCCAACGCGGCCAGTCCAGTCGCCGACTGTTCGACAGATTCCCAGCGCACAACCGCCAAATATGGAGCCACCCTGGGCTCGGGAGATACTGGACTGCAGATATCTGCCCAACCTAAAATTTGTAAGTCCGCCTGACCTTGGCGAAGATCTGACCGGACTGGCAGCTTCAAATTCAAAACACTGAATAATGAGGTTTTACATACCACAGAGCCATGGCGCCACACCAGCTTGTTAACGGTTTATTTTCACTTCTTCATTGAAACTACACGTGATTAGCATGGGGAAAACAATAAGAAGTGGAGTGTTTGTTTGTACCAACCATCCACACTCTCTCTAGGCCAGAGTCGTCCGATCATGGGCGTCTTCTTTCTAATTATCGTGGTACAGCGACCCTGAGACAAACCTAGGTGCCACTGCCGCCGATAACCACGGGTATTGGAAGGAATGGATCAGCATTCGCCATAGTAAGTGACTCTGTAGGGACCGGCGAGACTGTGAGCGGTCGGAATGCGTAGGCGGGGCACGGGAGAGCTAAATGCCGACTGTGAGGATTGTGGTGATAGTCTTTTCATACAGTGTAAATTGGGTAGGAACCGTTCTATCGGAATCAATCGCACAAAAATTTTGCCCGGAAACGACTGTAATGAGTTGGCGAACTGCCAGTCGTGAGGACCCTTAGTGTAGCGGTCGATGGTCCAATTCTTCGCGGCGATGCTGCTCCATGCAAGGAGGAAAAGATAAAAGGACGGAGAGAGAGAAAGAGCGACACAGTGACGAAAGACAGGCTATTCCTGCCATAGCCTTACGTATACGGACTCTAACATAGAAACCCCGATGACCGAAGAGGCGATTCTACTACCACTTTTACAGGTATGTTCTAGATACGGACACCCATTTCCTATGGCTGAAAAGTGCCTACGTTCGGCCGTCCTACATACTAAGTACCTAGTGTACTATCCTACCTATTTTTCAACGGATATATGGGTGCGGGCGGGCTTAGCTCTGGAAGCCAGAAACCAACTCTCTACCTTGGTTAGGGAATCTTTAAAGGTTCAAGGCTTCCACGGACAGCGAAGAGTGGATATCAATTAATTCTGAGACTGAGCTTCGATGGTCATCACCCGCATGTACCTCCCTTCCCTGACTGGTTTCCTTTCCCACAGAATCATGGACCTACTCCAGCATCGTGGCAATCCCGCTTCACTTTCTCTGTCAATTTGTACTTTTCATACCCTTAGCACCCCACCCTGACACCTGGCCCCTCCGCTTGTTTGTGCAGCTACTCACCAGAACAAACCATTCTCTTCTAATAGCATGAAATCTCTCCCATCGCCGAAAAAAGTGGGATGATAGATTCAGATAGAACCTCCGGCTTCATGCACTGTATCTGATTTGATTGACAGGCTCTTTCACGCACCAAATCTGTATTCAGCCTGATAACTGATGTATACGTGTATCCTCATTTGGAGGTACATCAAGTTCTTCAAAAGTTATAGTCTCCGCGACGTCGACTGGGCCGCATACAATTTCCGGAAATATGACGCCTTCTAGGGGTATATACCCGAGGAATACGATATATTCCATATTTATCTGAACTACCGGCGGAAAACACAGAAATGTCAGGGCTGGACCGTCTACCGGAAATCCTCCGTTGAGAAGATGGAAATTCCAGCAAATGAACGGCCGCCAGCCCGAAGGAGTTGGTTCTCGTTTGAACCCTAATCCCGGGCGACGACGACCAACTGCTAAACATATGCGGTCTCATAGGGCGGTGCGGATGTGACTTTTTGATTGGACGAGACTAGGTCTCACCATCACAATCCCGTTAGCAGAGAACACTCAACAGCCGTAGGGATCAACATGCACAGAACCGAGTGGAAAATAGCGAGTGTTGCGGGCATCAACAGTATGTGGACTCCAACAATTCAATTGGTCGATCATTGATGAGTTGTCTCCAATTCCCCGGTTGCATGCCCACAGCAGTTCACGTCTGCGCTGCTCTAACGATTCCACCGTTATACCCAGCTTCCAAGGTATCAAGGTATTCAACTTATGCAAGCTAATCCACTCCGGACAAGCCCCCACAACGGTGACCGACATCACCGGGCGATTGGTTCTGGAATTCTTCCGTCCCCGTGTGCGCATGGACAGCTGTGAAACTTCATCACCATCATCGTCGGCACAAGTGCGTACTTCAAAAAGGCGTTCACATACCTCGGCCGAGAAATACAGCAACTGCAGAACTTACTGTGCCCGTATTTGAGGATTTCGTAAGTTCGCCGTCAAAGCCCATTTATTCCCCACCTTGCGTAATTCCAGATCTTCGGGACTCTGGCCAGTTGGGTCCGTGTATTTTTTGTAGCGTCACACGCGTACGCTGCTTCCGGCAGATTTACTTTCAGGGCAGCGGAGCGAATAGAATTCGTCACCGAGGGGTCGGGTATGCGAGCTGCATGACGACAAGAATTTTCTAGGATTCCAACCAGAACCGGTGGATTGGGTAGTTCTACAACTTCTATGCACCCAGCTATAGGTGTGGTATGTAGGGCGCGGCGGTATATGGGGTCTCGGCGCTATAGCTGGCGTTGCAATGTCCGGCGTTATCACCGATGGTAGGAAGAAGCTGGAGATGGAGAACTTCATAACAACTAGTTTTCGATGGTTCGGGGAAGGGAAGGTACAGCCCACGGAGAGAGGAGGCGGCGATGATAATGGATGACCTGAGATGGTTTTGGTTGGGGATTTTTTATTTTTTTTCGTGATGGTGGCGAGAATTGATTTCCTGGTCCTTGGGATTGGGAGGGGTGGGTTCTTCATGCATGCAGGACTGAGATAGTAGCAGCAGCAGTAGTGATATCATGCAGGAGTGTGAGGTGAGGAGAAGACGGGAAGGTTAACCAGAACCATGGGTTGTTGGTTCAGTCTGTGAGAAAATCACATCAACCCACACCAACCCCCACACCAACCCCACGGTTCGGATGCAGGCCAATTTCGTTTGGTAGATTCAGCTGGAAGAATGGGGTTTGCTGACCTGTCTTGCCGGGTTGGTGGGAAACATGTTAACAGCCGGTGAAGTACATATACATACGGTTGTCACCGTTTCTTCCCCGCTTTTTCTCTGGTTTCCTTTTTGTGTGTGGAGAGGAGGGGGTATGTTGGAGTTTGCAAATACCGAATGTGACCTCCGAGCGACTATCGAAACGCACCCTTCCTTGGTTTCCGCATTACGTCTGCTGTCAAATTCATGCCACCAGCCCTGTTCCAGATCTGCGGGTCTCTTCCCATCCGCAACGAACCATTCCGGTGGGTGGGATGAACCATAATTGGGCATCAGCTGCGGACTGATACCGTCACACCCATCCACCAACCGTTCTGATATTTATCATTATTTGATGGCTGGTTTTGTCTTACCGGTCAGTATCAATATTGCATGTACATTTCCATTGTCGGGGCGGGCCCGCCCGCACAGCATAGGTAATCATAAGTTGGACAGTTCTTCTCAGCGGGCACCAGAATCAGGGGCAACGTGGTGAATGTAGCATCCCATCATCATTCTAAATAAGCAGTGCGAGGCAGCCGAGACGTTTCAAGATACCAAAGCTCGCCGGATTGAGCACGTAGGGTGTCTCCACCAATATGCTACCGACATATCTCTTTCTCTCTCTGCTTGCACCACCAGCAAATTATGGATCTAGCCCCACGGGAAATTACACACGTGTGTCTCTTCCTCTGGTAGAACCTACGAATCTTTGTGCGTCGGCCCAAAATTAGTGATCATTCATATGATAGCCAAAGGATCGAAGTCTGTAGAAAAGAAATCTGGCATGTACTACTCCTACAGACCAGGATTTCCTTCCGATGTCAGTTGCAGCTGCATCACCTAGGTACTTTCCAGTGAGACCTGCTGAGGGATTACTTGTCTACTGGTGTCGAAGCCGGTGTTGGCGGTGGTTGACCGGTCGTGACTCGTAGAAACCTGATATCTCAAAGGCCGGTAGTTGACAATCACGAGAACACGCAGGGCGGTGGGGTCCAAAACCTGCCTATTATGACCGTGCAGGAACAGGACTCCGCGCCGCCGCCGTATGCGTGCATATCAATATATCAGTGATGGTGTGAGCGGTAAATCTGAAAACGTCCTGGTTCGCCCTTCGCTATCTATCTCAACCCCTCTCGCCAGATCGCTCAGGAGTAGGAAGGTATTTTTGCTTCTGTGGATAAAGTATGATGATGGGTGGTGCGTAGGAGACTGCTCACTGGATGGGCGGGGAAAAATAACTTGTCGCGTGGATAAGCTGCTAGTGCTGTGTAGCGAAAGCCAAGACCCGATAAGCGCAAATCCAAGAACCCAGCCGAAGGTCAGATCTCCTGTTTGACCATGGCTTTGGGATTTGCTGGAAGATGTTAGGGCTTCGGATATCAGAGCTCCTGAATCACTAGAGTTACCCGCAAATGGCGAGATTAAATTCCCCGCACACTGGGAACATTCCATTTTTTCTGAACCGCGATTAGATTGCCGTTGAAATTTCTATCTCCGGTCCGCCCTATATTGGAAGGTAGATTCAATCTTCAAGTACGCCTTAAGCTTGGGTCTTCCAGAGAAGCTGCTGCCTCTACATAGGCGCCCAGATCAGTATAAGCACCTCGGTATCCCCGCCCCAGGGATGGCGGCAATAGAGAGATCCTCAACAATCGTATGATGGCTATCACTATACCCGCCCATTTCGTTGTTTGTCTCTGCCTTCATCCATGGTTGAGGGGATGCCGTTCCGATATTTCGTATAAAACTGCCGGCCATAGCATGAAAAAGGATTGGTAATCTGCAAGCTGTTGCCCAGGCTGCTACCGGTGGTTAAGGAAGCTATCAGTTCTTGACCAGAATATGATAGAGAAAGTCTATCCGGCCAGGCGCTATGGGTCACCAAAATATGGAGCTGGGTATATCGGCGGACTCGCAGTCACGACTTATCAAGACGAATCGAGTTAAGCAGCTGCAAAGGGCTGTAATATGACGGCATAAAAAAACTATGCCAGATATATGGTTAGATATGCGTGTCTCGTCTGTTTGATAATTACGATGGAAGGTTTGCCATATGCAGGTGGGGTTCCTTACCGGAGGTTTTCGATTACTCCAGCTTAGCCAAACTTTGAAATATAGTAGTGTGATACAATTTTTAACCGTTTCCCCTCGATGTTCCTGTCTATCCCATGTGCATATACCGTTTCCCATATCTGCAGATCCCACATCTGGACCCGAATAATAGGTAAGCGATCAAGGACAAACTTATGCCCCGACAGATGTTCGTTCTTCCGGAACTAGGGCACGGCTGTTGGTTTCCGACAATCGTGGATCCGGAGAGTAGCTGTGGTCTGCCGAGTAGAGTAGATTGCAATTGCAATTGGTGTGACGGCCTTGAATCCGTTGTGGGCTTGTGTCCGTGGTGTATATGATGATCAGACCATGTATGGTAGATTTTGATTGGGACTCGTGGCAGCTTCGAAGGTAGACTGCAGCCTTCTGAATGGGCCGTCTGGCGAACTGCGTTCTGTGCATATATGCATGTATAACTGTTTCACCCAGAAAAAGCATGCACACTCAGAGCGATAGATAGCCTTATTCTTGTTCTTGCGCCGGCTCTCGGAGTCAATGCCGAGACTTACATCCCTAACTGCATCCCACCACAAAAGTTCGCTGGACTTTGTCGTGACTCTGCAGCACCGATGTATCTGCGACTAGCTGTCCCAAGTATTTGATCTGCCCACCCCCCAATCCGCCCCCCCAAAAAAGGCCAGCGCAGTGTCACGGTCAGCAGATCCTACCCCAGGACCCGGGCTTTTTGTGCAAGGGCGTAGGAAACCTTGGGCAGTGGGTCGTTGCCCACCTTAATTACTTTTTTTCTTGGAGCGAGACCCGCCAGCTTGACAGGGGACACAAAGGAAACTTTATAAAAGACACTCGATCGCCTGTTACCGGAGAACGGCGGTGGAGAGCAGCACAGTCGTCAGTAGCAACAGCGAGAAGGACGGAACTTTGGTTGTTTTTCTATCGTTCAATCAGACAAATTCGTCGGAATCAATCGAGTCGAGTCGAATCGAGCACCCGTTTCTTCTGAGTACCTGATTCTAGTCTAGAGCACGGACCAACGACGAGAAATTCGGACGAACAATTGGCGATCTAGAGAGGCTCAAATAAAAAACAGGCATATTAAAGATCCTAAAAGCAATATCAGACCCAGGAATTCGGATTCGTTTCTCAGATGTCATTGAACATGTACAGCATGGCTCATCCCACCCAGCAGCACCACCACGGCGTGCCCCCGCCACCGCTACCAATGGCTCGGGGCTCCCCTTCGTCTTCATCTTCACAACAACCCCCTCCTCCACCAGTCACAAGCAACGGAATGGTTCAAAACTACCCCCCACCACCCCAGAATGTTTCGTGTCGCGGCGATGGTCGAATTTACACCTTGGAAGTAAAGCAGCAGCCCATCCGGGCACGAATGTGTGGATTCGGCGATAAGGTGCGTTCATAGTCGGGATGCGCGTTCCTCCGAGTCCAACGACAACGACAAGAAAAGCAGTAGAAATAGCACACGCGTACTGACAGCTTACTGCAGGATCGACGGCCAATTACGCCGCCTCCTTGCGTCAGATTGGTGGTGAAAGACGAAGCAACGGGGAAAGAAGTAGATATCAAGTGAGTTCAGTTCAATCAATATCCATCCAATTCCCAGTCGTTTCAGCGAGGAAGGGCCACCCAATCATGCATGCTTCCGCAGGTGCCGTCGTTTTTCTTCGTCACGAACTACATTGCTGATGCCCGTGTGTTTCCAGCGAGGTCGACACCTCACACTACGTCCTCACGGTCGATCTCTGGTCGGCCGATGGCACCAGAGAAGTAAATCTCGTCCGGCATTCCGCCACCTCTCCCTCTATCTCCGCTGCGACCTCATCCTCTTACCCTCCGCCCCCTCCAACCCCTCCGCCCCATCCACATCCACAAGCTCATCATACCCACCACGTACAGCAGCAACATCCTGGCTATTCTCAGCATGCACCGCAAATGCCACCCCAGAACACATACCAGGGGTACTCGTCATCACCGTCCCATCCTCCCCAACAGCAACCACCTCAGCAACAAGGCTACTATCAACAGCCACCGCAGCATCCGAATGGCCCTACGGGCTACTATCCGAGCTTGCACTCGCAGGCACCCGTGCCGCCACAGCAACAGCAGCAACAGCAACAATTACAGGCGCAGCAAACACCATCGGGCATGTTTACGCGCAACCTTATTGGCAGTCTGAGTGCTAGCGCCTTCAAACTGACAGACCCCGACAACAAGATTGGCGTGTGGTTTATCCTGCAGGATTTGTCTGTGCGTACAGAGGGCTCATTCAGGTGCTATATTTCCCCACATTCCCCATCTCCCGACCGCCTTGTGATCTAACCAATAGTGGGGGATCAGGTTGAAAATGAACTTTGTCAACGTCGGGCGAGGCGATGGAAAGCTCAACACTGGTGTCACACCAGTACTTGCGACCGCATATTCTGATGTATTCCAGGTCTACAGCGCAAAGAAGTTCCCTGGCGTGATTGAGAGTACAGGATTGAGCAAGTGTTTTGCTACACAGGGTATGACAATCTCGTTCGCTCACCCTTCTATCAGCAGCAGTGGGCTGACGTTTGTTACAGGTATCAAAATTCCGATACGTAGAGATAAAGGAGATGGACCGGAACTTTAATCAGTTCACATGGCACGAATGGAGTGCAGGAGTAAGAGGGGTTGGGGATCTTTGCTGTCGGGTTTTTGTTTTTTGATTCATCTTATCGGGCTTGGGGAATGTATTTTTTGGGAGTACGTATATGCTAAGAGGGATATATTCGGGCTTGTTTTTCTATTATTTTTTTTGGTTTCATATCATCCATGCTTCTGTTTGTTGCCTGTTTGATGCCAAAAAACATCCATCAGACATGGCAGTGGGGATATAAAACATAAGAGGTCGTCTAGCTAGTGGGCGTTGAACGATCCATCATTCTCTACCTCATGAGCTGATCCCGTCCCTCTGGACTTTGGTCGGATATTCCCGTGGGATTGCTTTTTCGGGGTACGCAGCGGCTCTCAAATACCCCTGCTGAAGAATTCTTCCATTGCTCTCGATTTATGACCTGCCTAGCGTTCCTGTCGCGATCGATCGTTCCGTCACCGTGACGACAGCTTATGGACAGTATAAATTATTCTAAAGCTCATTTAAAAATAACAAGAGCATGAGTTGATACGGACTAGATACCGTTACGCCCGGTACACATCAAGTCAATCCCATGAATGTGTGCACACAGCCTTTGCCGCGCGCGTTCGGGAACTGATCCTACTGGACCAAGTACTTACTCCAGTGGTCGATATATAGTCTCGGAACCCTGGCGGGTGTCGTGGTAATGGCCATTGGCGTCTGTTTTCGGCACCTCACCGCCATCCCCCATGACAGATAGTGCAGTCTTCGTCCTTTATTTGGTAGTATGCGCAGCATTAGAAATAAGTTTGGCTCTGCCCGGTTCCGGGAAGAGAAGGCATACTCGGAGGGGGAGATGCACGACACGTTACCGGCTTTCAGTCCCGATATGAAGTCTTCTGCAGGCCAGGGGGGTTGGACGAAGGGGCATTGCATGGAATGGTTTTCCCGGGCTAGGATTGTTGGCATATATGGGGGGATATGTATGCGTTTTGGCTGTTCGGATTTAGAGGCTCGTAGACTTTATTCTCTTCCAAGGTCAGCAAACTTTCGGCGGTCACCATATGGGGCTCACCAAACGGGTAAGCGGAAGTTTGTGGGCTCGCTCTCAATGATCCGGTTCTGGCACCCAGGGTATTCTATTTCACCTGCACAAAGAGTAAGGAAGCACCTAGCATGAGATGGGCGCATGTGTGTTGAACATCGTTCTGAAGCTTCATTCTATCCCACAGCCCAATATTGCATCGGGCCTCATACACATGACCCATTGCTGCCATATACCCGAACTGCCAACTCAGAGAACCAGAAATGCCAGACAGACCCCGGATATACACCAAACTTGTACGCACCACCATCTAAACCAAAGGCTTAATCTTCTTGATCCCGAGTGCAGCACCCAAATCCCTCTTCCTCTTCACCGTCTTCTTGAAGCTAGGTATTTCCACCCTCGTCACATCCAGCGCCGAGCTCGAACTCTCTCCAACCTTCTTTGCGAGTGCTAGCTCTTCTTCCTCTCCTTCCACAACCCTCCTCACAAAAGTATCCCCCTCAGTCCGAAACGCCTTCCGAGCCGCCTCTTCATCCTCCTTTTCCATTCTTTCCCTCTCCAACGTAGCGGCATCCTTAACCTCTATCAACTTCCCCATCACGTCGCCTTCATCCACCCTCTCATTTCTCGCATTCCTAGTCCTGATCTCATCTAGTGCATCCGCAATCTGCATCTCCCTTTTGGAGTCGAGCGTTTTCGTCTCGAGCTTCTCCATAGCACTCTTATTCTCTTCCTCCTCGAGTCTGTTGAGCCTCTCCTCCTCCGTTTCTTCGATATCCTTCGTGTTCCGCCAGGGCTCGAAGTTGCGGATGGCGCCCTTCTCGCATGTGTAGTCCATATTCTTTGGGTCGGTCTTGAAGGTGATTTCGGAGGAACAGCGCGTGCAGCGGATGTAGAACCGGAATATGCTAATGTTGTAGTACTTCTCTTGACTGTTCTCTTTTCGCGCGTTGAATTTGCGGCCCTTGTAGATGAACTCGCCACAGTTGAGACACTTCATCGAGAACGGTGCCATCAGTCGCACTGTCTGTTGCTTCGGACCTGTGGGCTTGGGCCCTTTGCTGCGCGTGATCTTCGAGGGGTCGAAGTCGGGCGGAAAGTATTTCTGGAGGACTTTACGTTCAGACATGGCGGCGGCGTGCGGTGAGTGGGACGGCTATGTGATGAAAGTGTTGTAGGCGTAGAAGCTGTGAGGTTGCCGCTGGGACGATGATCTGTTGTCGCGGTAGTAGAGCTGCTGTGGTTGTGGTGAAGGTCAGTGAAGGTCAAAAGGTGCGGCGATGGGGTGGCGGATGCCAGAGTCATACAACACTAATGGTCGTGTTACACAAACACCTTGAAGCTCTATGAGCTCAATCACAACTAATCATCCCTACTACGTACATTCACTCCTTACAATTTAAAAATGGCCTCTTCAAGGACATTGTCATATCTTCCGAACTCAGTGTCTACACCTCGTTCATACCCGACTTCCGCTCGTCCAAGCACTGCTCGTCCAAGGACCGGGCGTCCGAGAACCGCAGCGTCAACAATAGGCGGTCATCAACAAATCATATGCGCAGTAACGGAATCTCGTGGAGTATCCGCTACTGTGGGACTATGCTTTGTCAATTTGACTACTGGTATAAAGGTTTCATCAAAGCAGCTTGAACGGTTGCTAATTAATTGCTGGCGAACACAGGCGAGTGCCATTTGAGCGAGATACAAGATTCTCAGACCTACGTCCGCACTATGCACAAATTGACTGTGTTTGATCCAAGCGAAGTACCGAGACGCTTCCACACGCGCATAATATGTGAAATTCTAAAGATGGTGGCAGATTCTTGTCCCGACTACGTCTGTCATACCGAACAAGTCTACGCTGTTGTTGATAATGGATCACTACATGCCGGATGCCACCATTACCCAGGTTCCAAGAAAACACTATAATGAGCAGGCTGGGCATGAATACATCCAGCAGCTAGCTTGTGCAGACGATTTGGCAGGTATTATGGTGGCAATATCTTCGAAGTTTTATGCCGTGTCCGCTGCAGCGGCTGCATTAACACACATCACATTGAACTATACGAGATTTTCAACGCATACTTTGAGAATCAAGTATCAAGGCAGTGAAGGTAACCACACTTCTGTGATTATGGGCTGAGCTATGTGCGCTGATCCTTCAAGGTTCTATGTTGATTGACCCTACAACTGTGCATGCCCTAGAGTTGATTCAGAATCTTAATGATGCCAAATCCACAGATAGCCTATTTGGACTTTTGAATAATACCCACAGCGCTATGGGTGCCCGCCTTCTCAGGACAAATTTGCTGCAACCCTTGACTGAGATCTCTACCCTGAACTCGAGGCTAGATGCAGTGGAGGAGTTCACGCAACACGAGCAGATATTCTTTCAGGTGAAGGACGCCTTGAAGGGGTTCCCGGATATGGACAGGCTCTGTACAGCTGTACGTGCATTTCTGTTTCGCTGTCAAAGCCCATTGCAGACTGACAATAGTATAGCTCGTCGCCGTGCCTGTGAGGGCATCTCTAAAGCACTCAGAACAGTCCACTAATAACATCATTTTGTTGAAGCAAGCGGCTATGTGCGTACAGCCTGTACATGAGGCTCTAGCACCAGTAAGAAGCGAGTTGTTACTGGCCATCAGAAATGTGAGTAAATTCTGCAGATTCTGTAGAGAAAGAAATTGTTGAGACTAAAGTCAACGCACAGCTGTGCAGTCCCGATAAGATAGAGCCCGTCTTGACATTAATCAATGACGTGATCAACGAAGATGTGAGCTACTCAAAGAGTCCATTGGACTTACGGAATCAACGGTGCTATGCAGTTAAGGTATGCTCCGGCCCCACCTTACTCTGGCTAAACAATTGTGGCATAAAAATGTCTGACCGGTCAACTACAGAGTGGGGTCAACGGTTTACTGGACGTCGCCAGGCAGACGTACAAGGAGGCTACAGAAGATGTGCACACACTGGTCGAAGAAATATCCAAGGAGCACGACCTCCAGTTGGAACTCAGATTTGAATCCGGGCGTGGGTACTATCTCCGCCTTCCATCTTCAGACCTGGAAGATAGATCTCTTCCGGCCGTTTTCGTAAATGTTGTGAAACGCAAACGGTTCGTTGAGATGACGACCTTGGAGCTTATGAAACGCAATCTTAAGGTATGTCTTGTCGTCCCGAGGGGATCTCAGCCTATCGCCGGGAAACTTATGTCCTTGTGCTCAACCTTGATCCCGGAATTTTTGCAACTAATCCTCAGGCTGATGACACAATCAGATCAATGATTCACTCACAGAGGTATTGCTCATGAGTGAGCATCCCAGTTCCCCACCATGTCCGCCTTCTTGACCTTGTATAGGTGATAAGACCGTAAACCGGCTCGTCGAAAATGTTGGCCAAGAAATCTCCGGATTGTTCAAAGTTGGTGAGGGAATTGGAATGTTGGATATGGTATGCAAACGCCTGTCTACCTGCGGTTGCTCCTCGAGTAACCCTAGACTGACTGCGCCCGATTATCCGGACAGCTGTGCAGCTTTGCCCATCTCTGTACTCTGCAAGATTATGGTACGCCCCACACCACCTCGTTACTTCAGCTAGCATATGCCTAATGTGTGGTCCCGAAATTCCGCTTCTACCCTCTTAGTCCGTCCAGAATTCACAGATACTCTGGCAATCAAGGCTGGACGTCACCCCATCCGAGAGAAGATCCATAAAGACCGATATGTCCCCAATGATGTGTACGCAGCTCAGCAATCTAGGTGAGATGCCCTGCCAGATGTGAGTATGGTAAACGTGGGAGCAATGCAGGAGCTCACCGGGTTGTACTACAGGTTCCAGATAGTCACAGGTATGTTCCCGTCAAGGATGTCGGTGAAACGATCAAGATAATCAGTTCTTGATACATTCTTTCCAGGATGTAATATGTCAGGCAAAGTATATGCATCGTTGTCTAGCACGAGCGGATGCCTGAAGGGAGAGGGCTAATGCATGGTCTTCCCAGTCAACATACCTCCGTTCCATCGCACTAGTGGTCGTCATGGCCCAAATCGGATCATTGTATGTGCTGGGGCTCTATAGTTCCAAGACAATAGACTCATCCAATGAAATACAGTGTTCCCGCACAATATGCGTCGTTTCCGATCACGCTACAACTCTTTGCGCGAGTGTCGATGGATGACTCGATCGAGGCAAATGTCTCTACATTTGCATCGGAGATGAGAGAGACAGCATTTATTCTCCGCAACGTTTCAAGGGGGAGTTTGGTTATTGTGGACGAGCTTGGCCGTGGAACCAGTCCTAGAGATGGAATGGCGATTGCACTCGCCGTGTGCGAAGCGCTGGTTGAAAGCAGGGCGCTGGTATGGTTTGCCACCCACTTCAAAGAACTGACCGAGATTCTGGCGGAAAGAGCTGGCGTCGTGAACCTGCATATGCAAGTCGAGGTTGATTGGTCTCTCATATCCATCTGTTTGAACCTCTGGCTGACATGCGGCAGATGGAATCCCAGGATTCCATGACGATGCTTTACAAAGTCGCTGACGGTAGCGTGAAAGATCAACATTACGGTTCTAACCACTCTCCCCTTCCCCATAAAAACGCTAACATCTCTCCACAGGTTTGACACTGGCCCGCCTCGTTCACCTCCCGCAGCAGCTTCTCGACAGGGCAACATTGATCTCGGACACACTTGCCAGAAAGCAGGAGTTGGCGAAGAAGAAGTCAAGAGCCTACCATCTCGCGAAGCGTAGGAACCTCGTACTGAGGTTGATGGAAACTTTGGTGCAGGCTAGAGACGGGCGGATGAAAGAAGATGCATTGAAGAGCTGGCTTGTCGGGGTTCAGGAGGACTTTATAGAAAATATGGCGGCGCTACAGGAGGATGCTAATGACGGCGAGGAGGACAGAGATGGTGAGGATGATGAGGATGAAGATATGGGAGAGGGGAGTGTTGATGAGGATATGATGGATAGTGATGGCTACGACGATGATGGCGACGAGTAAAAGGTATCTTCGCCTGAAATGCTGTAAAATAGTAAGAGGAATCTTGAAGTCAGGCACTTAGTAGTTATAACATAACAAGCACTGCGTCATCGTTGTCCTCTACTGCTGGGAGGTTTAACGAGTGAGCGAGTGATCGTGAACTAGGAGTACAATGACCCGAGACGTACTTATTGCTTCGGTAACTTCAGCTCGAATCCGAAGCCCTTCACCACACGTCTCCGCCGATTTCATCCCAACACCAAGCAGAACTCCCCGTCTCCCGACTCCTGACCAAACCCTAGTCCACGTTCGCCGTCCTCATCGGCCACTCCCCGGACTCCTATCTATCCGAGTCCTCGTTCGCCATCCCCGTCTCCCGTCGTCCCTAAGCGGGATAAACAATGACATACAGAAATCAAGGGAAGACGAGGACGATACCTCAAGCTCTGAAGGGGAAGGTTGGTTGTATAATACTTGCCACCCTGACTGTATTCCATATTAAAGAAATCTAGCAAATAATTGAATCATGTGAACGTCAACGTCATCACCCGAGGTCGAGGCAAAATGGCAAGTAGTTCGACGGCGAGAACAATGTTTGTCTTCAACTACCTCTACATAAAATATCTATTTATCCTTGTTTAGCTCCACTGGAGTAACTGTATAGCAAGCGACGACGAGGATCTCGACGATACTTGGACCGAATGAATAATCCCAGTGAGTGATACTTTATGACACAAAGGATACAATCCCCCGGTTGGCAACAATGCAGGCTCAGATGTTGCCCGATGCGTGCACAATGACCAGAGAGACACTACAAAAGGCAACCTACACGGAAAGTCAAGGTCTTGAATTAGTACGGTTCCCTATTGGAACAGTCGTGAGCGTGTATCATGGTCTTTCTAGGAGGAGTTACGAAAAAATGCTGCAAGCATTCAAATGGGACAGACATTTATCCACCAAACCAGAAAACCTGTCGAGAGAGTCAACACTATATTTCCAAGCGACGGGGAGAAGAAGGCCGGTTTGAAGGCCAGTTTGAAGGCCAGTAATGCCTCCGAAAATATGAATTGTCCCCCTTTCCCAAGGTTCAGATACAAGATGGAATTCTCTCGCTTCGTTGAGACAGGTCAGTTTTCACCAAGTCCATGTTGTGTTGATGCTTTGGAATTGTATACTAACTGTGCCCCAACTAGTAATCGCACCCATTCGGAACATAACAAAAGGGTTTGGAGCCTTTGAAGCTTTCTTCTTAATTACAATTTTGACTAACCGTTTTTCAGGTTCTGGGAACGGTGTATAACTTTGTGGTTGCATTCCGGGGAAAGGCCAGTAAGTGACGGAATTATCAAGTTGTACTACTGAAGCTGATTTATTCACATTTCAATAGTCAACTATTGTCTACCGGAATGTCGTCTCCCTTAATGATGATGCTGTGAATAGAATCGTTGATTCCGGAATCCCCGTCTTTGTTGCGGCGGGAAATATTGCGGTATGACATGTTCCCAAGCTGATTTCAATCGTCATGTCTGACGATCCGATAGCAGAATGTCGACCAGAAATCACCATCGTCTGCACTGAAAGCATTTGTTGTTGGATTGCGATGAACACGACCAGATGAATACTACGGTGGGTTCAACCGCCTTCGCCCCAGGAACAAACATTCGAAGCGCAGTTGGTAGCTTGATTGTATGTTTTCTAGAGTCGTCTGCCTACCAGGAAAGGTAATAGAGTAAAAGGAGGATTCAAGTGAAGATGTTACCACGATTGAGCCAGCACGGTGGTTGATCGTTATATGCGGAGGCGGCGGTGGTGGGTTTTGTCTGATCATATAACATCAGTAGGCGGCTTCATTCGAACGTGAAAACTCGACCTACCCAAACTCCCCATCACACACCAAAACTTAGAACAGAAAAACCTACAGCTCCACCTCCGATTCTAGTCCGCAGCTGCAGCTATTCACGGTGTACCGGTAGTTGGAATTACTACTTTCAGCGCTTTCCCGCAAAGTAATCTTTCGTATTTCTATGACTGTTGTCCATGTATCTTAGCTAGTATATGAAGCCGTCTTCCTCTTTCTCTCTATCCAGATCTAACTCTCCCATCGCAAATTTCTCGTGGCGATTTCGGGTTTTCACCGACATGAAAGCCTGAAATCAATTGATATCTTCGAGGTCGCTGCTATATTTTCAGCTTTCCCGAGGACTTCTAGAGATCTTTCCAGCTTTCCAGTTTCCAGCGGAGAAGGCTCACCGGCGTGGGAACCTTTAAGTTCTTTGGCCCTCAAACTATAATTTCTCTGGCGGTGATGCTGGCCTGGAATGTGCTCTCGGGAAGCTTTGTGAATAAACTCTGAGCAATTGATTTCAAATTCAGTATTCTCTATCTATCTATCTATCTATGCTTCAACGGTGTTCGGAAGCTAGCTGGAGGTGGAGCTCAATTGCAAGTGCACTTGGAGACCGGAGCGGATTGGAGACGGAAGCAGGTTTGAGACGGAAGTAGGCTATAGATGGTGCTCGAGTGCACTTGGAGATGGAGCTGGCTGGAGACGATCGACCTGAAATCAAGTTGTGAAGGGGAACTCAGCACTGGATATATACCTAATATATATACACACATACATACATACATACATACAAAGGGTATGCGGAGATAGACTATATGAGTTTTGGCAGGTTGGGTAGAGAGATCAGGTATGTATCTGGGGTATCTTATACCGATTAAATGGAGTCACGCAAGCAGAAAGCCATCTATTGCCGCCGTGTAGACACACCGGTCGGTGCATTCCCTCCCGTGACAGACTTTGAGCCGTCTCCCATAGTTTCACCAACCGCAAACCATCAGAGGAAGGATATCAATGTTGCAGGGAGGGATGTCTCACGAAGCGACTTCGCGGGTATTAGTTAATTAGTGCGAGATTCGAGGCGCGGAACTCCACTGGTTTGTGAAGAAACTGCAAACTTTCTGATCAGACGCTTCCATATCACGGTTGAAAAGTAGAGAGTAAATGTGCAATTATTCCATGCGCCTGCCCGACCCCGGAACCACAGTGACAGCGGTGGTATACCGCGAAGCTATAAACGTAGGTCTGTCACTCGAGGCCTGTCCCTCGTACTTACATCTACTTCACTACACGGGTTCGGCCCCTGAGGTATGTGTACCGACCGATCACGAGCGGACAAATCCCAGCGGAGGCTCATCCGCGGCGTTCTGAAAGCGCCTAGCCCTCTAGCCCAAAAAACACAGCTAGGTTTTGAGTATCGTGACTATCTCCCGGTGAAGTACTTCTTCCTACAGCCTATTCATCAATGAGTCAACCCGGAGGCCCAGTCGTTTTTCGCCGAAGCTGTTTCATGGCCGGAAAAATAAGTGAGTGAGTAAACACAGTGGGATGTCCGCCGCCGCCGCTGTGCCGTGCCGTTGCTTCTCAGTCCTTAAACATCGAAATGGCCGGGCAACCTTTGGATCATAGTTTCATTGTTATTGCCAATTATCTTGTAGATGTTCCCTCATGCAGCGAGTCATGCCTTAGGGAAAGAGTGCCCGTCTCATAGTGCCGATCTCTTGCTTCAATGGTAGTTTGAAGGAATAATTCGCCACCAGAAGCCCCTGCGCTTTCTGATTGAATTCTGAGAATGATAGCCTGAAGGCTTTCCGCAATCTCGGTTGAGCCGGTTCTGAAGGCCGTCGGTAGGGGAAAAAGAGTCATCGCCGAGAGTCCCACAACGTAGTCTTGAAGCTTTTGATAGCGCGCGTTTAGTGGCCGCCAGTCAAGGCCCAGCTTCGGTGGAACCGGAGGGGTTTGACACGTTTTTTGAGCCGAAGCCGACAACGTGGAGCTTATGCTTATCGGGCAGGCGAGTGACGAAGAATAACACTAGTAGCACCGGAATGGCCCGAAAAAGACCCTACTTAGCGAATGCGAATTCGGTATAAAACTAGACAGACACAGGTCGAAATTATCTGGGTCGACGCCAAGAAGCATATTACGGCAGAACCACCAGATGCAGCTGTAGGAAGGCAAAGTTATAGGGTTTGGCACGAACATACGATTGAATATTGGACTCGTATTTGTGGCTATCAATCAGTAATGTCCGGGCGAGAAGTAAACACCCAGTTGTCAGTGTCGGACGTCGGTCGATCGATTGATGTGAACCAAACCCATAACGGTGGCTGCTATTAATAATAGCCAGAAACCCCAATTCCTTTCCTTTTTGCAGACGGCATATCATTGGTAGATAAGCGTAGCTGGTTTGGCCAAGTCTCTTCGAGAAGCCACTTGTTTGCTTCCAAGACGTCAAAATGGGTTAGGGCCGCACAGTACGTTCAAACGGTTGGTGCAATTCAACCACAACGGCTGCCATTGTGGCAACCCCTCCTTTTGCCAGCCAGTGACAGTTGCAATTGCTAAGGCTTAGCTTGGATCCACGCATCTGGAATCCTGCCAATTTTTCTGGTGTGAAAATGTTGCGGGGTGCTGGTTTTAGCATTGAAATCTGGGGATTTGAATTCAAACAAAAGCCAAAGTGGCGTACTCGTTAGAGAGTCGGCGAGAGAGAGTACCTGCAGCTGATCGGCAAACCAGCCAAAAAGCACAGATGTTAGTTGCCCAGATGAGACAATGCAATGTCTCCGATTATATCTCTCGAAAAAAAGAAAACCTACCCTAGAGCATATCCAACCCTAAAAACGACACCAATCCCATCCAATGATTAGATCTCCCCAGCCGGACGTTGTACAAGCTCAAGCCACCAGAAAAGCAAGTAGAGTAGAACCGAGCATTGGCGATTCCCGAGCAAAGACCTGCATGACGATTTCAAGATATTTCTGAGAGATTCAGCTTCGATGAATTCCATCGTAAACATCTTGAAGTACTCTGCACCACCCCTTGATACACCCAAAGCTCGGAGACATTCCGAGGCCATGTCTGTTAACACCACTCGCTCGAGATGCAGCCATTGCCGCCGCCCCACTCATCAAACAGACCCGCTATCTACTACATGCTTCTCTAGTAACACTTGGTCCCTGATAGCAGCTGCACAGTGGAAATACTATCCCTTACATTCTTAGCAGGAACGCCAAGTATATCGCCATTGAAGGGTGCGATCTTCTAGACCTGGGGAAAAAAAAACACAATATAAGGACTATCCGCATCGCCTGCATGGACAGTCGAACGCCACCTATCTAACCCTGCACCTCCCTCCTTTCCTCCTCGCCCTCCTCGTTGGAGCTGAGCTGGAGATCCTCACATTCGTTTGAACACAAGCTATTTTGCTTACCACACTCGTTTTTTTTTTTTCGCCTTTTGCAAACATGAAGGCTTGTTTATTGTTTACGGCCGCTTTTGCGGCCACTGCTTTTTCGGCGGCGGTCCCAGTTGGAAGACTTCAATCGGAGGCAAGAGATATTTTCAAAAGGGCGGTGACGACGGACGGAACGTGCGGTGGTGTGGATAAGATCACTTGCCGGACTGATGCGTACAAATGTTGCTCTCAATTCGGTGTGTGAAATTCTATCTACCTATCGAGACGGTAGATGCATGGTTCTGATTGCGTTTTCTGGATGATAGGTTGGTGTGGTGACTCCATAGAACATTGTGGTAAGTTTTTGTTTACACTTGCATGGGCGATATTGCTAACACGTAATTGAAGGAACTGGCTGCCAACCGGAGTTCGGAGTATGTTTTAGTTTTCCCGCACGAACCCGTTCATCGACTGATTGAGTGCGCCAAACAGACTTGCAGTGGCGGATCGTCAAATCCTACTACTAGCGCTTCTTCGTCTCAGGCGGCGGTATCAACACCACCAGCTTCTTCATCTCAGGCGGCGGTATCAACACCACCAGCTTCTTCATCTCAGGCACCAGCATCATCAGCACGAGCTTCCTCTTCATCCCAGGCATCAGCATCATCAGCACGGGCATCTTCATCTGCACTGCCATCATCAACAAAAGTCGCCACAACACCCACAACAACACCAGCAGCCACTATCACTCTCCCTCGCACAAAGCCCGGAAAAATCCCCTACGGATCATGGATATCCACGTGTGTACGACCTGGTTTTGTAGCTCTCACATTCGATGACGGCCCACACATCTTCACCCCCGGTCTTCTCGACATTCTCAAAAAAAACGGCGTAGTCGCAACATTCTTCCTGAACGGGCAGAACTGGGGAGACCCAATCACTTCCGCTTCAAAAGTTGCACTCGTAAAACGGATGCTTAAAGAAGGTCACCAGATTGCATCTCACGGGTATGCCTTTTCCCTGTTATACTGAGTACTCAGCTAAACCCTAGTTCCGTAGTTGGAGCCATCCAGACATGAGTACCCTTAGTGAATCCCAATTGATCTCAGAGATGACGCAGCTCGAAAGCGCATTCTTGAAGATCATTGGTAAATTCCCGACATACATGCGGCCGCCGTATTTTTCGTGTGGTACTCCCTGTCTGCAGACTATGGGAAAACTGGGATATCACGTTATGCACACCGATCTTGACACGCAGGATTGGCGGTACGCTTCGTCGTCGGAAATCTACCAGAGCAGGAATATCTTTGCGGCTGCTATCAATAGTGCAAATCCTGCTACGAAGGGGTTCATCCCGCTTGCTCACGACGTCCATGAAAGCACCGTGTATGGATTGGTGCAGAGTATGATTGATACGCTGAAGAAGAAGGGGTTTAGAGCTACGACTGTTGGGTGGTGTTTGTAAGTTTCACGTTAACGTTGTGGACTTTAAGTTTGAGGTAGCAGGTTGCTAATGTTTATGAATGTAGGGACGATCATTCAAGTAACTGGTACCGCACAAAGCAGTAGTCATTCTTTTTTCTCCTTTTGCACATAGGAGGTATATAGCCAGTAATATCTAATGGATATTTTTCTTGTGTTTTTCGAAATCGAGTTTTTTCATTCTCTTCATGAAAATGGGGAACCGGAATCTTTAACGCATCTAATGAGGTATTTTTTTCTCCGACTTTTGTATATTCCGTATATATACCCAGCCATACATAGCCACCCTGTGAACTTTTCCATGGCTTTGGTACCTGTTTTTGGTTCTTTTATTCGATCTCTGGGTTTTGACGAAGAATATAGGTATGCGAGTTTCAGTGGGTTGGTTTTTTTCTAATCTTTTAGATCGTTAAGAGGTTACATCGTTTGAATTGATAGATAATGGAAAAATTTTCTCGGAAAGCCATGCATACTTATTGCGAATACACACGGTATTCTAGATTACGTTTGTTCAACCGGGCTCCTGCATGTTGCGTGCTCTGTCACGACTTCACCTATCTGGCCACGACTATGTGTCGGTGCCCGTTGCCCTTGTGATTAAGAACTCGCAGATATAAGAATTGCACACAGCACAGCATGCATGGCTTGAAAATCTCACGAATCCAGATCGCCGATCACGTGACAAAACTACTCGAGTGCTGAATGGTGTCGCAAAGTTCAAACATGTGTATCAAGCACGCATATGCGTATATATGGAGACATATGGAGACATATAACCTGATTGTAAGTGTGATGGATAGATGGATTGAGACGTCAGGCAAGAAGCAAAAGATTGACTCCCCAGCAATGGCACTCGTCCCGCCCGGCGATCCAATGGTTCCTTCTCCGCCCGACTGCAGTCAAGAGGCATCAATGCTACAAACTGGCAACGGTCACTCTTCTACGCACTCGATCCCCATGTATAATACAATGTCCACTTTATCGTCGCAGTTCGTATCATAGCATCACGCCCGGGACATAAACAAAGCGAATGAAGTTCTTCTACACGCTATTAACTATGTACATGTATACGTAACTCTAGCCATATATAAACCCCCAACCAAACTCCCAAACTCCCATAACTCCATATCCGAAAACACCCATAACGTTAACATAACACATATCATACACATCCCCCCTACATCTACACCACCCCCCACAGCGGCCTCTCCCCATCCCTATCCCACTCCGTCTTCTCCCGTCCCAATACAAACTCCATCCTGCCCCCATCTTTAAACACATCCTCCCACAGCACCCAACTCTTATTCCAAACCCTCCCATTAACCCTCAACCCCTGCACAAACCACTCTCCCCTCCCCTCATCCCCCCCGCTTGCCATAACGTCCAGCGTCTTCCCATCTCCCAAATCAATCGTTACATCCCTCACCTGTGGTGCCCCTATCAATAACGTCGTCGTACCCGTAATTGGATACAACCCAAGCATACTCCATAAATTCCAGCTCTGCATCGCACCCGCATCTGAATTCCCAGGTAACCCGTGATTTCCAGTGTTATAGTATGTCCTCGAGATATACCTTGACGCAGCGACAGAGCGCCATTGGTTTCCAGGGACGAAGTTGAAGAGGTATGGGGAAGCGAAGGAGGGTTCGTTTCCCGGGTTAAAGATAGTGTTTCCGAAGCGGGGGCTGCCATGGGGGTTAGAGCGTGGTTCGAAGAGTTTGTTGAGGCGGGAGAGGAAGCGGTTGTCACCGCCCATCAAAGAGATGAGGGTTTTCATGTCGTGGTGAGCGTTGAAGGAGTATTCGAATGGTGTGGCTTGGTAGTATGGGTCGCGCCAGTAGCAGCCGTTGCAGTCGAGTGGGTTTTGTGGGGTTGTAGGGAATTTGCCATCGGGGGTGAGAGGGGAGAGGAAGCCAGTGAAGTTGTAGATACTCATTCTTGAATCCCAGTGGTTTCTCCACCCCTTGGAGCGGTTGAGGTATTTCTCGTGGTCATCGAGTTTTCCCATCGACTTTGCGACTTGGGAGAGGCAAAAGTCGTTTAGTGAGTACTCTGACGCTCTTGAAACCGCGCGTGAGAACCGTGAGGTGATGTATCCGTGTCCTTTCCAGTCTGGAAGCGCACCGCGGCCTTGCTTGGTGGAGCTGTCGGGGGCTTGTGGGTCTGGGTTGGGGTTTGGAGGGACGTCTTCTGCGTCGTGAACCATGGCTTTATATGCGTCTTCCCAGTTAACGCCAGTGACGCCTTTCACCCGGGCATCTGCGAGGACGTTATCGGCGTTTGTTCCACCCTGAACACGTCCGTTGTAGTTTGAGGAGCGACCGTCCGGGAGCCAGCCATCGAAACGCCATGTGTCTACGAGAGAGCGGATGAAGTCGGAGTAGCGTTTTGGTTGTAGGATGTGGAAGAGGGGTGTGTGTGAGCGGAATAGATCCCATAGTGTGAATATGTCGTCATACTATACCGCTCGTGAGTAAGTAAGTGCTGAGAGATGTCAGATGGGAGATGGGACATACATATGGCTCTGATGACTCCCATCCCGGGTTCTCACCCGTGCGGTCGGAAGGGAGTAGAAACATCCCATACAACGAGGTGTACAGAAGCTGCAGCTTTTGCACATCTGTCTCTGTGGTAGTAATTTTCGACAAGACCTCCTTGTCCCAAGCATCTCTTACACCCTGTACTGTAGTTTCATAGGCATCATTATCATTGGATATCTCGTCTTTTATAAACTGGCAGGCTTTATCTTCAGAAATCCAGGAAACTCCAATCTTCGACTCGACGATAAACTCAGTGGAGCTCGAGTCTTCCTTTTGTAGTTGTCGTGGGGTTAAAGACCATGAACTCCGTCTCCGTAAGCTCCGTTTCCGTAATCGAAAAAATTGATTATCCGAGGTAGCAGATGGCGATGTGAATGTAAACAGAGCCCCCACCCGCTTCTTACCAGATACTTTTTGCTCTTTCCCGAATGACTCGAGTGTTTCACCCACACCCTCAAACGTAGCCGCCTTTACCGGTGAGGAGAACTTCCCGCAAAAGAAGATCTTCCAATCAGCCGCTTTTGATCCCCCTCCCATTAGTACGAGCGCACACACATCATGGCGAATATCTAGATAACATACCATAATTCCACCCGCCATTATAAACCCCATACCCCGTATAATGCCCATCATCATGAACCTCGATTCCTCCCTCCACATAATGCTGCTCAATCCCAATCCCTCTCGTCGACGGTAAAAAATGCGAAACATCAACAAGCACATTCTTCTTCTCCTTAGAGCTGCGGGGAAACGAATATCGAATAATCCCAGTATGTCTACTAGCCGCCAATTCCACCATTACTCCATTCGACATTCTCGTCTTGTACCAACCAACCCCCGCTTCGTCCGGTGCTGACCGCGGAACAGAGAGGCTTAATAATAACGGGTTTGAAATGTTCCCGACAAGGGGAAGTTGGGATAATACTCCATATTTGGGCGCTCCTCCAGTCCCGGATTCGTGCAGCATGGAGAAGCCGGTGATATTGCCGGATGGGTGGTAACCGGAGTATGCGTCCCCTGCTCCGGGGGGAGGTTGGATGTCCTATGTGCTGTCAATACTAACCAACACATGTGGTAGCTTCTGACGGCAGATAAAACTCACGATTCCTAGCTTTACTACGCCGAAGGGGTATGTGACGCCTATGAAGTAACGCGGAAATAATTAGGCTGGAAATTTTTTCTTTCGATAGTTGATATATGGTTTATACCAGGAAACATGTTTCCACCACCTTCTGAGCCCACACTACATAATACAAGTTAGCTATATTCTTTATAATCATAAGGGGGGGGGGAGTAAACAAACAAAGGTTTAACATAATCCACCAGCGGCGATCTATCCGCAAGAACCCTCTGGCCATAGGGCGATAAACAAAACAGTAACAACAGAACACACAACATTGGGAATACCAGATACAAATAACGCAGCCATTTCTTTTCGTGCGCGGGAGACGACTGCATTTTATACCGATTTACCGCAGCAGGGGGTTATTCCAACTTAATACTTAATAGAGCTGCCGGTCAACGTTCTCGTCGGGGAAAGAGCGAACTTGGAGATTCTTCGGTTTTGCGGCCCACAAGGAAGGTGGGAATCGCGGGAATCAAGTGCAGGGTTGAACGGGTACCCGATGCTAGTCATGTTAGTCGAGACTCCGAGACAAAGATCAGCGTGACGATCATCGAAAAGGGACGAACTAATTCGATTGGCCAATCCCAAGATTGGCGTTTTTCTCCATACACCACGAGGGAATATGTGTGTTGTGATTGGAGAACTCGACGACCGCCAAGACCTATGCGCCTGAGCTGAGAGGCAGTCAGCCGCGAGAGACGATCATATGTTCCCTTTAGCTGAAGCGAACGTTGAGGTCAGAAGTCATACAAACTCGAGATGAGTAAAACCCTTCACTAAGAGGAAAACTTGGAGTCGAAGGGACTGTTTTCGTGGGAAACTCGGTCAAAATATTAATACTCTAGTTATGTGCAGGTGCCTGGGACTGATCATGACCAGCCGGTCAGGCGTCGTTGACTACAGATTACTGGGCCGGTGTCTGTTTCGAATGCCGCCACCTGCGCCTCTGGGTCAAAATAGTGCTTTATGCAAAAGCGGCCGGGTAGGGTATAGTCCTTCAAATACATAGCCCTAGTGTAACCTCTAGAGTTAGCATTATAGTCATTCCAAGGCTCAAAAACACCGGACTGGACTATTGGAAATACATACTAACCGGACAGTGGCAGTGTCAGCGAAGGGTTATCGTTCTCCTCCAAACGGAATAAAGAGAAACTTGGAATTGAAGGGTTGTCGCTCCAAAGGGCATGACTGAGAACACCTCGGTCCGAAGGAGGCGGCGCGGGAGCTACTCTAGCGTCAGTTCAGGTAGTCTAGGTGATGTACCCGTCATAGTGACGATGGAATAGTCTGGGCATAAATAATGTCAAGTATCTGCTGGTTGAAATTTGGTTTTCGTGTCCAGATGGAAGCCCTGTGGCTGAGAGTCCGGGTGGATTCTGATGGTTCGCATTGTTCAGGTCTAGTTACAGTACTAGGACAAAAGTTTTCGTGATTCGGCGGATTGTAATTTGTACGAAACAAGGAAACCCTGCAGACGTCACTTCAATCAGTAGGAGCTACTGGTACTCTAGATGGAAGATTGCTCTGCGCATGACATACAGGTAACTAAGCCACAGACCTATTAATAGTCTAGTTTTCATAAGATGGATCCGGATGGATATCAATGAGTACTCTACGTCAAGAGCTTCGTTCTGTGAAGGGCGAAAATTCTTCCAATCGACGTTGACCTTGTTCTTTTCTCCAGTTGATGTGGAGCAATAAGAGTGAATTTCTTTGGCTCCTTCATGGTGAGGTTCCACCATTACTATATCCCTGCCTGCAGTCATTGTCAGACTCTTGTGCCATTAAAGCTTATTTCCACCTCACCGGAGTATCTTACATACCCAAACCCTGGATAAAGCGCTGCCCCAATATATTTGAATTGCTTTTCTTTACTTACTTCGACAGAGGATATTCTCATCATGGTCCGCGCGCCCTTCGAGGAATTGTTGCCTCCTATTGTGGGGCCAGAGTCTGACTCCGCGAGAAAGTTTAGCTCTAGAAGATAGGTAGCTTGTCCTTCCACTCGGTAAGGAAATCTCACGATATCGCGGCGATGGCGGTGAGGCTTGATGCTGCCGTGCAGTAAGAGTTGGGTATTCTGTACTTAGTAGGGTAGGGTTTTTTCGGTGGGTCGGACTTTGATAGAGCTGCCCTCGAGTTTACGGTACCATTTCTGTCGCTACCAACTCCACTCGGCAATAAGAGGAAGAACTGAACATACGCAAGCACCGCGGGAATCCGTGGCTCATGTATAAGGACCGCGGCCTACTCTGCAGTATTGTGTCATATATCCGAGTTGGATGCGGAATATCGACGTTGAGACGTTGCCGCAACTTTCGCTCAGTCACTTCATCGTACCTTCGATTCAAGGCATTCACCGTCACAATTGGTAGCAATACCCTCTCATCGGGAGGCGTGTCTCGGGTTAGCACTCGCTTTCGTTGCGTCCCATCTTGTTACTTTGAGAGATTAATAGATGCTTGATTGTGATGTCTAAATCTATGCCGAATCTATGGTCTATATAGAGCCTGTCATACAGTCTAGAACTCTCGTGATTATGCACCATTGCATATCCTCGTATCTTCATACACGTTTCACTTCTCATACAAGTCATGATCATACAAGATCTCATACACGAACCTGATGCATATATGCAACACATCTTCCGTACATGAGACCTTTTCGACGAAATTCATCCAACGAGAGCGTACCGTGGAACTAGAAGAGTGCGTGGCGATACCAGAGAGCATGAATTGCTTGCAAAGAAAGTTGTCAAAGGGAAGGAACTATATCTAGTTAAATGGCAGGGGTATCCGGTTTCGCAGGCAACCTGGAAGCCAGTGGAAAGTTTGAACGCAGATTTGGGATTGGCAGATTGGCAGATATGGTTATATATTTTGCTTAAGAAGAGAGTCCGCAGGACCAAGATTTGATTATGTTAATTATGAATAATTGTATTTGTGCGTTGAGGCGCACCGCCGTGTGTTGTAGGCGATAACCCATGAGGCGAGTTGTGAGGTATACTAAAAAGAACACACCAGGGCTCTGTGAAGTGTAAGAGAATGCAATAGCTGGGTAGATAGAGGGGAAAGGAATTGAAGTTCGTCACCAGCATGCATATAGGCTTTTTCTTGTACCTGGGTATATACCTAGGTATCTACTCTAGTAAATAGAATTTTCCCTCAGGGGCATCCTACTCGAGTACGTAATTCCAAAGTCTCTGGGTATTCTGCATATTACTGCTCGGACTCGGGGGGTCGTGGCACAAAATTGCCGCAAAACAAACAATACCAGCCATTTCTCCTTTTCTCTCGGCTACAACCTCGTCGCAAAACTCCATCTCGCTCCCGACTCGAATCAATCAATCCTTCCTACTCCGCAATAGCAAGTCTCGAGCTCTCTCCACGATATACTCAACATATCCGACAGAGAAAATGCAAGAGAAAGAGAAAGACACAAAGACCCAGACATAGAATGTGTAATTCTTGAGATTGCTGAAAAAAATCTCTACCACTTCTTGAGGGGGTCGTCAAAACCGTAGATTGGACGGCCATGCTGAGAAACGTGAGATAATGTAAGAACTTGCAGTAAGGTAAAACGGGGAAAACTAGCATACCCGCTTGAGCGCAAACACAACCTGGGCAATTCTATCAGTAAATAGTTCGTGTAGCTAACAAGGAAAGATGCCAGCTTACATCAACAGTGGTAACAGTTTTGCGATTGGCGTGTTCTAGATAACAAACACAGTCTCGGAGGATCTATCAGGCTCATAATCAGTATGACTCTTATGTCAGTATGAAAGTCACCTATACTTTAGTCAAGTAAGCTTTCATCGCAGCCCTCATTTCTTCGTAGACCGGCACCGAAATCCGTTTTACACCTCCCCTTCTTGCCAGCCGACTGTTTGATTAATCTAGCTGTTAGTGTTTAGGACTGTGGCGCTCTGAAGGAGATACTGTGAGGGCACAGGCACGAGGCCACGGGCAAGGGCACGAAGGCAAGCACGAAAGGCAATCAAAGGTGAATGATGTATGATAGATGTCTCCGAACATGCCTCTCACGACGTCGGTACACTTGACGAGGGCCAAGCCATTGCTAGAACCTCTGACAGATACGTACCGAAGATCACCTTTGGCTGCTCGGAGAAGACGTCATTATCCGAAGCTTCAGAACCAAATGAGCGGGACTTACAAATTCCCTGCACGGTATCCTTGAGGATCTTTCGGCGACGGTTTCTGGCAAATCCGGCGCCGAGACCAGCTTTGGCTTTGCCCCTGCCCATTACCGACTTTCCTGCAATGCTCTTACCACCCCCCGGTCTTTTTTTGGGTGTTGTAGCCATGGTAGCCAGATATTGATTCTTGACCGCAAATCTTTTAGAGTGTGTTCTACGCTATTTATGAGATTTAAGTGTAGAGACTCGCGACAGATAAGGTATATGGGGACTGGGGAACGCGTTGCAGTTGCAACGGCGAAAGTCCAAACGAAAGAGAAGCTCGAAAGAGAAGCTCAAAGCTTGTGAGAACGTATCACCGCGAACTCGCCTTCGGCTCCTTCAGGCGTGTGTGGCAGCGTTACTTTCTTGACTTGGTGCCCGCAAGCTCGCTATCGTCTGTAATATGTAGGGATTTGTGGTGGCTGGGACTGAAAAGACGCGCACGCGACGAGAATAGAGCTTCGATGAAGTGAATTGTAAGAGTTATGACTACAAAAGAGCCTCATCGGCCGACCCATCGCCAAGCCTCCACCTAATCTCCTCTTGAGACCGTTGCCGAGACAACTTCAAAAACTGTCGAGTATGGCAGCGTTTTTCCGCCAAAATGGTCCATTTGCTGAAAATCTGTCCCCTCCCCCCCAAAAAATTGAATATTTATCCACAAGTCGTCATCCCCGTAGCCCCCATATCTCATCCTCTCACATACTATGTACTCACCGACTTGTCCTGATTCCACACCCTCTCTATCCGTACCACATACTAAGTACATATAACCTCTTTTACCAAAATGAACAACTCAGCAATTGATATTAATACATACCCGGCTGGCGAATGCCATTTCCATGAGCAGTGCGGCTGCTACATGTTTTTAATCCGGGGTCCACCCTCTCAGACAATCCACAATGCGTTTGTGGGCACCACTTTGTTAATCACAGGTCTGGACTGGCCCAGGAATGGATACTCACCCGAAATCTCCAGTGGCCTCCAGTGTCATGGCAACGAGGTTCTCTATCTCCCTAGCAAGCGTGGATAAAATCTAGTTTTAAGAGTGATAACCGGTCAAAGTTTAAAATCCAGACTTTGTCCACGGACGGACACGGGGTACGGGGGGTATTTTGGCGGAAAAAAGGTCCCCCCCCCCCAATACATGCATGCTAGTCCGTGCAACCCAAACTCAATTCCGACCTCAGTCCGTAAATTCCATTCATTTATCCTTAACAAATTATATCCACAACACGCACATCAAATTCTCAAAACTGAAGTTCTCGCCGCCAACCATGACGATGAGAAGCTGTGCTCCGGAAGCATGGAGTGTCTTACCCAGTACCTTACCCCGCCGAGATATAAATATATTGTAGTGGTTTGGATTCCTGCAGTTGATCGTTTCATTTCCAGGAATGGTTCTAGATCTAGAAGGAAGGCGGGTGATGCGTCGGCCGGCGAGGGTTTAGTAATGGGGGATGGGGTTCATGTTGGTGTTTGGAAGTATTATTGTGCTAACAAATGTTCAGGTTGGCTATCGTCGATATGGTTATTTGAAGTTGACAACTTCAGTGTCCATAGTTGTTGTTCGTATTCCAAAAACTAACATAACATCGTAAAAAGACTCTCTATCAAAACCTCTGAACCCAAGATATCTCCAAAACGCCAGTTCCCAACACCAAATTACAATACCGATCTATAACCTTCTCCCCTACCCCTCCTAACTCTCGCTCTTAATCGGATGCACCAACATAGCCTTCAAACACATTCTACCCCCTCGTTCCAACCTATCCACTTCCCCCTCTTCCCCCTTCTCCCCACTCGCCCACGCTTTATAAACCTGTCGGGCAAACACAGCATTATAATACCAACTACTCCCTCTAAAATTATGTTCCCTCGCTCCAAAAACACTCTGCATCCTCCCACCCGTGAGTCCATCCACCCCATTATTGAAAGTCTTCTCCAAAAACCCTGGAGGCCATTTCCGGTCCACAAACACTGGATGAGGTGCAAACACGGCTTTTAACCCGTGGTGTAAAGCAACAGTGCCGGGAAACATCTCTGAAAATGCCGTTCGCCCGTTTTTGGCGTTTTCGGTGTGCATGGCGGTGAGGAGGCGCCGGGAGAGTCGGGAGGCGGTGATGATTGCGGATCGTCGTAGGGTGGACGTCGGGTACCCTACTATGTCGTTGCGGAGGATCCAGGTGGTGTGCTTTGGGTCGAAGAGAGGGTTGAGGGTGATAAGGTCTGCGGGTTCGCCTTCGCCTGGAGGTGGATTTGGGAGGGTGGGGACAACGCCCTCGACTGGGACTGGGCCAAGGATGGTGGTGTTGGTGAGTGAGGCGGTGGAGTTGACAAATTCCTCCCATGTACCGTGGACTGTGGGTACATAGAAGCGGGAACTCCTCTCCCATAGTCCTTGCCGCGGTTGACGTGTGGTCCATTCATCGAGCTGCGAGAAGAGATGGTACCAATGTCCAGTGAAGCGGATATCCATTTCCCAGTTCCATACAAATTCGTATTCCGGATGACGCTGAGAGAACCATTGAACTGGCATGAAGGTACTGCGATAAACATCATGCATTGGGAGCTTGAGGTATAGTTTATCCTCTGGTAGGTGTTTCATGTCTTTCCAATCGTCCGAGTCATCGGGGACTTTGGCGTAGATGGATTTCATCAGAGGTTCGTTCCAGAGCTCTGCTAACCCCCAGAATTCTTTGGGGAGGCCAGAGTCGATGAGGGTTTTCTGGTATAGGTTCTTGTCTGCGAATATGTCCTTGTACTTGGCTTTGACGTGAACGAGGATGTGGACTGTGTATTCCCCGCCGGAAAGGAGGGAGAGTTCGCTTATCAGCGAGCGAAGGTTGGCGATGTCATTGGCGGTGTACTTATACTCAGTCCAAGTACGAAGGAGGATAGCTGTGCGCTGCTTCTTCTTTTTCTGTTTCTCACCCCTCTTTTCTTTATGCTGCTGCTGATTCAGATTGTGATCAAGCGTGACCTCTTTCGCCTCATCAAATCTTGCCTTATTAGCGATCCCACACTCCTTTTGCAACACGCCCCAATCTACCCCCCTCCAATCCACCTTCTTCAGCGGGAAACCGCCAACTCCATGCGCCCCCTCCACCTCCTTCTCTCTCTCACCACCATCAAATACCGCTACCCCCAGTCCTCCCTCCTCGACGGTATACCCATACCCATAACCGCCCAATCGTCCATACCTGTCAAAACATACTCCATCATCCAGACCTAGCAGCCGATGCGAGCCTATCACCGCATCCGGCATTCCTTCTGGAATACCATCAAAAACCCTCACTTCAGGCGCTTCCCTTCCCTCTCCAAAAGAACAATGCCGGTATTCCCCCTCCCACTCGCTCCTATACGCGTCCGAAGAATAATCCGGGTAAGGATTAAACACCCGGCTTTTCTTCAAGGCGCCCAGCTCCCCTCTCCCGTTATCACTCTTTCCCAGTGTTTTGGGCGGCGGGTACTCTGGCACGTTCATATTGATTGGCACCAACGTGTACAGTCCCGCATAGTACTTTTTCAGCTTTGGAAAGCGCATCCACACCTTCTCTCTACCCGCAAAGATCTGGTCTTGAGCGCGAAGGAGGCGTGTGGGCGCTGCCATCATTGAGAATAGCGATATGGTGACGACCAAGAAAGTGCTGGTGAAGAGCACGATGAGAATGAGCGAGAAGTGGGTGTATATGAAGCGGTGAGCGCGGGTTAAGAAGGGTTGGAGACTCCGTGGAACCTCCGATGGTGAAGGAGGAGGGAGGTAGGGAATTGAGGGAAGATCGAAGGAGGAAGTAGTGGTGTCGATTGAATCTGTTGACGATATTGAGACATTGCGAGTATGCGAGAGGAGAGATCTTTGGGAGGAATGTAGAAGTAGATCTTCAGGTTTCCGTCGAGTTAAAGGAGGGTGTAGACGATCTTGGAGACCTTTCCACCAGCCCATTGCGGTGAAGTTGATATGTTAATTGAGATGTCGCTTGAGGGGACTCGGAGAACGGATGTTGGACGTTGTGACAACAGAGCTCCTTGTTGCCCTGCCAACCATCGGTAACTGTCGCACATCATGAACGATCACCACTCCCGAGATTGCCGTCGGAGGAGCACAGTACCAATATCCGGGCCTGCATTCATGCCTTGCAATCAATTGGAGACGAAAAAGAGCCTTCATAACCAAAGAGTATTGACACCCATCATAATTTATAAAGAGTCCAACTTGACTCAAGGAAAAACTACTTAAGTACTGTGATATCTAGAGTACAAGGCAATCCTCCTCTTCCTACTCTGCTCGCACCTAGAAAAGAACAACTTTTGATCTAACCCAGACAAACGCCATAATACCCAGAATTATATACATCAAATGATAAAAAACAGCTTCCCCCCTCATCACTACTCATTGCCTGCTATCAGCATACTAAGCATACCCACCGCTCTCGTTGCCTGCCGCGCATTCTCCACCTCATGGCTGATGCGTGTTGTCAACCTTTGCACCAGTTTGTCAAACTCTGCACTCTGTCCCAATGCATGACTGTAGAGGTCCAACACCGTTTCCACGATCTCATCCACCACTCCCACCATCCTAGGATCACCAACACATCGTATACACCACTCAATAACCGGCCGTAACCCCTCCTCATCCCTATTTGCCAGCGCCTTCTTAACTGCATTCCTATACACCAGCTCCTTGATGACCGTGAGGATCATGTTGAGTTCGCCACGTCCCGTGGGACCAAGAACACGATCCAACGCCTGCGAATATCGACCTTTTCGCAGGTCTACTTCGAAGGGGCGCTCCTTCTTTGGCTTTTTTGGGTTTGCGTCGATCACATGTTCTTCGTCCTCTCCCTTGTAGTCGAGTCCCTTCAGCCTGCGTGCCTTGTTGCCAGACCTCCCTTTCTTTGCTTTGTCGACAGCCCGGGGGTCAAGTCCTTTCATGATCAAGTCCATGGCACGCTCCTTCTCTTTCACCACATCACGCTCACCTCCAGAGCGTCGGGTACGGATGCTCAGGAGACCCCCGACCATACCAACAGCCAGATGTTTCTCGTCGGGAGAGACCGCCAGCGACAGCACAGGAGCGGGGTATTTGACGCCGTGGACGACGCTCCACGATGCAGTATCGTAGATCTTGACATGACCATCCAACGCACCAGTGAGCACTCTTCGTTTGTCGCCTGTTGTCTGCGCAAGACTTGTCACGGTCTTTTGGTGATTACTGAGGACGGCAATTTCCTTTGCCGCAACCACGTCCCACACCCTCACCATATTCCCGGTCGCCACCAACAGCGTTGTCCCACCAGGCATCGCCAACACATCTTCAACCGCCGTATCATGTCGGAACGTCATCGACGCCCGCCCGCCAACCCGCGGATCCCATATCCTCGCCGTAGTATCATAACTGCCACTAACCACCAACCCTCCGGTCGAGCCCGCAGCGCCGCCAACAGGAAGATACGCAACACTGCGCACGTAGTCATCATGTCCCGAGAAAGTAACCACGCTCTCCCTCGCGGGAAGATCCCACACACGAACGGTCGTATCATCACCACCCGTCACGAGCCCCGTCAGTTCCCTGGGGTTCCACCGGAGCGCTTGTACAGCAGCCTTATGCTCCTCCATCCAGGTCCTCAACACGGCGCGGCTCGCAAGGTCAAAAATCTGTACTGTCCCGCCCGCGTCCGCCGCAGCTATAACCTTTCCATCTCTCCGAATTTGGCCTGCATAGGCGGTATCCTTAAACCTTGATATTGTCTTCGAGACAGCGCGGGTTTTTGATGAGAAGATCTTGATCAGTGATGAGGATGTGACTGCAAAATCGTGCGGTGCGTGCGGCGAGAAGTGGATTGAGGTTATGTTGGTGTACTCATGGATCAGAAGCGGTGAGGCGAAGGAGCGCCAATATCGTTGTTCTGGGGTAGTCGCGGAGGGGAGAGTGGGGAGTTTTGTAGGCTGGAGGCGCTGAACTGGGGCCGCCATGGTCGGTCTGTTGAGATTGCTGGACGCTGAACAATTTGCGAGACGGTAGTTGAGAAGCTGTGGTATTGAATTCAAGCGAGGATTTTTTGGATACCGCCAAGACACGCTAAAAAAAATACCAACGAGTGAGAGTGTGTGACATCTCAGATGAATTGACTCAAGCTATCACACTTCGTGACTACCGATTACTTCTATTCCCCGCGTGTATAACCCAAAAAGTCTGAAGACGGCAGCAATTCCTTGCTTTCGCCCATAAGCTCGCCAGCATAGTATCAAAAATAAACAATGCCCTCTCACCCGTAACACCACCCCAAATCCACCTTGAACAGCAAACAAACGAAACGCACACCAAAGCCGGGATATAGGTTGACTGTCAAATGTCCAGTCCGGCCCACAATTATTGCTGCACTGCCTTTCCTTTACCCTTGATATCAACTCTTTCCCTCTCTTCAGGCACACCACCGTGTCCCGCCCCGCCAAAAACCTTTTCATTCCCCATACTCGCCCCACTGATTCCCAGATCATTCCATCCATCCTCGGCTGTAACACTCTCTCCCCTCCTAGCGACGTCTTTAATGTCGCTCCAGAATTCCATCTTCTTTACTTCCTGGTCTGCCGTATGCACCGCCTTTCTCAGGTTTTCTATTTTACGACTCCTTGCCTCCGGATCGTCTTCATCTGGATTCTTGCCCTCAACAACTCCAACTTGCGCCGAACGTGAAGGTTTACTGGGATTTAAGCCAGGTTTTGTGAGGGGCTGTTCGGACGCTGTGAAGTCTGGCGTCGCAGTGGAATCTTGATCTACGGGCGGTGACGGGGGATTAACAATCGTTATGGTTGGTGCCTTGCCAGCTTCATACTGTTCGATATAGTCGATCAGATGAGCTAGCAACTGCCGCCGAGAAGCCTGGAATACCATACAACTCATGAGCGTTGATATCTACACATGAACTATCAGCAACCGCTTCTCAAATCCCGCTCCGGTGTGTTGTGATCCCACCTTCTCAGCTAGATAGGCGATCTCCTCCCCCCCATCCTCAACAAACCGTAGCACCGCCTCGATCTTTTCTCGGTCTAGCCGTGCCTTCCTCACAACATTCATCAGACTGGGAATGTCTTTGATCTCCACTTCTTCATCGCTTTCATCATCTCCACCCCAGTCGCTGCCTTCCATCACACTCTTCCTTTTGTGACTCCCTCTGACGTGCCACGAATCGCGCCCTCTTCTCGAGTGTATGGTGAAATAATCATTATTTAGTCCATGTCCTGCCCTCTCTACACTCCCCGTTCTGCTTCCATAATCACCCGCTGGCCCTGTGCCGTTGTTTTGTGTAGGCAACTTCACCCGCTTCCGTAACCATCGTCGCCGCCGCACAAATGAATGAAACCACACATGATTTCCATGCCACGCAAAGGCAGGCGAGAAGCTGAAGCTATACGCCCACCCATCCTCGTCGACATCTCCCGTCATGTCCACATACCAGCTTTTCCAATCCCACACCCAAGTAGGATCTGGGACCTGCGCATCGAGGATGGACACGGGCGAGTCGTGGAAATGCGCGTTTTGCCAGGCCGATGGATCGAAGTTGAGGAGGGACTTTGAAGAAAACAATGGAATTCCACAAACGAATGCGCTACAAAAAACCACTCGATTTAGCTTTTGTTGACGTCTTTGGAATAGACAAGTATAATACCCTCGCTGGTTCTCATAAAGCACATCGATCTCTGCGATTTCGGTCTTCCCGCCTCTATTCCGCCGCGTCTGCCTCGTTCCTCCAACCCCATTACTCGTTTGTCCCTTATCCCTCCCACGCCTTGACCCTCCCACGCCTCCGTCATTCGCACCATCACCATTCGCCTTCCCAGCATCGCCGCTTCTTTCCATGCCATCGGTAAAATCCCTTTCAACCACCACCCCCTCCGCTCTCTCATCAGGAGCCTCCTCCAAGTTATTCTCACCCTCCGTGGTGTCCGCAGAGCCAGGATTCACAGACCACCGCTTATACCGCCGCTCTGCGATCGCCCGCCGAAGCATTTCACGTTTGCCATCGCCAAATGAGCTGCGAGATTGCTGTTGCGACCCATCTGATGAAGGAGATTGGGATCGGCTCTGAGCTTCGGAAGCAGGCGCAGGAGGTGCGGTGTTGTCGATTAGGGAAATACGAGTAGGAGGAGTTGTACTGACGCTAGTGGAGACGCGGGAGAAGAGAGACATGGAAAATCAGACGCGAGAAGGCCGAAAACCAGATGTTACTAGCTAGCTAGTGAAGAGCTGTAACGCGCCGCAGAGGAGAACAAGGCTGTGGAATCGAGACTCGAGATATGAATCCTCTTGTTGGTCCTACCGGTGGGGTTGAGTTAGGGGCATCAAGGCGAATCTTCTCGATGTTGAGGCATGGAAGAGCTAAAGTGGTGGACAGTCGACGAGCTCTGTTTTGGTGACAGCGTTAGTGAACAAGGTTGGCGACGTGCATCTGCCAAGCCTGGTTACAGATGACGTCAGTCATTGCTCATTGCTTCACCCGGATCGGGAATCTCATCGAGTTTGGCAGAAGGTTATTCATCCGTCAATACAAAACCTTCGTGCTCCCACACCTCTCTTGACATCCTCCCCCTCCATCATCGAAAAATCCTCCTTACCCCACCACTACTTCCCCCAACATCATCCTTTCTTTCCAATCAAACAAACAAAACAAACACCAACCACCGTCTACAACCATGTCCAGCGTTCCTCCCCGCTCTGATATCCCCCGCGCTGGTGGTTCCCCCAAGAACAAGATCCCAATTCTGATTGCGACTGCTCTTGGAGGTGCGGCGGCATACTACTTTTACACTGCTGGCGGTGACTCTCATGTTGCAAAGAAGGCCGCTGAACGTATGTTTCTCCACCACCACCCACTTTTCTCCATGCTAACCCGGCGCTCTCAGACGACGCCTCTCGTGTCTCCTCGGCAGTTCGTAATGAGCTTCCGGGCCGTGAAAAGGAATACAAGAAGTCGGCAGAAGAAACGATGGCACGCGTCGGCTCTACTGTAGACCGTAACGTTGAAGAGGGTGTGCACTTTCATCCCCTCCCATATATCCCTTTAGTCCCACTCACGCATCTTTCCAGGCAAGCAACGGATCTCAGAGGGCGTTGAGAAGTTTGACGAAGCCAAGGAAAAGGCCCAGAACAATGTGATGAGCAAAATCGACGAGGTTGATCGCAAGATCGAGGCCGAGGCTAGCAAGGCAAAAGGTGGGATTATGAGCTGGTTCGGAAAATAAGCCGAGGGATTTTGTTGTCTGGAATTGGGTTCTTTGGTGATTTCTTCGATGTTACGGTTTTAGGTTGGGTTTTTCGTTCGAAATGGTGTTTGGTACAGGGTAATATGATTGGATGTCTGTAATGATACTATACGTAGAGCTTCTGCTCCCACTACGTGCCTGTGGGATGCACTACAATCCTCATAAAGTGCACTCTAATCATGGACGAGCACTCGCAATATTTACTCGGCCAGGGCGCTTTCTTACGCCTCGGGATAGTTCGGTATCCGCTGCGTATTTTCCTGTAGAACTGTCCTCATTATTGCATAATTGTAATCATGTTCCCAGTCACAACAGCTCAAGAGATGCATCCCTAACCACGCTTGCATGATATTTAGTGACGCAAGCACTTCTTGCGCAAATCACCACGGTGAGTTTGTGACTCGCAGTTGACGCTCTCACTAGTGTTAGGTGCCTAAGCAGTTGAGGGTCTCTACCCAAGTCCATGTTGCTTCTCTTCCAGCAGCTGGAGAAGAACTCCAAGCCTTGTGTGGCGGTTCGTCGAAGGCTTGGCATTCTGAGGCTCACCGCTAACTCTGGCCTCGAAGTTAACTACACTCTATTGTCTGATACAAACAACTCTATCCCGACCTGCGCCTTAAAATGCGTCTTTTCTCGGGAGTACTACTTCCATGCTTTCTCTTGAACGTCGTCTCGGTTCTAGCAGTCTTCAAAGATGATGCCTACGACACTGACTGGCACATACCACTGATCGGCCCATCGCTCCCTCCGTCGACATTCTTCCACCGCCCTAATGTGGAAACCAGAGCTTCACTGATATACACCCTCACCAGTCGGTCTATACTAGCGGCTGTCAATCCGAAAGATGGGGAGCTCGTGTGGCGCCAACAGCTGCCGGAAGCAGACGGAAATGGTATTGCGCGCCCAGGCAATGGTGTTATTATTTCTGCAGCTGGAACCAGTATTACTAGCTTTGACGCCGGAAGTGGTAAATTGGTCTGGGAAAACGAATTCGCGAAAAACGTGGTTGATCTGAGGGTTACGGCCGAAAATACCGTTGCGGTTCTGTTTGAGGATGGAACTGTAAGGCTATTGGCTGAGCAATCGGGAGATGTGGCCTGGGAATGGAAGGAACTTGACAGGTGTGTTCCATGAGTCTCTATGCGTACGCTGGAAAGAGCTGACAGTATCTTTGCGTGTGCAGCAACGACATCCCGCTCTCTATCCATACTACCGGCTCTACAGTCACTGTGGCTTCATCGCAATCCGCGAAAAAACTACATCTGTCTACTCTTTCCCTCTCCACCGGCAAGCTTGCATCGTCCGCTGCATCGATAACTTCATCCGTTGATATTCCCTCAAAGCTCCAATCTCTCTACGGGGATGAACTGTTGAGCTGGACCGAGAACTCTGGACAAACCCTGAAGTTCTTGCCTTTGGGCTCCAGCACTTCCCCAGTATCTGTGACAGTTCCACAAAATGTTCTGGAAACAACCATAGTAGCCACAAAGGATAGAATTGTAGTGCAATTCAAGACTTCCGGCGATTCATGGGCAGAGGTATACAAGATCAACTCAAAGGGCACAGCCAACAAGGTCTACACGCTTAAACCCCGGCCTGGCACTCACAGCGCTTTCTCACTCAGCACCTTTGGCGATCGAACATATCTCGTATGGACTTTACCAAATGGCGAGACGGTTCTCTATAATACCGAAAACCCGGAGGCATTGGCAACCTACACTATCCCCAATGCGCAAAATATCGATGTTGCTCATGCCATTTCAGAGGTTGTCCCCCGATCGGATGGAAGTTCTTTTGCTGTGCGGACATTCGTGTCTTCTTCGGTGCCTGGATTCGTCGGAAATACCTACTTAATTAGAAATGGTGAGCTTGCTTGGACTCGCAAGGAGTCGCTGGCGTCCGTTATTGCATCTACCTGGATTGAACTGCTCGATCCAGCCACCGAGGGTATTGTCGAGGAGCTTGATGTGGAGGCTCACACCAGTGTCGGAGCGGCGTATATTCACCGTGTGAAAAGGCATCTTCATGAACTTTCCGTATATGGCCCTGGTTGGCTTCAGGCACTTCCTTACAGAATTTATGGCGCATTTTTGAGCAAGGATTCGCTTGCAGATATGCCTACTGGGAAATGGAGAGACTTCTTTGGCTTTAGGAAGTTTGCGGTCGTTGTCACTGCGGAAGGTGGCTTGGCAGCCATCGATGTCGGAAGAAATGGAGAATGTGTTTGGGAGACGTCTCTGGCCTCAGCCGATAACCAGTTTCAAGGCATATCTGGAATCTATGAAGTTCGTAAGGGAACTGTGGGCATTGTCTTGACTAGCGGCGAATACGTCGAGTATGATGCATTCGAGGGTAGTCTTTTGCTCCGAGAGAACCTGGATGCTGCTGTACGAACTTCGGCCTTGGTTGACACCGCAGGGCGGAAAAAGGTTGTTATTGCACTTCTGGAAAATGAGAAGGCGGCTGCACTTCCCCCTAGTGGCGACTATGAGCTCGAGCCAGTGCATATGACAATTCAGGAGTCATCTCGTGCGGTCAAAGGTGTTCGGATCTCCAGCTCACTCGTTCCGGCAACAACATGGACATTTGTTCCGCCAGCTTCGGAAGAGATCACATCTCTTGTTAGCCGCCCCGCCCACGATCCTGTTGCATCTATCGGAAGGGTTCTCGGTGATCGATCAGTTATGTACAAGTACCTGAACCGACACCTCCTTGCTGTTACTACTGTTAACCCAAGCCTTTCGACCGCCTCCGTCTATCTTCTCGACGCAGTCTCTGGGTCCATCCTTCACTCTGCAACTCACTCGGGTGTCGATACTTCACAACACATTACCGCCACCGTCTCTGAGAATTGGTTAGTCTACACGTACTTCGGCGACGATGATGTCGTTGCCGCCACCTCCGGTGGTGCCGCCAAGGGGTACCACCTCGTCGTTTCAGAACTCTACGAAAGCGAATTCAAGAACGACAGGGGATACCTAGGTCCAGCGGCCAATGTGTCCTCCTTCACTACCGGCGGTGGAGGAAAACCCTACGTTCTCTCCCAGAGTTACATCTTCCCATCACCGATTAGCACTTTCGCCGTCACTGCCACAAAGCAAGGCATCACCTCCCACGAGATTCTCGCGCTCCTTCCAGGATCCTCGGGAATCTACAGCATTCCTAAACGCGTTCTCGATCCTCGCCGTCCCGTCGGTCGTGAACCCGATGCCGCCGAGAAGGAGGAGGGACTCTTCGTTTACACCCCTGTCGTTGAAATCGATCCGAAGTCTATCATTACCCATAAGCGCAAGGTATTGGGACTGAAGAAGATATCGACGACACCGAGTCAGCTCGAGAGCACGAGTCTGGTGTTTGCATATGGAGGAGATTTGTTTGGTACTAGAATGGCACCGAGTATGGCGTTTGACCTGCTAGGGAAGGGGTTCGCAAAGGTGCAGCTTGTGTTGACGGTTGTTGCGTTGGGTATTGGTGCGGCGTTCGTGGCTCCGATGGTGAGGAAAAAACAGATTAATAGCAAGTGGGCGGCGATATAGGTAGGATATGATAATGTATTACTTTTGATGAATGATAGTTTAAGGTACTTATACCGTGGGCGTAGAGGGGTCTTGTCTTGGGCTTACTTCTTTTGCTTTTATGATGAGGAGATGTGGTGGTGGATCATGCATGTACATTAATCGGTTGGACGGAATCATGGTTTTGGATAAACGAACTCTGCGGTTTTGTAAATTCAGAAGATGGTTCCTGAAGGTTTCGTGAACCTCTTGTGAGATGAAAAAGAAAATATTGTTGAGAGAGTAAGTAGTTGCTCTACTAAATCGCTGATAGCAGCGAGATGAGATGCGTCATAAAGATCACCCAGATATGTTTGAACGCGACTGGAGACATTGGGCTAAATCATCGTATGAGTATTGTACTATCCAACACGGCGAATGAAGCACCAAGTTCCAATAAGCCAGGGTGAAAACACGATGACGGTAGATCAACAAGAGACTTGGGGATGCTGGACGTCGCAAGACGATAGTATTGCTCTGACAAACCAAGTAACCTCATCTCTTTAAAATTTCCCTTTATCTCAGCACGTTGTTCTTGTCTTCGCTTTCACAACTCCAGAGCGCTTATCCTCACCAGGACTCTCTCACCCAGAGCTGCTTCAAGTTCAGAAACAGAATGAACTGCCATAGAGCTCCTTTCAGAAAACGGATATGAACATCTCCATAAAAATCGCGTACTGCAACATCACCAACGCCATCATTCACGCGTCACAACTCCAACGCGCCACGCACCCTTCCATCCCTCTTCACCATCATCAAAACGCGTCACTCTCACGAAAAACGCGTCACTCTCACGAAAAACGCGTCACTCTCACGAAAAACGCGTCTTCCTTCTTCAACGCCACGTCCCGAGGACCTAGCAGCCAACGAAAGAAGAAATCAATAAAAAAGGCCAAAAATTCCCTCACCCGCCGAAGCGAACTGAGGAGCGGTCAAGGTTATAGTTTTCAACCAGCAAAAACAAGCTCTCGGATTAAATCCTCACTGAGACTCGTATGCCCTTGCACTTGGATGAGGAGAAAAGAAAAAAAAAAGGAAACGGAGAAGGGATGGGAACACAAGCTCGAAGGTCATAGAGGCTGCCAAGAACGGTTTCGCCGATGGTGTGACTGCTAAATTGTTAGGGTTAAGGGGTAAGGGCTGGTTGTAACGTGGTAGCGTGGTTGTGGTGGAAGCCATGAGTTGGTAACTTTGGAAAATAACTGCACTAAAATTTGGCGATAGGAACGTTGCCCTCTACCAGAACAACCATTTCGACTGCTGGCGACGGCAGATGGTCCGCTGCGATATAGCGACATCTTCACCCGAACGACTCAGAGAAGGCGGCGATGGCTCAAAACGGCTTCAAGTTCGCGGAGAGAGCTTCTTCCCAACTTCGCTTGAAGGTCCTCGCCAACCCAGGAAGGAAGCTCCAAGAAGGCCCGGAAGCAGCAGAGAGTGAAAGCAAACCTAATTCCATGCGTACATCGCGAACTGGATCACTCTAAAGGACCCGATGCTAGAGGTGCCTGAACAGAAATGCTGGTCGGCATTCAACAAAGAACACCGCTTCCTCAATGAGCCGGTCTCTATCGATTAGGCAGCATCAGGGGTGAATTACTGTCTACGTCGTTGTCTTCGTCACATCCTTACAACGCGGCGCGGAACCATGTTGTCGTGACGGAAGAACTTGGTTCCGCCCATCCCGCCACATATCCGAAACTCTTTGCTCTACAACTCTGACAGTTCGACTGAGCGAGTGGTTTTATATTCCCAGCCAGTCAACCAGCAACTAGGTGCTGGATATTTTATACAAGTCCTTCTCCCACCGTAGCACGACGTAGGAACGAATAAAACCAGCTCCCAAGATATGAGTAGAGCATGAAGGATGTACTCTACCGAGGGGAAGCTAATAATCCAAATAATAGAGGAGTACTCGAATCTGGAGAACGGCTTCCTTCCCTCTCTCTGAAAAGTTTATATCCGGAACACAACGGGATTTCCATTCTTTACGAGAGGAGGTTGAAGTAAAGCTTCCCACTAAACGGTTATGAACATTTGCCAACCACTAGTCTCAAAGACCGGTTCGAAACTATCTACCGTTGCATATATCCCCGCCCCTCCCCAGCCATTCCCGGAAATGATAGGATACTTAGGCCAAAATATCAGAACATATATAACTACAACGCTTCCTTCCTGCAAAAAAATCCGCAAAGCAAAGCAAACTCAAAATTCCTCCTTCGAATAGAAAAAAGTTGATGATGATACAACCCCCCCCACCCCTTCCTGACCCTCCCAAAAGCGCAAGCGCTGAAAAAAAATCCCTCAAACATTGCGCCGTGGTATACCATTATTTATAACCCATCAATACCTAGCCCTCCTTACCCTTCCCCCTCCACTGCCACCACCACCCCCAGCTCCAATGCTAATCAGACTCAACTCCTGGCTCAACGCAAACTCTTCTTCTGCTGGATGTCCACGGTGACCATTCTGTAACGGAACCTTTGCAGGCACTGGTGGTGGAGCATTTCCACCGCCATTACGTCCATAATACCCCACCTCCATACCACTACTCCTATGCTGACTAGACCTATACCCATGATTCTCGTGCCCCCTCGCAGCAGGTACCAAAGCCCTTGCATCCCTCTCCGCGCGCTCTCTATCCATTTGCCGTTCCCGTTCCCGCTCGCTGTGGGGATCAAATAAAATCATTCCACCCATATCTCCCGTGGAGTACCGATCCTTTAGAGAACGTTGTCCTTCCTTTGGAAGAGCGGCCATACTCTTTGATGCCCGCACGCTCCTTCGTTTATTGTGGTCTCTGTCTGACCTTGGTTGTTCGAACGATACCTGCTTGATTGGTGGGGCAGGGAGGGACAATCTAGGGCCGCGAGGTGGGGTAGGGCTGACGCCACGTCCGACCCGCTCCCGACGGTGCTCAATCGGTACTGGAGGGGGAGGCCGGGGGGCTCTCCGTCTTGGCTCTGGCTCGGGAGCAAAAGTGTCTGGGCGGAGGACGTCGGTCGGATCATAAATCTTGTTGGATCCTGGCATGATCATTCTCTCTGGAGGAGCGCTGTTTGCCAATGCTTCCAGACATGCGGCTGGGTTAGGGTTGATGGCGTCATAGCTTTCTGGTCCGAATGGTGTTCCTTGCAGCTTCCTCGGGGGTTCGGGCTCAAAAGAAGGTGGTGGTACAGGCTTGCGTTCAGGTCTCAAGCCGAGGGTGGAGGCTTTCCGAAGCGTGCTCTCGCCGGCATTAACTACCGGTACTGCGCTATCTCTCTCGCCATGAATCGGCATTGGTTTCACCATGGGGGCCGCATAGTTATTTTTCTTGAGCGGCTTGGGCTCTACTAGCTGCAGTTGGGACTCGGGCTGATAAAGTTGAACGTCTTGAACTTCTTCCACTTGAGGCCGGTGGTAATTGGTGCTGGGTCGCGATTGTAGCGCTTGAGACGATTCGATCTGCAATGGCTGTACGGCACTGTTGTAACTATGCCGACGTCGCTCCACATCCACTTGGTTCGAAAGCTCTTTCATCGGAGAAATACCTGGTATCAGACTAGGCGGTAGTGGAATTCCCGTACTCATTGTTGGTGTTACATCAAACGATGGCCGCCTGGGCTTATCAGCCTGTGGCAAAGAATCATATGACGGAAGCCCGTGCTCTTCAGCTAATGACTTCGGTTGATGGTTATCCCAGTTGGGCTCATCAATTACCGGGCTAGGCATCCCGACGAGGCGCCGATGTGGTGGAGGTGGAGGTGGAGGTCCATCTCTCGAACCTGGGGTAGAACTTGCAGGTGTAAGGATATGAGTAAGAGGAGGAGGTTCGTCGTCAAAGGGCGTCGAATCGTATCCGACATTAGGCGAGGGGTGCGGAGATGGATGGTGGGTGAAATTGGCCTCGGGATATGACGGAATAAAATGCGGAGTAAACTGCTGGAGCTGATGGAATTGTTGAAGCTGCTGGAGTCCACGAGAATCAAAACTGCGCTGATGATTGAGAGTAGGTTGCTGGAAAGCAGGTACGCTCTGATAATGCCGCAGTTGCTTCTGGAATGGTGGCTCCATTGGTGGCATTTCGGGATGCCCTCCGCTCACAGAATGTTCCATAGGAGGCGCTCGCTCTTGGAAAGATCTGTGTGCTGGAGGAGGTGGCGGCGGGGGCTCAGACTGGTACGGATCTCGCTGAAAGTCGTCAAAACGCGCAAGACCCCCATTGTAATCACCCGGATCATAGATCTCAGGTCGTCCACCAAAGTCCTGGGCTGCTGCTGGAGCCATCACCATGTTATGTCTTGGATTTGTGTCGATCACCATACTGTGCCTATTGGCATCAGGTAATCTGGAAGTCGACCGATGCTGGCGGTGTCGGTGCTGCTGGGTTGGGGGCTGTGGAGGCTGTCGAAGGGGTTGCGGAGGCTCCGAGTGAGAAGGGTGATGCAAAATTGGCCGAGAATCGGGATGATAAGAATGTCTATTCCTCCGGGTTGCCCTCCGCTCCTCCCTGGCACGCTCTTTCTCTTTACGTTCCTCTCCAGAGCTAGAATGATCTCTCGCCATGGGATTGGCAGGTAGCGGACGCCTCTTAACCGTTGCTACCCTTTCTCGTGATCCCATCTCTCGAGCACCACCAAGTTTTCTTGGACCAGGATCTGGTTTGTTGTCCGGGAAGCTTGTTACCGGTCTCGGCTTCTTGACTTCCCTCGGCTTCTCCTTCGGTCGTAAATCCCAAAACGTCAACTCCACCAATATCTCTCCAGCGTACTTCTCCTTGCACTTTAGCCCTCTCCAGCCGTCATCAGTTCCACCACCGGGTACCAAGATCTGGTCGAGACGGACGGTGGTCTCGCCGATGAGGTCTGTTCTCTTATCATCGTTAAAGACGCTGACCTTGAGCGTCTTATAGTCGGGCGAGTCTCGGACCGGAAATCGTAATTCTTTATCCCTAACATGAGGTGAGCAGGCGTCGGAGAGACATACCACATATTACGGGTTACTTACCACCGCGGCACCTGTCCGCCCCGAACGTCCGTATCTGTACGCTTTGCTTCCTTGGCTAAACGTGCGACGGCGTAAGGGTCCTGTTTTCCGATCTTCTTTTTGTTTGGCAGATTTTTCTGGACGAAAATTCAGAAATCCGAGGCGCTTGTTGAGGATGGGCTCGACGACTGTGTACTAACCGCTCTGTCCAAAACAACTACCAGTGTTCCAATCACTGGTCCATCGCTGGTCATGTCCGAATAGATCCCCGCGGGGTGCGCTTCTTTGATCCCGGCGCGAACCATGTTGTCTCTTTGTCTTCAAGAGACAAGAAGAAACGGAAGAGTACAATCCAATGGTCCCTAAAGAGGGGTAGCAAAAGCGTAGGCTATACGGCGAATTTTCTGTAGGATGAATGTTGAGCTTTTTGAAAATGGTGGCGGTTTGTTTCAATGTTGTAAATTCGTAGATGGCAACGCGGGCTTTGGTGGGAAGAGGCAAGGGCACGCGCGCTGGCGGGGTATGTTAAGTTGAGGTTGGTTTAGAAAGTGGAATGGTGTCGCTGTAAGACAGTATGAAAAATACGGCACGTATCAGAGACAACAGAAAATCGGTAATTCACCAGAGACAAGAGAACGATCCATAGAGAAACAGAAGATCAGGAGAAGCAGCAGCAGCACCCAAGTAAATTGGTGGCCGGTGGTTGGTTAGGTCCTCAACACGAGAGGAATTGGCGGGGCTGACGTTTGTTTTGAGGGCTGTGTGAGGAAATGGCGTGGCGCAGCCTGATATCAAGGTGGCTGGCAACGAACGCTAACATGTTAGATCGAACAAGCAAGGCAAGAACAAGACAATGACGAAAGTAGAGACTCGATTGGATTGAGACAATAAACAACGAAACAAGGTCAATTTGAGGCTGGTCCTGTCCGGAAGCATCTGCGCGAACCCATTCCCCGTCCTGTTGTGCTGCTCGAAGGGCTGCATATGTATCACGGGATTTCGCGACAACATGCACCACGGGAATCGCATTTCAAACCGCAGGCCAATTAGCCGATGGAGAACCGACAGCAAGCGTGCACATCGCATTGAAAACCTGCGGGTGCAGCGTCTCCGAGCACGATGGTTTTACTTGGCGACAAAGGCGAGGGGATTTTCGATAGGCTGGGGTCCCTGGGCTTGCATTGCAGTGCCTTGCATCTCGTTTCACAGCATTCAGGTAACACAGGAACCCATCGCCATCGCATTCGAAATCAACAAACACTCCAATAAAGTCATTCTTATTTCCCACATTACGGAACGGCACGAATCCGAGTTTTGGATTTTCCGACAAAGGATTGATGATACTGCGGCAGACTTCTCGCGACGCAAGATAGCGGGCAGAGCCAAGAGCTCAAGGCGGGATTGAGCTGAATAGGACAGGCGTCTGCTGTGCCCTCTTCTTCGTTACCTCGGGGGCAAGCTTCCAATGGTTCCCGTTCACCCGAAGAGGAGCAGGAGGTATCTACCTAGTTAAATACCGGCACTTACACATCAATTCCAGAAGGACGCCTAGAGGAATACGCATTCAATAGTGGCGTAGTTGACCCTCAACTCGCTCAAGGTTGCTGTTCCCGTCAACGGCCCCTCGAACTCAAGGAAGAATGTCGACGCAGCTGTCTGTATTCGACGACACATCTACCGAGCCACTTGCTTCGCATGGAAAGCCGCGAGTACTCTAGATAGAGTACCTGACTACGTATCTCAAGGATCCCGCGCAGTCAGTCCGACTCGGAATGTCCATAAGCAAACCGGCAGGGCGACCCGAAGCTTGCAAATGCCTCACAGCGGCCCCTTCGACCCGAAAATATCAATGAGGAACACCCCCAGAGACTAACCCCCGGCAGCATGGGGTTCCGAGCAGCTAAATTCCCAGTAAACAAGGCAGGACCCTGCCTGTCTGACAGCGTCGATCAGAATATCTCCTGCAGGCGCCTACGGTCCCTGAATGGCTATTGTAAAATTCCATGCTGTGTGCTGTTCAGGAACGGTGATATACATACTGATAAAGGTTGCTCCGAAATGATTCCAGGTGAGGTGCAGGGCGGTATGAACCTGTATAGGGTTTTCCTTTCAATCTTGGAAAGAGAGATATTTGACCGGTTCGCAAATATCTAATCGTAATGTCTATATTTATCTCATACCACTCTCTTTGGAACTGCGTGTAACCTGCCCTCCCTTCCTCAACTTCAATAGCAAGGTTGATTCGGTAGCAGTTCTTCCGTCACGGCAATATGGTTCGGGCCCCACCTGCGTCGTAAGTGCGACTTGATGTTATCCATCAGTGATCAAGAGCATTGTTGACCATACCGACTCGTATCCACGCGTCCAACAAATTGCTTGCTTTCCGGGACCCTTAATCCGTGTAAGCAAAGCCGTACGCAGTACCTTCTCGTACTTCTCAGGTCGGCTATGACCTTCGCAAAGGTTTGGGGGATATTCTTCAGTCGACTCGGGCGGTACAAAGCGAGAGTGCTACCCATTCATTGAGATGTATCCTTCCTCTCAGTTCCTGGACTCGTACAGCTGCCAGTGGAGAGAGCTCCGGTGCCTTTAGCACTTCTTTGGAGAGGATGAAGGGGAAAAGAAACTTCAAGTACTAAGGTCAAGGCCTATCAAATCTACCGTTACACTAGATAGTTATAGAGCGATTCGCCGGAGTCATATTGCTGGAGAGAGTGACTGAGAAATGACTGTCTAGATAACAATAGAGTGATTAATTGTGAATGGATGTCCAAATTCAAAGAGTAGTAGCATGATTCGACATCATTGACATAAGGTGATATAAGTTTTACATGCCCCACATCCCTCTTCACCTAGAAGCTCTAGAGAGTAAAAATCCCAAACAGGAAGAAACCTTCAGACGATTCAGACGAGTGATAATCCGTTCCATCTTATTACCCGGCACCCGCCTTACCAAGCTTCCAACCCAACCCGTCCTCACCACTACTCACCAACCACAACCACAACAATGGCAAACGACAGCTCCCTCTCTATCGAAGAAACCAACAAAATCCGACTCTCCCTCGGCCTCAAACCCCTAAAACCCGACGTCCCTTCTGCACCCACCACAACCGGCTCTCCCGTCTACGAAGACACTGCCGAAGGCCGCGAGCTCCGCGCAGTCGACAACTGGAAAGCGCACACCGCGTCACTCGAGAAAGAAGCAGCACGGAAGCGACGACAAGATGAAATCAAGAAGGCGCGTGAAGCAGCGCAACGGTTTCGGAAGTTAGAAGGGGTAGGGTTAGCGGATGATGAGGAGCCGGTTGAGGATACGAGTAGTTGGGTTCGGAAGATGAAGAAGAGGCAGAAGAAGAAGGCAGATGAGATTGCGAGGGAGATGGAGGAGGAGCTTGAGAGGGCTGCTAGGGAGAGGAAGGAGTATACTGCGGCGGAATTGAAGGGGTTGAAGGTTTCGCATGATCTTGGACAGTTGGGGGAGTTGGAGGGTGAGACTATTTTGACGTTGAAGGATAGTACTATTGATGAGAATGAGGGTATGTACACTGCGGTGGTGTCTTTAGGGATTGGAGGATTTGCTGACCGTGTGGCAGATGAGGGCGACGAACTCATCTCGACCGACCTCGTTGAACGAGAACGACTACTGGAGCGTCTAGAGCTCAAGAAGAAGAAGCCGGCTTACAATGTCTACGAAGACGAAGATGAGAATGGAGAAAGGCGTCTGCTGGCGCAATACGATGATGAGGAGGAAAAGGCACGGCAAAAAAAGAGGTTTGTCCTTGACGGCACTGGCAGCTTGGCGGGCAACGAGACTTATCGTCAAGAAGTGGCGGAAAAGCTCAAACAGAAGGCTATAAGCTTGGATCTACCACGTAAGCCTCCCCTTTGTCCATACAGCTTTTGTTACGCACAGTTTGGCTGCTGACATTCGTTTGCCACCCTACAGAACCCGAAGTCGCCTCTGATTACGTCGATCCGGCTACAATCAAAGTCAAGAAACCGAAAAAGAAGAAGACAAAGTCTACTCGCAAGCGACCTACCGATGACGACGATGCCCTCAACCCAGAAGTATCAGTTGAGCCGAGTCCTCCGGCAGACGACAATGCCATGGAAGTCGAAGACTCAACCACACCGATAGTCCCCAAACGCAAGATCGCCGAAGATGTCTCCTTCATCGACGATGATGACCTACAAGCATCATTAGCTCTGAAGCGGCGCGCTGCCCTCAAAAAGCGAAAGATCATAAAACCCAGTGACATTGCACGTCAATTACGCGAAGAGTCTGTCGCCGCAGAAAACGGTACCACCACACCAGGCGCCATGGACGAAGACGCGGAAGACGAAAACCCAGGTTTCGTAATCGACGAAACCTCGGAATTCGTAGCAACTCTCCGCGCCCCGACCGCCTCGGAACGCAAGATTTCCCGGCGTTCCATGTCCGCACCCTCAGCCACAAAGGAGGGGGATGATGGCGAAGACTCCCCCGAAGTAAAGGAGGAAGACGGCGACATCGACATGATCCGTGACGAGCGCTCCCCATCCGTCAAACCCGAAACCACCCCAACTGTCCCTGCCTTCACCTCCACCGGTCTCGAAGAAGAAACCACCATCAGCCGCGGCATCGGCGCAACCCTCGCCATGCTGAACCAGCGCGGCCTCCTCAAACGCGATCCAGAAGCAGAAAAGAAAGCCCAGCTCGTCCGGCAACGCGACAAATTCCGTGCGCAAAAGCGAATCCACGAAATCGAAGCCGAAGAAAAAGCCAAGGCGGCACGTCTCAAGGACCGACAAAGCGGGAAGTTTGAGCGGATGAGTGCACGGGAACGTGAAGAACACGCACGGTGGGAGAATAAGCAGAGAGACCAGCAGGAGGCGAGGGAGATGGCGCAGAGGTTTAAGGATTATAAACCCGATGTCAATTTGAGCTATAAAGACGAATTTGGAAGGGAGATGAGCCAGAAAGAGGTATGTTTATTTTCCCGTGTTTGTGGAGGGTGGGTGCTAATCTGTGACGTGAACAGGCGTTCAAGTACTTATCGCATCAGTTCCACGGAAAAGGATCCGGAAAGGCGAAGACGGAGAAGCGGCTTAAGAAGATTGAGGATGAGAAGAAGAGAGAAGCGGCGAGTGGCTTGGGTTCGGCGGCGGATAATGCGGTGTCTGCAGCTGCTAAGAAGAGTAAGCAGGCTGGTGTGAGGTTGATGTAGAGTGGGTGGGATTGGGCTTAGAAGCGGCCCCGTGGGTCGATTGATTGCTTATAATGAAATAATGTACACATAAAGTCACTCGATTCGTAGGTGTGCCCAACTCCATATTGAGGGAAGCTTGATTTTGAATAGGTACTATGTATGAGATGAATATTGGCGGTAAAAGTAGCCATAATTATCTCTGTATCTTTGGGCGAGTTTGTTCCTTCTGTCCGCCTGCATCTAGTCTGATACTCGCGGTGACTTTGTTAGTCACCATCCAACGTTCTACTCCCCATCGTGATTAAGCTGGAGGAGGAGTAGGCGTCGCTCTTGGAAGGAGAAGACGTAAAGGCAGAAATGCAGGCCGAAAGGCACGAGTGACAGTATCTGACCGGGGTTTACCCGGCTGCGGCTCAGTTCTTTGGGTCCCACCAACAACCTGGAGCTCATTCAAGCTAGGTACCTCCCCACCAGCAGTCATTCATCTACGACGTCGCATCGCACCCCAAATTACTCTAAACACCCGTTCAACAATCCTCCAAGATGTCCGACGATGATTTCATGCTCGAGTCTGACAATGAAGACTACGAATTCGATTATGAGGATAACAGCGAAGAAGAGTCTCCAGATGTCGACATTGAAAACAGATACTACAATGCAAAGCAGATGAAGGCAACAGATCCGGAGGCCGCAATCAACGAGTTTCTAGAGGTTGTGAAGTCAGAGAAGGAGAAGGGTGACTGGTGAGTTTCGCAAGCTGTCACCGGAGGTGATCCGGAAATTGATGGGATAGTGTAGGGGTTTTAAGGGACTGAAGCAGGCGATTAAGCTGGAGTTTAAGTTAAAACAGCACGAAAAGGTATCCCGAAGCTCTATAGATTGTTTGTGGGATGCTTTACTGACTTTGGGTCGGTTTACAGGCTGTAGAACACTATGGAGAGCTCCTTACTTACATCAAGTCGGCTGTCACTCGAAACTACTCTGAGAAGTCCATCAACAACATGCTCGACTACATTTCCTCATCAAACGACTCCGAAGATATGCCCTACATGGAGAAATTTTATGACATGACGCTGGAGGCTTTTACGGGCACGAATAACGAACGACTATGGTTGAAGACGAACATCAAACTAGCGAAGCTATGGCTTGACAGGAAAGAATATGCGCGGTTGACCAGGAATGTCAGATCGCTATACAAAGCTTGCCAGAAATCAGATGGGTCGGATGATCCGAGCAAAGGAACTTACCTGTTGGAGGTTTATGCGATCGAGATTCAGATGTACTCTGAGATGGGAAACAACAAGAAGCTTAAGGTATGAGAGTTTTATATGAGTGTAGAGATATGGTTATTGATGCGAGCACTGCAGGCATTATATAACAAATCGCTTAGGGTGCGTTCAGCCGTACCGCATCCCAAGATCATGGGAATCATCCGGGAGTGCGGAGGAAAGATGCACATGAGCGAAGGTTTGCGACCCTTAGCTTGCTTCTCTAAAAATATCTGCTAACGCCAGGCAATAGAGAACTGGAAGGACGCTCAGAGTGACTTCTTCGAGTCGTTCCGCAATTACGACGAGGCTGGCTCTCTGCAAAGAATCCAAGTCCTGAAGTACCTGGTTCTTGCGAGTATGCTGATGAAGTCTGAAATCAATCCGTTCGAGTCTCAAGAAACCAAGCCGTACAAGAGCGATCCGCGCATCGTCGCCATGACGGATTTGGTTGAGGCGTACCAACACAATGAGATTCACCGCTACGAATCGATTCTTGAAAAAAACAAGAACGATATCCTTTCGGATCCTTTCATCCGGGAACATATCGATGAGGTCACGCGAAACATCCGCACAGAGGCTCTCATCAAACTCATTGCGCCATTTACGCGATTCACACTTGAGTTCATTGCGAGGCAGCTGAGAATATCAATCCCAGAGGTGCAGGAAATATTGGGATTTTTAATCTTGGACAAGAAGATCAGAGGCAAGATTAATCAAGAGAAGGGAACAGTGCAGATCGATAGTAACATTGACGTGGAGAGGATGAAAGCAATCAGCGATTGGTCCAGCGCACTCGATCGTGTGAGCAGGGCCATGTTTAATGAGGGAGATGGCTTCAAATCTGACGAAGTTGGCACAAGCGGTACGTACTAACTAGACCCTGCCGCCCTCCTCCCACCCCCACGAGCTTGCCTCGCTGATACCATTCGGTTCCGCGCACGCGCAGAGAAGCGACGTCCTTGGGAAGGGAGCTGATGTGATTTTTTCTTGCAAATTTACAGTGGTTACATGGTAATGTACAACTAAAAACGGGTCGACATCGCCGAGCTTTGGGGGTTTGGAATACTTTTGAGGGTTTTTTGACGGTTTCATACGCGCTTGGAAGTTCGGGAATTCTTCTGGGTTGCTATGCGGTTTTAGCTAGCCCTGCGGCGAATACATGAATTTAAGTCAATTGCAATGGAAATGCAGAATGTCAGCTTGTCCAACTGGATGGCATTCGTTAGGAAGGATAGGAAGCTAGAGATAATCGAAATGCGTCTCTCACTACCACAAGTGTTAGATGGATTATACCATGGCTTCGAACAGTAGAAGAAAACAAGGGCATAAACTTAATTGATACAGCTCGGTATTATCATAACATCAGACATTTCCGCATTTTCAAGGCATGTAGACAGAAAAAAAAAAGGGAAGATCACAAAAAAGAAAAGGAAAAAAAAAGTATAATACAAACTCCCCATATTTCCCTACCTACATCCATCCCATCCACCTCTCGTCCAACCATCCACTGCCAACTCCAAAAAAAGCACAAGATCTACTATTCTACTCCTCTCCATCCTCCTGCAAAAGCCCCTGCACGGTCAACAAACCGTTAACAACCTTCTCTACCAACCCCCCTTCCTCCTCACTACCACACCTCATCATCTCCTCCTCCTCAAGACTAGTAGCCGCAACAAGACTTTTCAAGTAATTCCTATGATCCAGAAGATAATCCACCCCCTGTGCAGTCACAGAAATATCGATATTCACCGACGAAGCGAGTTCCTGCTTCCCACCCATACGCTGGACAATAGCTAAGATCATCCCGATCCCAATGGCCTCGTTGATAGCCGGCAACACCACAACGGAGGGTTTCCGCCACCCTTCAAGCGCAGTCCGTATCTGCGGCTCGAAAAACTTAAGGAATGTTATGATCTCGCGTCCGTAGCGCGTACCGATGTTTGCGAGGAGGTTTAGCGCCAGTGGGAGGAGTCCCCGAGACCAGATGGCGTGTAGTCGGGGATTTGAGAGGGGCGTTACGCCCTCCGCTATTATCCGTGCGGCGAGTGTGGTTGACATGAGTCGCTCGAGGATGTTTTCGAGTGCTAGTTGCTCGGCGATGATGGGGACTGAGGATAGCTCGAGAAGGAATAGGACTGAGAGTTCGCCGTAGACGGGGTCGCCGCCGTCGGGGCCGGCTAGTTGCTCCGCCCAGGAGAAAAGGGTGGTTGCTGCACGGATCGTTTGGTTCTCGTGGAGGTGGTTTGCGAGACCTGTGTGGATTTCGTTGATGCCTTTGAGGCGAAGCGTGGCTTGGAGGATACCCGTGACGAGGGCTATGTCCTGCGGGTTCGCGGTGTCGGGGTGTTGGTGTGCCGCTTGGACGAGGTCTTTGAATCCCTTTGCTACGACGAGATCAAGGAGGTCGATCACTTGTAGTCCGAATTCGAGGGTGTGTTTCTCCTGTTTTGCAGCGGCAGTGAGGGTGATGTAGATTATCCTTAGCAACGAACGGTAGTAGTCCATGCCAGCCGTTGTGAGGGCATGTCGGAACTCTGCGCTACCGCTGTGGATGGCCTTTAGAGCGGTTGTGAAGACTTTATTGAAAAGACTCAAGTCTGGAAGTGCTTGGTGTAGTTTGCGGACAACCACAAACGCGAACTCGGCACGGCGGGAGAGGATCTGTGCAAAGATGGGCGCTGGGAGCCCGGTTTCGACGTTCTCTTGAAGGCAGGTGTCGACCACTTTGATCAAGGATTCGGTGAGATCATTGCTGTTCTTGACAAAATCACAAAGTTGGACGGCTAAAAGTTCCCATGAGGAAAGGAGGTCCTGTGAAGGACGTTAGTACTTGAATTGATATTGGGACGGGAGTGAGGACTCACCACTTGGGTTTGTACTAATGATAGGTTTAGATTCGCTTGTTCCACCTCACACCTGTATCCATCGGGACGTCCAGCCCAACCGGGATCAAAACCGAGCACCTTGTCACCTAACACCATGTCATACACCGCATCAGGCCCATATATCGTTCTCCTCAGCCTTGTCTTCTTAAGCTGGGTAAGCTTCACACCTGACCACTTTTCTTCAAAGTTCTTCTGGAGGAGTGCATGCAAGCTCGACCTATACCCACTTATCTTTACCGCCTTATCAAAATAGAAACCTAATTTGGGGAGTAATTGTTTGAAGAATATCTCGTCTTTGTCGGATGGTTTCCTGGAGTGAATGTATAGTGCAAGTATCCGGGCAATATACGCAGCAACAGCAATCTTGCATGCCTTCTCCGTGATAAGTTCCTTCGAGTCGGCGGGTAAGAATTCAATGGTATAATTCTCAACATGCTTCATCAGTCCCGGTAAGATCTTGGGGTGTTTTGCAAGATCGTCCATAGCCAAGGTCCAGAAGTTCAACGCGGTCGAGATCATTTCCAGCATAGCCAGCGTCTTTTCGACCGGCAGGTGGTCAATATCTTCTAATGCATCAAAACATATCGATAGCATCGACTTGTTCTTAGCTGCCTTTGCTTTCCCGGCACTATTGCCTTGCCGGAGAGCTTCGCCGCGGAGTAGGAGGATCGACATGCCTTGTTGCTTATTGCTCACAACGGCCGATATAAAGTTCCATATGCGTGTCTCTATCCTTTCATCCTGGTATGGCCTGTCAAGGCTCGACAGGAGCGTGACAAAGTGATTTGCACAGTCACTACCGAGATGTCCAAGTAGCGAAGGCGGTTCCTCGGAGAATGATCCGGAAGACTTAACCAAGCTTTCAAGTAGCTCTAGGACGTGTCCCTTGTACTTTTCGTCCGCTGCATACAGTTTTGCCATAGAGGCAGAAGCGGCATATAAGCGTTTCTCAAGATGCGACGGTGGGTGTCTATACTCTAAGTAAGCATACCGAATTCGCACAGATGGGGGGTAGTGGTACTAACCCAAGATAAAGTCTAATCCTCACCAACACGTCCGCAAACTTCACCATCTGGATGACCTGACCAACCCATAACCCTAGAGTTTGCAAGTACAAACTGCTCTCTGGCGTCTGCACACCATCCGCAATTGCGCCTAATATCGGCTCGATTGGTAAATCGCTTGCTCCTGCGCTTAAAAACACTGAAACCAGATATTCCGCACTAGGGATCAACACGCTAGTGATTTTGTTCTCTGCGTCCGAGAACTCATCCACGCCGTATGCATAATACAAGATTGTTGTGAAGATCTTAGCAATCTTTGTACCAATCTGTAGTTTCTGGGCAATGTCTTTGGAGTACTTGAATCCCCGGTAGCTTTCAAAAATATCGACCGCCACCCGAGTGAATCCAAGCAAGATGTCTCGTTGCACGATATCACTGACACCCATTCCACCAGGACCTTGTGGTGCAACCTTGGACGACACAACAAGTGCTTTGCTCCGTCCTTTGTGAACAGCGCTGCTGCGGATTGCTTCCTCGACAAGGCTTTCAAAAAGTGACAAGCATGTCAAAGTGAAGTCGTAGCTTCCCTGTGTAACTTCGACAGCACAAAGATACCCTGCAAATGCACCCCCGCGTCCATGTCGTTCCAGCAACACACTCCTAGCCAAATACGGCCACACTCGCCCGGGAGCCACATGCACGAGTGAGTTTACAAACTCCAGTCCGACAACAAAGAAAGGCTCTTCGACAGTGTGACGGTTGAGTGCAGTATCCAGAAAGTCGAAGGCGATGGAAATTACATCTCGGTTCCTACCCAACATATCACTTGCTTCCCCTAGTACTTGAGGAATCTCGTAATGTCCTGGTTCTCGCACCAATGCCGCAACTGATTCCTCAGAGGAAGCAACCAACACAGTCAACAGCGACATGATCTCTGTGACAACCGTGATGTTCACTAGTTCTGGGGAGAAAGTCTGCGAGGTGACAGCACACTCTAGAATACGGCCAAACATCGCCAGAGCGTTATACCTGTACTTCCAGGCCACCACTTGTCTAGTTCCACCAGAGGATATCTGGACGCCCTCAGTACCTCTGGGGATGACAATACCACCGAGAGAGGAAAACGTCCCTGCGGGTGGATCATTTTCAAACATTCCGCTCTCTCGAGGTGGCAACAATACTAGATTTGAGGCCAACATAATATTACCAGATTCTTCAGGTCCGCAATCGTCATAGTCCTTGAAGCCGTGAGGGAGTAGATGTGTGTATGTATCCAGACCGGTAAGATATTGAGTCACAGCTGCATTCTGCGTTGCAATTCCTTTTATAAGTCGCAAGAAAGGCAGAGGCTCATACGGGAATCGGTTCTTTGCTCGTGCGAGGAGTCTGATCGTGCCATCATCCAGTGAAAACTTTTCTACGGGATTTCCGATCCAACTATCCTCTGTATCCACTTCCCGCTCCTGTTCTAGGAATTTGTTGAAAGGTGTAATATCGCGATATTCAACATCATGCGCCAGAAACGTCGCATTGATAAGTGGCTCGGTGAACTCAAAGTACTTCTGTGTTCTTCGAATAAGATCTGCGATGACGTTTTTCATCCTTAAACCATCTTCTTCGCCTCTTAGACTAAATAATGTACCGGAAGTGCTGTCCGAGGGTTCAAGGACTTCAATCACGAGCTGGTGTATCTGCGACGATGAGCGAAGAAGCAGATGTTTGAGTCCTACGTCTACGGTGGTAGGAAAAAGCTCCGGCAGAAGATTGTTGTAAAACTCTACTATCATGGACCCGCGTGCTGCGACTCCTTCGCCATCGTCCCAATGCGTATGTTCTTTGACGAGATGCTGGATGTGTTGCAAAAGAAGCACCCAACCCGCCACCGCTAGGCTACTGGAGGGCAAGTACCCTGCCTTCTCTTGTATGCAGTTTGTTATTGCGACAATCGCGTTTGAATCTTTAATATAGAATGACCGTTCTGATAGTGTCGAAGCCGGGCTGGGGGGGGATGCAGGGCCATTAGCAGGTGGTGTTGCTGAGGATCCCGGCGATAAGAGCTTGCTGAATTCTTCGTTCAGAATTGTCAGAGCCGTGGGAATTTGAATCATGGCAAGAGACACTATTGATGCAAGACCAGCGGCATAAATATAAAAGCTTTTGATCTCGAAAGTGTCTGGAAACAACACCTAAATGAAATATTAATCCAGCAACCAGAATCCAAGGGAACGAGGCCTACAGTCAATCGGCCCTGTCTGTCAAAAAACTTGGCTTCGTTCATTAAACCAAACCACTTTATTATCAGCGCAGCGTTGACGTGCTCCGCTGGCTTGTATAGTAGTAGGAACAGCAATTGCTGTAAATGTATGATCTCCAAAAATGTCTGTCCCTCAGTGTCAGAAATGAATCAGTTGTCTTGATACTACGCTGCCGTTCAACTTACTTGCTTCTCCCAGGCATACCCTAACTGATCCCTTACTGCAGGATCTTCCATCCTTTTCTTTACCCAACCCGGTAGTCCCTCTTGGTTGATCCCGGCCTCATACCACCTCGACCGAATACCATCCACCAGATTTATCGCAAAATCTGTCCATCCTTTTGAGATGAGCTCGGCGACAAACTGGTGTCCTACGTCGCTCCATATATTGGTCTTTGAGTCGGGATTGCACAGCGTCGCCCTCAATAGAGCAGCCGTAACCTTCACAACATACCGCCGCTCTCTCATGTACATCTCCACGCGGTCAAAAAACACCTTGTCATCTTTCTGCTTCTGGTCGTCTTCCTTCTTCGGCCTCAGCACGCTCGCCAGAAAACTTTTGCCCAAACTACTGGCACCGAGGTCCGCATCTCCAGCGGCTCCAGCCTCAGCTACCAACAAGTCTTTTGCCGGCCGGCTTTGGTACTCCAAAACCACGATTCGTAGTGCGGATACTTCGTCGATATTCAACGCTTTACTGAGATCAAGCGCTGCAGTCTTGAGCTCCGCGATTGCGGGGAGAGACCCTGGAGTCGCACCCTGGCCATCTCCGCCAGGTTGGTCGGCCGCGGTGAAATTTATCGGTGCAGTGCGCTTTTCAAACTCTTGCTTGGAAGCTTCGGAAGGCGGTGGGAACGGTTTGTCGCAGTCTTGGAGCGTGCGGATGGAGGATTCGGAGGAAAGAAAGGTTGTGATCCGGGAGACAGCGGTAGCAGAGGGAGTATTTGGTGATGTGAGGCGAGCAAATATCGACCGCCACGATCTGTCATATTGCACGGTTAGCTGCAGAGCTTCGTGGGAGGACCCAAGGAGACCAAGGAGATGTACGGCAGTATTGTTTTGTTTTTTAACGCATCATCCAGGAAATCGTTGTCTGTAGATATCGGTGCCATTGCACGAGTATGGCGATGGGAAAAATGATAGGTCAGTTGGTCAGAGGGGTTGTAAGCATTCCGCACCAAACTGCTGGAGCACAAAGTCGTGAAGTCGTGAAAGAGAACGCGACGGTCAACAGTGTTAGCGTTAGCTTCAGAAGTTGAATGTTGCGGCTCGTGGGCTAGACCAGATTTACGCTAGCCTATGAGTCACGTGTGACGTGTTTATCCCCATCCACGTTCCGGCACAACAAGCAGGTTCATCAAGACATCATGTAAAGTACGTTATAGTGCTTCAGAGCTTTACTTAGTAACTGCAGGATCAGCTCCGAGCGAGGCTTTTTTTCAACGCGTGAGCTGGTTGTGGGTCTCGGGGTTTGAGTCTCGAGGCTTGAAATTCTGCTTCAGAGTGGAATTGGAATCAACCAGTGGTCACACGCATCCATGATCTTATCATCCCATCAAAGCTGCTTCTGAAATGCGGAATGATGCTGTTCCATAGACATATAAAGACATGACCGCCACGTATGAGACGTGCCGCGTGTGTGGGCTCCAGTGTTTTCTTTCATAAGTGAATGGGCTCCTCATCCGCAAGTGCCAGACCACCAGACAGACATCTATTCGTATTTTTTTCCATTTCTTCTTCTCCTCGCAGCATGGCTCGTTTGTCGGATCTCTTCCTGGCGCTGTACGCTGTGGGACTGTGGCTCTCGCAGACCGTGGTTGGTGGGGCAATGGTGGTAGTGGCAGTGCTCCGGCTTACGCCCGGCGGTTCTTCTAGAAGGTACCCCAATCCAAGCAAAGCAACCAAAGCAACCAAAGCAACGGCCGGCCATACGGTAGAAGCTTTGGGGGCGCCGGCAAATAGACCTCTCCACTCACTCCAACTCCTACTGACTAAAAACTACCTGAGCTTCTTTCCCCCCCATTCACCATTCCTCATCTCGATCATCTCAGGCTCGGCCTCGAATCTTTCCCTCTCTTATTTCCTTCAGTTTTCTGATTCCTCTTGCCCTTGTTCTAGTTACCCGGCGGAGTTAAGCTTGGACCGTTCTGAATCTCCTTTGCCCAAAATGGTCGACAAGAAGTCGCTGAGGTCGAGTAAACGTTCCGACGACAACGACAAAAACACCGGCTCTTCATCATCAAACAATAACAACCCATCAAAATCCACCAGAGCTTCATCAAGACGAACCGCCTCCGGATCAACTGCAAAGAAAGCTGCGACCGAGAAGACTGACAAGAAGAAGATGCCGGCCGACGAGAAGAAGCCAGAACCTCCGGTGGATGACGTGCAGATGGCGGACGTGCAGGAAATGAAGAAAGGTGCCAGCGACGATGTCGAGATGGGAGACGACGCCAAAACCGATAAGAAGGATGATGAAACGACTGAAGAGGAGAAGGAAGATCCGGTAGTCACCATCGCGAATGGTGCTCCCCCCACCCTACTACCATCTCAATTGATGGGGAAACTGATTACTTGACCTGCAGATATCAAACAGAACTTCACCCTACTAGAACGTGCCGTTACTCTTTTCGATTCCCGTTTCACCTTGCGAGTTCTCCGATCGATAGCTTCGTTGCGCCGTAAAATCACCCCCGAGATCATCGCGAAGGTTATTCAGGAATACTATCCACCTGGGCACGCATCTCTCTCGGAATTGCTCCGTGTGATTGGGCAGGCTGAGTCCATTATGGAGGTGGAGCACGAAGGAGCCGAGGCTAAGAAGCTCGCCCAAGATGTGCTCCCAGAGATTGATGTGTACCTGCACTTGCTAGTTCAGATCTATCTGTTGGACCAGAAGAGATATGATGATGGAGCCAAGTTTTCCGTCGAGCTTGTCGAGAAAGTGCATAGCTTGAATCGCCGGACATTGGATTCCCTTGCTTCAAAGGTCTACTTCTACTATGCACGATTTTTCGAGCTCCTACCCCCACCTGCAATTACCACCATCCGCGCGCAGCTCCTTGCATCGTTGAGAACTGCTACTCTGCGAAAAGATGTCGACCTGCAAGCCACACTTATCACACTCCTCCTCCGCAATTACATCACTACCTCAGACATCACCCAAGCTGACCATCTCGTCAATAAAACCAAGTTCCCGGAATCCGCCGCGAACAACCTTATCGCCCGACACAATTACTATCTCGGCAAGATAAAAGCTATTCAATTGGACTACTCTGGAGCTCACGAGCAGCTTGTGAGCGCCATCCGCAAGGCTCCTCAGACTGCAGCGGCGGCGGGTTTCCTGCAGGCTGCCAACAAGCTCAACATTATTGTCGAGCTGCTGATGGGAGATATCCCCGATCGTGCCACATTCCGCGAACCCCGTCTTCAAAAAGCCTTGAATGCATATTTCCTCCTTGTCAAGGCCGTCCGCATCGGTGAGCTTGACGCATTCTTTGACATTCTCAACACCCACGCCGAGACATTTAAGAAGGACGGTACCTACTCGCTTGTACTTCGTCTAAGGCAGAACGTCATCAAGACTGGAATCCGTATGATGAGCTTAACCTACTCCCGCATCTCCTTACGGGATATCTGTATTCGCCTCGGGCTTGAAAGTGAGGAGAGTGCAGAGTACATCGTGGCAAAGGCCATCAGGGATGGTGTTATCGAGGCAACTCTAGATCATGAGAAAGGATTCATGCAGAGTAAGGAAGTACTGGATGTATACGCCACCCAAGAGCCTCAGGAGGCATTTCACTCAAGAATTACGTTCTGCATGAGCTTGCACAACGACAGCGTTAAAGTATGTGGCTTGTCTTTTCCGTTTGTGAGAGGACTGATACTGATATACAACAGGCCATGCGCTTCCCAATGAACCAGCATCGACTGGAACTTAAGAATGCCCAGGAGGCACGAGAGAGAGAGCGAGAATTGGCGAAGGAGATTCAAGAGGGCGAGATGGATGATGATGATGGAGGAGAATTTGATGGCTTGTAGACGATGGACTACGCTAATGTGGTGGGTGTTGGGTTTTCGTTGTCTGTTGCAATAGATCACCGTGGCTGTTGCTGGTGAGCTGTATACTTGTGCACTGAATGGGAAATCTGGGTTATCGCTGTAAACTTGCAAGGTCTGTGGACTTGCGTGCGGTCGATCATCGCCACAAGATGCAGCGAGTGACGTCACATGATGAACATAAACCAATGCTTTTGATACCGGTGATATATTACACAAACGCCGTCAACACATTATTATTTCTCCTCAGCTGTTACCTTTGCCTTCTTCTTCTTCGGAGTCTCCTCCTTTTCCTCCGGCTTACCCTCCACCTCCTCAACAGGCTTAGTCTCACTCAACCCCTTCCTCTTCCTATTCTTCTCCTTCGTCTCCTTCCTTTCCTTCCTCTCCGCCGCCTTCTTCGCCACAGCCAGCAACCTCTCCTTCTCCTCCTCGGGCTTCAGAACATCCTCATCCCCATACACCTCCCCGGCCATATAAACCGGCAAACTAGCACTAGTTGGAGACTTGATATGTATCGACTTAATACTCCTAAACCCACCAGGAATCTTCTTCTTCTTCTCCAACATTTCCTCCACAAGCGTGGAAATATTCTCCACCACCGCCTCGGGCGTAAACGAAGATAACGCAACCCGGATCGTAGTATGTGTTGCCGGCGTCAGGTGGACATGTGTACTTTGCAGCGCCTTTTCAACCACCCTCTTTAGCCCCTCGGGGGTGTCGTGTCCTCCACCTAACTCAACGGTTGCAGGGATCTTGGCTGATTTCCGGTAAAATGTTGAGCCCAGAGCACTGGGGAGGAGTGTGGCGATGCGGGAGTCGGCGAGGAAGATATCGTGGGAGTCACGTAATTGGCGTTGGGACTCGAAGGATTTGAATTTCTTTTTGAGTTTAGAGATGGAGATTACTTTAGTTATAGTTCGAGAGAGGGAAGAGGTTGCAACCAGGTCTTTGTAGAATCTTTGTGGGTCTTTGACGATGAGACAGATTGTTGTGGTGGGGGGGTGTAATGCGTGCGGAAGCCGGATGGGGATGGGTTTGAGAACCGGGACGGCGGTGAGGTAGGATTTGGTGGTGAGGATTAGGTAGATGGGGGTTGCGGTGTCGGTGGGGTCGGAGGGGTCGGAGAGGAGGTTCGGTTTGGTTGGAGAGGTGGCGGTGGTGGAGATGTGTTTTAGGAGGGCGCGGGCGGCTTTGAGGGTCTGTGGGGATTGGAGTTAGTTTTGATTTCCCCCAGATTGGGGAGATGGGGAATTGTTAACCTGTGCTTTATCAAGCTGATACGGCGACTGCGACTGCGGTTGTGATGCCGGGGGCTCAACAACAGCGACTGCATTGACAATTTCACCCTCGGCGAGTTTTTGTGCGATGTCTACTGTTGCTGAGGACTTTTTGACGGGTTTCTTGGACTTTTCGAGGGTCTGCTTGGTCGAGGTTGTGGGGTTCTTTACCGCGACTTTGGCGGCGGGTTTTGAGCGAGCCATTGTGTGTGGTGGTGAGTGAGGTGGTGGTGGGTAAAAGTTGCGGGAAGGTTTCGGTGATGGAGTCGCAACTTTTTTCATGCAGGGTTGGACGCTGCTAGAGGGGCTTGGCGGGGAGGCGCGATCACGGACACTCGTATACAGGTTTCAGACAGAGGGTGATTGAACTTTCGAGAGGAGAGGAGATTTTGTATATTTCATCATAAATTGGATTTGCAAAAAGGAATTGCAAAGCTTAGGAAAAGAAAGAAAGAAGGGACAGTGCCAAATATAAAAAGACCCTAACCCTGGATATAAACAACCAACTACATGCATGATAAACACGTCAATTCGAAATACACCCACATCCAATATACATACCCAGATAAGGAGCGGGCTTTCGAGTGACGAAAGACTCTGCGAGCGAAAGCACCCTTGCAGTGCCCCTGTAGAAATCACTTCTTCCTTATCCAGGTCGACCGGTCCCCCCCCCCCCGACTGTTGTAGTGTATAAACGTTGACGGGCCGATTACGAATGTGCTCCCGTACTCGCGCCCTTAGAGTCTTTGATCCTAACTGGAGATTGAGCCTAAGTCGAGATTCGCCAGGTAAAAGTTGCTGATCTTATTGATATCCTGTTGCCTTGCGCAATCTGATTGGTAGAGTAGGACCGATCCCGAGTTGGGACCACGATTCTACTTTTCAGGTATTTTCGAAAGGACGTTGACCATTGCCATATAAATGTCTTGAGGTCAAATGCAGCTTCGCTGGCAGTCAATGACGTTGTGGATTTACCTGCGGGCCATGTGCCATTTTGCTCCTAACCCCGCTCCTCGTGCACAAGAAAAAGAATACGAAATAAGGAATTACCCTGGAAGAGGAAGAGAGCTAGCCATAATAGCAATTAGCAGTAATTAAGTTTTATAGATTGCATTTTTGAGGTTGAGTACAGCAGTGAGGTCGCCGTGCATGCTTACATGTATGGATGTGCGCTGCGCATCTTAATCGACACGATTCCATACGACACATCAACTCTCGAGACCCTCCTCACGAAAAACTGTCCAGCATGTACCACATCAATTGGCCTAGCGTAAATCAGATGCTGCTGTGATATGTGTCTGCCTAACCATTCAAAATATCAATATGATATCCACTGAGTCATTTACGAAACTCATGTCAAATACCGAGGGAGTTAAGTTACTTCTAGGGAAACCGGAGAGTTATAAGATATCATCCAGAGAGATGGCAGCGAGGCTTGTCGAAGAGTTTGATGGGCTACCACTTGGGCTATCGATCCTCGCCCCCTACTGCCGCGCGAATAAATCGATAATAAGGGATTTATGCTCTGAGCTTCGGCAGACTACTGATCGGATTCGGCTCTTGGACGAGCACATTCCGTCCATGCGAAAGGCTATTCAGCCCTCTCTCAAGCGTCTGCCAGACAATGCTCTCGGCGTCGTATATTGTATATCCTTTCTTAGAACAGCACATATTCCCCAAAACTTTCTTTCCCACCTGCTTGAAATATCGGACCTCTATTTACTTTTTCCTGGGCGAAATAGCAGGTGGAACATATCTGATTTTCAAACCTCATCTCAATTCGCTTCTGCTATATCCAAGCTTGAAGATATGCATATCATCGAAGCTTCAGAAGAGGGTATCTGGATGCATGATCTGAACGCAGTTTTGATACAGGAATGCATTGATGACAACTATCGACAGCTGTGGCTTAGTTTGACCGTTGAGCTCTGCCATGCAGCGATCCCTGACCCTAAAAACCACGAGCTCTGGACGGACTATGATAGTCACTTCCCCCAGTTATTATCCTGCTTTGAGTGTTGTAAGAAGGGGGGATACGAATCGCAACATCTCTTCGAACTGCTCTCAACGGCTGGGTTATTCATAACGCTATATAGAGGAGATTTGATCTCGCAGATGAACTCCAAACTGCATCTATGGACGGCAGCACCAAACTTCTGGGTTCACGGCACCCACAAACATTATCGGTATGTAGTCAGCTTGGGGATATCAAATATAATAAAGGGGACCTTGAGACAGCTGGGCGTCTGCACGATAACTGCGCAACACTACGGGCCGAAGTCCTCGGTGCAAGCCACCAGGATGCCTTGAAGTCTTCTATGGAATTGGCAAGGATTAAATACCACAAGAAGATGTACGAGGAAGCATTATCGATGCAAGATGCAGCGGTTATTAGCCTGGAACCTCTTGGAAGAAGCAACTTACTCTATATATGGGCGATAATAGAACTTGCACTTACAGCAATACAACTGAAGTTGAAACATAAGGTGGAAGAACTCTGCAAGGATGCACAAAAATCTCTTCACTGTTTAAATGAAAGTCCCGCCAAAGCCCGCGTCCTATATAACTTAGGACGGGCTTATCGGGATAACATGGCGCATGAGGAGGCCCAAAAGTGCCTCCAAGTTGCAACAGCTACGTTCAAAAAAACGATATCCAAGCGACATCCAATGCGACGATAGGCACTGACCGAATTGTCCCACTCGCTCTGCCAGCTGAAACGATGGGAGAAGGCGGTAACAGTTCAAACGCAGTTATTACGATTGTCAGCAGAAAGAGCGGGCGTGCCATACTCAATGGACCTGCACCAACTGAGAGTCATATACGTGAACTGCGCAGAGCTCAGTGTGGAAAGGCTCAAATTCAATGTACCAAAGTCAGAGGAAGAACGCGGCAGCTATCGCGAGGCAACTATGAAGACTCTCTGGCAGTTGGTCTGTGGGGAAAGGTTCAAAACAATATTATCGATTGTATCAAAGTTAGAGGAAGAATGGGGCCCTTATAACGAGGCAACTATTAGGCCTCTCCAACAGTTGGCTAAAGATGCGGTAGAGCTCGGACGGATAGAAACTGGGGTGGAGTTACTAGTTCGAGTCATTAGGTGCAGTACAAGGTGCGGAGATCCTGGGTTAAAGTGGGCTGAAGAGGCCAAGGACCTACTAGACTACACACTCAAGGTGATCATCATTATGGCTCAAACCTCATGGAAGGTTCTTCGTGGCCGAGGTCCTAATAATCACGAAACTATTCATGATTCTGCTTCGCTGCTTGAACAAGCTCAATCTACGAAGTGGACCGGAGTGGAGGTTCTGGGATTGTCTGAGACGCACCTTGAAAAGAGCTGGCAGAGCTTATATCAACGGCTTATCGAGCGTTTACAGGATTAAGAAATTTCTATCACGCCACAACCGGGCAGCTACAATCCGATGGGATTTTCGACGATACAACTAGCCGTTGTCATAGGCAGTCTTCCAGGCGTAAAACTAGCACTCCAGTATGCCGGTTCTAGCATCAATCATCTGGACGACCACGGAAACTCAGCGTTATGTCTGGCAGCAATAAAAGGAAGAGTCTAAATTATGCATCTGTTGCTTGAAGCAAACGCAAGCCTTGATATACGAAGTACCGACAACTCGAGCATCCTACATCGTGCGGTAGAATCTGAAGAACTTGGGAAAAACGGGTATTCAATTGATGTCATCGGTTTGCTCTGTCAGGCTGGAGTGAACCTCAACTAGAAGCGACACAACGGTGTCACAGCCCTAAATATTGATTTAAGTAAAGGACGAATTGCCGATGTCCACGCCTTGTTGCATCACGGTGCCTGTGTGGAAGAGGTCGACAACAACGAATGGATAGTATTGCAAAACTCAAAAATAATGTCAATGAACCGTCTCAGTCCGCAATTCAAGTTTCAGAATATGTCTCTTTTCAATGATGGGCTTAAAGTCTCATTTCAAGGGATACCATCACAGGAAGAGAGTAAGTTCGCACTCATTGGAATTTCCGCTTTACTAACCTTCATGTGCTTTTACTAGCCTTGAGCCCTGGGTTGATTCGCCTGATCTTCTCTACTAAAGCTTCCAAGGTCCGGACTGCTTCCATGGTCCAGGCCATTTCCATGGTCCGGGCCGAGATCCCATTTCTTTTGGATCAGCATATGTGCTATTTCGAGACTCACGTTATAGAAACGCAGACAAGGTAATCCACCCAGCGCTACGCCCTTTAGGAGTTGTCAGTCCGGGGTTCACATGAACATAGAGAAATCGGGATTGGCTTTGAGAAGGACAGCGATTATGATGATGACATGATGCCAGGTTGGGGGTTAGATAGCTGGGGTTATCATGGAGACGATGGCAAGCTGTATTGCAGCAGCCTGTTTGGGAAATCACGATCCTGGGCTGAAACCTTTGGCAAAGGCGATGTTGTAGGTTGTGGTATTGGCAGGAGAGCTGGTGGGATATCCTTCACTAAGAACGGAAAGTATTTGGGTATGTTTGACAGCTGCAAGGAAGATAATGCAGGGATATATTCGCTGACAATTTTCGGTCAACACAGGGAGTCTATCTCAGTCATTTATCGGAAACCTATACCCAGTCATAGGTGTTGGAGGACGGGATGTGAACTGTAGCATCGCAGTAAATTTTGGGGCGTCACCATTTCATTTCAATTTGCACGAGCAGATACCGCGGCAGAGCACAGATGCTGAATGATGTCAACGCATGATTCTTTCTAGGTCGAATATTAATATTATCTCTTATTACGCTGGGAAGAAGGTCAACTCTTCTGAGGGGCATCTCGTATGCGGGGACTGGGCACAGGAGACGAGCTCGAGAGACAGAAGGACTGTGTTGAACTGGAGGTGGAGAATTGGTCCAATTTAAAGGATGAAAGGGTTTATAGCCAAGAGAGGTGGGATGGGGGCGTGTGATATAATTTGCTTATATGCTCGTATGAAGTAGTATTAGAATGTCTGTTTGTAACGTTTTCATGAGCTTGAGAGGTGAAAAGGTGCGCCTTGCACAATTCAGAATACATTCACATACATGCCCGCAGGCGCATATACATACTAAGTAAGGATGGTTCAAAGAAACATTTGTAGCCTCAGTAAAAGAACCAATGACTCTACTTTGCACCGTGACATCTTCCAAGCAAGGAATAGGTTTCCTTCCAGTCGGCCAAATTCAGTTTGTCCTAGAGTATAAAAGACACCAGTCATCTCTACGTACTCCCAATCCCACTGCCTTCATAAGTAGCCTTCACGCGGCACCAGTCGAATAAGCTGTCGAAGTATCTTCTAACTTTTTATACACATATATCACCCTCCCACCAGACTACAGCTACAGCTACAATACATACATATACCCAGTACTACCTCCCACCAACCGACCAAAGGGGTATCTCCATGTCAAATAACGAATAAAAAACGACGAGACCAAAAGCATAAATCCCACCCATCCACCCACCCAATGACACAACAGAAAAGGCTGATAAACCAAACACAACCACGAACGGAGAACTAAAATATAGAGAATCGCAGACAACAAGCGCCGGATACAAAAACCAAACCCAACAGAGGAAGAGATATATAATAAAAAGGGGAACCAACAAAGTGGATAAAAAAACGAAAAGAAGAAAAGAAAAAAAAAAGGACTTGCAGGAACCTCTACCTCTGATCGACGCCGCAGCCACAAAAATCCCATCCTATCACCGTCGCTGTAACGAAAGCGGTGTCTCAGCCGTGGACAACGCTTTGCTGCCCCTCGCCGCCGCAACACAACATAACCCCCAACACAACACAACACTCAGAACCTTCCTCCTCTCTGCGACGGATGTTGTTGCTCCGGGATCGGATGGCTCTCGAATAGATCCTCTAGATAGGCGCTGGGCGCTCTCCCTGTCGTCGGCGGCGCGTTTAGGCTCGTCTGCGAATCATTAATCCGCATCCCGACCATCCTCTCTGTTCCCGAAGAGCTTGCGCGTCGGCTCATAGGCGCCATTAACGGTGTACCTGGTGGACTAACTCCAGATCCCCTCACCGGCCGCGTGAAATGCGTTTGACTGTTAATACTCGGAACCGCAGATTTCCTATTCCCCGCGGAGTAAAAGCCAGGAGGAAGGTACGTGGAGCGACGGTCACCGCCAGCCGAGAGTGGGGGACCCGTATTGGACGTAGGTGAGAAGAAGAGATTGCTACCTGGCGGTGGGGCGGCGGGTAATCGGCTGTTGGAGCTTGCGAGATGGTCGAGGGAGTGCATCGAGCCCGCGCCGGCAGCATAGAAACCTCCGCCCTGTCCACCCTTGTGTGGTCGCAACATGGATTTCGAGTCGATTACGCCAGGAGCCGTTGTGGCACGTTTCACGGAGCGATGTAGCGACCAGGCGACGAGGCCTCTCCAGGCCAAGATGACCAGAGCACACAGTGCGAGCGCAGCACCAACAGCAATAAAAACGGTTCCTTCCGGAAGATTCGATGGTTGCATGAACGGTGCGCCCTTTGTGGGAGGCGGGGTGATAACTGGGATCGTGTATCCTCTATCATCCGAGGCCTTGGGAAGCGGTACATCGGTGACGGGAAGGTCTGTGTTCTGGCTGCCGCTGTCGGTGGGTGTTATTGCAACCTCGGTGGGTGTTAAAGTGGTTTTCGCTGCTGTGCTAGCCTTGGGGAGGTTGTCGGAGGTAGCTTTTTGGGATGTAGCAGCGGCTTTATTATCGCCAGAGGTAGCAGGCCGTGTGTTGGCTCCTCCACCGGAAGTATTTTGCGCGAGAATGCATGCAGCAAACAGCAGCAGCGAAAATAGGAGGAGCTGTGGTACTCTCATAGTGGGTGAATAAAAATGGTGACGCAGTGAACGAGTGATGATAATAAGAAACCGCGATGGCGCAAGGGAGCGAAAGAAAGGAAGGAAGGCTTCAGTTCAGCTGTTGATAGTTGATGGCGATATCAGGAGGAGAAACAAGCGATCGATCAAGGGGGTTGCACTAAGCGTCTGGTTGCAAGCGTCCGTAGATGTCATGCACTCCTATAATATCCATCGCGTACGTACGCGCAGTTGGGAGACTATCCACGGCGCCGGTCTCTGAGGCTGATGAACTGCATAAAGCACTTTTGTAGGAACTGCTCATTATCATTGTTCCAAGGCTTTGTTCCTGTTCCTGCAGCCATCACACAATGGTGCCCTTTGTCCCTGCATCCGCCCGCAGCAGAGACCTCGCGAATTGCATCGTCAGAGACAATTCAGACATCACCAGTAACAATTAATTCGCTGCAGGACGAAAATCAGTTCCTATTTGCGATCAAAACCCTCTAGTGTTAGTAAGGGGAACCTATGAGAACTTTTTCGAAGCTGCACTTCATCCAGGGTGAGATCATTCGTGGCAATCGAGGGGAGTGCAAGAATTTTTGCTGCTAAATTCATACCTGTCATCTCCGCTCATTCATAACAAATCACTGGCTGACCAGGAATCGGGTCATCGCTGAAACCCGGCTGTTTGACTCAAAATATCACAAGCCCACGAATATGCCAACTCAGGAGTCATTCGGCTTTACAGAATCTATGAATGATATAATATACTCACGAACAAATGTAATCCAAAAGAGAGGGAGAGGAAGAAGAAGCATGTAGCACCCACAACACGCATTAACATCACCCAACATCAACACGATGCAGCCCATCCATCGCCCGCTCACAATCGCATGACCACAATAAAAACACAAAAACAAAAGAGAGGTAACGTGTCAATCGCAACCTTACAAAACCCTACCAGCAGTAGCAGCACCGCTCTTGTCCACCGTCGTAGCCTTCCTCAACCGCACCCCCTGGCCTATCTGACTCAACAGTGAGCCACGATCAGGAGTAACCGTAGGAAGAGGTGGTGCAGATCCAGAAGGAGGCAGAGGTGGAGGAGGAGGCGGCCCACCAGGCCCACCCATGCTTGGCATTGGTGGTGGCGGAGGAGGTGGGGGAGGAGCGCTGCCTATAGTGGGCGGCATAGGAGGAGGTGGGGGAGGCGCGGGTGGTTGCGATTCTTTGTCCATACTCGACAACGGTCTTGGGGGCGCCATAGTTGCGAATAGAGAAGCAGCCAGCTGGGCGGTGGTATTACGGCTGGGCATTTCACCATCATCGCTGTCCGAGTCATCGTCGTCGACCACACTCCAATCGTCATCGTCCTGCTTCTTGGGGTTGAATATGTGAATATCCGGCATAGGGGCCGCGGATTTCTGCTCAGGTTGATCCTTGGTGAGGTTAAAGAAAGGGTTGTTGCTTCCTGAGGTACTGGCGGCGTTGGTCGAGGTATCACCGCCGTTCAATCCCATTGGCTGGCCGAAGTCTTTCTTAAAGAACGGGTTCTTGCTTTCTTGGGGAGTTTGAGTTGGTGCCGCAGATGGGGGTAGTGGTGGAGCGGGTGGGGGAGAAGCCATAGGCAATTCAGAAGGTGGGCTTTGTGGCATGGCTCCTGGCATCGGTGGAGCCGGCGGAGGAGCTGGAGGTGATGACGTAGGCATAGAAAATTGCTCGGCACCTACTGATTCCTGAGTAGGGGTTTCCTGGCCTCCAACCGCCTCCGGTCCTTCTTCATCCGAAGAAGAGTCTTCTTCTTCAAGTTCTTTCTTCAACTGCATCAACCGCTCCTCTTCGCGCCTGGCTGCCTCAATCTTTGCACGCCTCTCAGCTAGTTGAGCTTCTTTCTGCTTTTGAGCTTGAAGAGCAGCCTTCTTCTTGGCGGCCTCTTCCTTCTTCCTCAGTTTTCCCTGTCTCATCTCTTCTTCGAGGGCTCTCAGGCGAGCTTGTGCAGCCTCCTCTTCACGTGCTAGCTCTTCCTCTTCGTTGCTCGCTTGCTCCCTATCGATCGTTAGTTTATTGTAATAAAACCGCTGAGATATACCCACTCCAGTGCTTGCCGCTCGGCAGCCTTGGCTTCTTGTTCCCGCTGAAGTTCTGCCTCTTCTTCGGCCCTTTTCCGTTCTGCTTCAGCCTTGGCTCTATCTTGAAACTCGTTCTTCCGAGATGGTGGTGGCGGTGGTGCCTTAGGCCCCTTTTTGGGTGACGCGGTGGGTGGTGGTGCAGGCATATCGCCCTGAAGCCTAGCTTGGCGCAATCTCTCTCGCTGGGCTTCTTCTTCGTCCGCTTTACGTATACGCTCTTCCCTCTCTCTCTGCTCACGTTCTGCACGTTGCTGCGGCGTCTCTCCGAGATTAACAGTCATAGGGTGCTTGATCCCGAGGGCAGCAAGGCGTTCCGCCATCTTCTGTTCAGCTTGCTGCTTGATGTATGCGGCGCGCTCCTCGGCCGAATTAAATGACGAATACGAACCTGAAGCCTGCGCAGCAGCAGGAGTTGGAACCGCAGTCGCAGAACGGGGTGGTGGTGAAGAAACGGCTCGCTCCTCTCCGTATGGTCTGGTGGAAGCCGGACGTCGGTCCTGTTCCAAGCGATCATCCCGACGACGAGAACCACGGTCATCTTCCCGTCTGAGGGCAGCTGAACGACTTTGACGTTGGAGATCAAAGATGAAATCTTTGACTTCATCCTCCACTCCCAGGCCATCTTCCCATCGTCTCCGTTCATGCTCTGAAGTACTGTCGTTGCTTCTGCCGCCCACATCATTCAAGCTATCCTCCAGAGTTCTTCGGAATTCATTAACGCTATCTTCCACATCACGGGTCATCCTCTCATTATTGGCTTTCTCAGAGTTGACTTTCTGGGATTCATCTGCTAGTCGCTTCGATGCAGCCTCTGCACCGTCCTCTCCCGTGGGCTCGACAGGTTTGCCGGTAAGAACAGCCAAGCGCTGCTGCATCATAGCTCTAGACTTCGCCTTCAGCCGATCGGATTCCGTGATAGCACCGCCAGGTCCGGTTCCCACGATTGACGAAGCGGATTCAGGGTGCTCTCTGGCATCTCTTAGGCGGAAGAGCTCGAGCTTAGCATCTGCGATACGTCTCTCTGTATTTCGAACCTTCGAAGCAATGTCTGGAAGCCTATCGGTTAGGTTTTGCAGTTGTCGCTTCATCTGCCGCCGCTCAGCGTCTGAGTCAGTGCTACGCAGTCCAGCGTTAGGGTGGCTGTCTACGTCCTCTTGGATCCGGCGGATTCTCCGATAAAGGTCATCTGCATCCCTGCGGTCCCTGCGGTCCAACGCATCTTCATCCTCTGACCTAGCTTCGTCTTTGATGTCAATGGCATCGAGAAGAATTCTCTTCTCCTTCACTTTCTTGCGAAGTTGATCAAGAGACATCTCCTCTGGACCAGGCGATGGAGAGGCAGATACTGCAGGTGATGGCGATACACCGCGGGCTCGATGGCGAGCGCTGGACTTATATCCCGAAGAGGCATCGTCGTTAAACTTGTATACGGTCCCATCTTTTCGCAGGCCTTGATTATTATCGCCATGGAAAGAACGACTCTTCATATAGCTAACACCTCCTCCGGCCGGATTCTCACGACCCTTTGCCAAAAAGCCCTTAACCGTATTGACAGAATCCGCAAGTTTCTTGGTAGAAGGTGGAATTAGCTCCGGAGGCAGACGAGATGGTATGTCATGGCCATTGAGCTTCCTGTAGATCTGTGCAGAACGTCAGATATGTCCCTTGAGGGTGTTTTGATCAAATACCTACCAAATGCATCGCCACAGCAAACTCATCCTTATCCAACTTTCCCTTGTTTGCAGGATCAGCGAGAGTCCAGATCCTCATTAATTCCTCTTTCGGCAAGCCACTTTGTCCGAACACTTCAATTGCGACGTCCCCGCCAATGAAGCCCTTACGTAACCCATCCCAACCATCGAAAATCTTGTCATACATTTGCTTTTCAATCTTAGTGACAGCCCATGGTATGGGAGCATTTCCTGTCAGCCCTTGCATATTCCAACCACCCTCACGACCGGGCTGTGGCATCATTTGCCTCTGTAATGCTTCGAGACCGGGAAGATCGGTAGAAGAGGCGTTGATATACCCCCACTGGCCAGGGCGTCCAGTAGGCTGCGATTGTAAGAAGCTAGATCCCGCCGACAACGACGATAAAGACGATATTGATGACATTCCAGTGGGCATTGGTGGCATTGGAGGGACATTCCCAATACCTGGTCCCTGGCCGTAACCGGTAGGTTGAGACATCAACCCACTCTGATACCCTGTGGGTTGAGATACGATGCTCTGGAAGCCGGTCGGCTGCTGCATCTGGTATCCCGTAGGTTGCGGCTGCTGGTATCCCGTGGGCTGCGGTTGTTGGTATCCCGTCGGTTGCATCGCCAAACTGCCCAATAGTGTAGAATTGCTTACTTGTTTCTGAGTGGGTGTTGATGAATCCTGTCTGGAGGGGGTAACTTCAAAGCTGGGCACATTGCTTTTGGGGGGTGCCGGTGGGGCAGCATCCGGGATGTTGAATGAAATAATGTCAACCATACCGGAGACTTCATTCTTAATGAGATCAGGCAGCGTCTGTGGAAGGGCTCTTCCTTGCTTCCTCACATTGCACAGGTACATGGCCAGCACGAATTCGGGAAAAAGAAGTGCCCCAGATTTTGTGGTGTCCGCGAGTTGCCTATTTGATCTGGTCAGCCAGCATTAACACGCCGCAACGAGGTCGGCAACGAACCATATTTGGTGAAGGTCGGTTGCCGAGAGACCAGACTTCATAAGTATCCCTCGGGCTCGATCACCTAGCCCAGATGTAAGCAACCGAGATGCCGAGATTCTCGGGCGAGCACTCACCGGTCAGAGCTTGTCCATTCCCAACGGCCGCTTTGAAAAGCTGTTCAAACTTTATCTGGTCCTCCGGTGTGATGAAAGACAACCTGACATTGGGTATCTTAACAGTACTCCCACTGGCAGGTGTAGCTGTTGGTGCAGGGGGCGGCGGGGTTGGTTGCTGCTGCTGTTGCTGCTGTTGCTGGAACACTTGGGGAATCTGTGGTATAGGGGGTATAGCTGGTACACTTGGAGTTCCACTGCCGAATCCACCAGAAATGGGGCCTGGGAAGCCGGTATACTGCTGTTGTAAAGGTTGCTGCTGTGGCTGCTGACCTGGATAACCTGTAAACTGTTGCTGAAGCTGCGGAGGTTGTTGCTGTTGCAGTAGTTGTGGTTGCTGGCCGGGATACCCAGTGAATTGCGACTGCAATGATTGCTGTTGACTTGGAAACCCAGTTTGTTGATATCCCATATAGCCCGTAGGCTGGGGATTCATCTGGCCGGGGAAACCGCTCTGCGGTTGCTGCTGTTGCTGCTGCTGTTGCGGTTGCTGCTGCTGACCGTACAGCGGTGTACCGGTGCGGCCAGCATTGGGGTTGAGGAATCCTCCCCCGGTCTGGGAATACATTTGAGAGAACAACCGTTGATACTGATATGCGGAGCTTGTGATATGGGGCGTGCTTGGTGGGGAGGTGGAGATGAGCACAATCGATAAAAGGAGGAGATGACGACGAGGTCCTCTGCCAAGAAAACCTACCCTTGCTCAAACGGACCCGAACTTTGGGTGACAGCTCATGAAGCCGCGGGGTGAAATTGGTGCGACGGAGCTTCAAAATTTCCCGCTACGCACAGAGTTGCACCAGCGACTGAGTATGAGCTCCCCTCGTAAACTGAAGCATGAGCAGTGCTTTTTTTCAACTACAGGACACGTACACTCGCTTCTAGAACATCACCAATCCTTGGCAAACTCAGCCTGGGTCTCCAGGTCTACTGTAGTAACTGCAGCGTAGACAAGCAACGAACTTCCATCTACCGGAGCATCATCTATCTCACCATAGCCTCAACTATTGGACAGTGAACACTACAAGATGACACTCAATCAACCTCTTCTTCTTGCCGCGGTCTTGGGGCTCACAAGCACCGTTAGCCACATGAAGCGCGGTTTGCATATCCCTCCGATGCGCAGCATACAGGGAAATCCTGAATTGTCGCCATTGGACATGGCATATGTAGCTTTTCTATCACCATAGTCGGATGAAACCCATGCTTATATCTTGTTATATAGCTCTATATTACCTGGAAGATCGTTTGGGTTATGATGCTTGCGGTATCACTTGCACAATTATATCTCGCGCTTCCGACATCACACGACGCTGCCACTATTGCTGTGCGCACTGTAGTAAGAGGGTTTCTGCGTATGGTGCGAGATGAGATACTAATACAATCACAAGATATTAAGGATATTTGCCCTTGCATGGCTCGCAAATGGCATCGTTTTCGTGAAGGGAGTTGGGGTAAGGGAACTGCCGCCATGGATCTCAATCGCTTGTTCGGCGCTGGTTTGGGTAGGGTCGTTGGGAAGATTCAATAGTTGTGATGTTTCACCGAAAGCTATGGATGTAGCGGTGGTAAAGGCTGAAGTATACACCCCATCTTTATCCCGCCCAAACCGCATTGACGAATAACAGATAGAGGAACCCCAAGACGAGGGCCCCGAAAGCTCTCAACACAAGAAGCGAACCCATAGAGGCAAGAGAGGCGGTAAGAAATCCAAGGGGGCGAAAAAAGCCGGACAAGATATCGACGAAGCTGGAGAATAAGAAAAGACCTAAAAGAAACGTCCAGATAGCTCGTTATATGGTGGAGCAACGAAGAGCAACTCATTACGCAAGTGGTCCCATGTGGAGCAGTTAACGTATATTATTGACCCCAAAGCTACGGGTAATGACTATCAAAACACCTGCGACCTAAGGAGAACGCCTCCGGCATTATGCACCACCAGGACCCTCTCCTCCTGGAATCAACTGTGAATTTCGTCAGCACTTCGGGGCCATCGCCCTCAAATATCCGGATTACCGCACCATGCATATGTTGTTTCCGTTTAGCAGAATCTTTTGAAGCTTGATTTGTTCCCCGGTAGGTTCGCTATTGAGAAGACTGCGATTAGCCTTGTAGTTCATTCAGACGTCGAAAAAGTGACGCTTCGTACTATTCAGTTACATCCTCAAGAACCATATCTGGGCAATAATCAGTCAAATCTCACAAATGCGAGGTTCCGAGGCCAACTCACTGACGTAGTCATCGAATCCAACCAGTGTGCCGCTGAACTCTGCACCCCGTCAAACCCCGCGCCGTTTTTTGAGCTCAAAACACACCTTTCTCGCTCTTCATAACCACCCATATCCGTGAACCCACACACTTATCGACCAACTCTAGAGATTGTATGAGCTGTGAGCACTCGTAGAAAAGGAGAGCAAAATACCGAGAGGGAGCAGTTGCGATGCCATCGTTGCAGATTGTGGGATGAGAGTTGTGGTGGGGTGGGACTAAGTTGGAAGCTTGTTCAGCGTTTAACCATTTAGCGCCAGGCTTCAGAGTGCAGCCTGGAATGGTGACACTTGAGCCGCCAATCCTTCGTAAACAACTTCACCAACTCCAGATGCTGCGATTCAGCGGTCAGTCAATAGAGCTGCTGCCTCTCCACATACCGGCCGCTGCCTTTACCTCCTCCTCTGTCTCTGCCTCTACTGCGGCTGCAGTAGGTTTTTCTCTTTCCGACACTTCAACGGATTCTATCGCCACTCAGCATTCGAAAATGGCTCGTCAAACATCTATGTATTCCTCTTGAAGTTCCATCAAATACCCCCCAGTCGGACTGACTTTCTGTGCTCTGGCGTCCGTAGTGACCCTATTCACCAGCTTTCAGCACAATTCGCCGACCTACAACCACCCAGTGGTCCTAGCGATTACTCAAACAGCTCCAAACACCGCCGTGCACCTGGGACTACGCATCCTCCCCGCATTATTTCGTGGCCTCGTAGCTCCAGAACTGCCGGTCGACAACCCCGACAACTCTCCGCGTCGAATCATGCACATAGAAACCTCTGGCGTAGAGGACAACCGATTGTCTTCAGCGACGGTTCCGCTGCAAGCGGTCCGCGCCGTGACTTTAGTACATCTACGAGCAAGCGGACACTGTTTGAAGCGCGCGAACTTTTGGAAAGCTCAGCACCCCCTCCGACTGTGACGAAAACAACCGTTGTGTCGAAGAGAGTGGCAAAGTTTTCTCTTGTTGAAAACGGGGGTGCTACAGAGATTGAAGATGCTGGGGAAATGGCCGGTGACAGTACGACAGGCATCAGCACAGCGCGTTCGCCACGAAAGGCAACGCAAGATGATACCATCCTCAGAATCCGTCAGATTAGTGAAATTGCAAATGAGCACTTTTCACAATTGCAAGCCGAGCTCGAGAAGCTCAGAGCAGAGAGGAGGAAGAGAACCCCAGCCGAACTGCATCAGGCGATAGGTCTGGTTATGGATATCACTGGACGTGCTGAGACGCTTTTTAAGGCCGCAGGAAGGACGTCTGAAATACTTATCAAAAATCTAGGAAAACAGATTACCGACGATGTTGCGGAGATTCCAGACAAAGCAACGGTATCTGCTTCCCCCGACCCCTGGGTGACAGAGGATGAAACAGTGGACGATGTTGGTCCCAACCCCACTACAACGGCCTCTGAGGACTGCGTTGTGGATCCCAGCACTGTAAAAGATGAATCACCATACATTCCAATGTCATCATACATTATACCTCCAAAAGTTTTGGAAGTCAAGAAAGCGCTGGCTGATGATAACCCGAATAAATGGTGGAATCACACTCTTTACGTTAATTCCGAGGGTAAGGGTATTGACGTACACTATTGTAAGACGATCGAAGAGTGTGAGAAAGTGCTACCACAATTCTTGAATGAGAAGGTAGTAGGATTTGACATGGAGTGGGTGTATCCGCAGAGAAACAAGACTTCCATACGGTAAATAATCACACTAGCACTTGGGGAGCGTCGATTAACAGCTCATATAGACAAAATGTTGCCTTTATCCAAGTGGCGAGCGAATCGACAGTTGCCCTGATTCATGTCGCGCAAATGGGCTTCGATGATAAGGGTAGACCGCTGGATCCGAGTGCTGCGCGAGAAGACGAGGCTACCCTTATCTCCCCCACACTCAGGCAACTGATTGAATCCGATCAAGTCCTCAAAATTGGAGTTAATTCCACCGGTGACCACAGACGCCTTCGTGATTTCATCAATGTAAAACCACAAGGTGTCTTCGAGCTTAGCGATCTCCACAACTTGGTTAACTCGACCGAGAACGGAATAAAAAAGATACCAAGGAGGCTGGTATCTCTTGCGAAATTAACACTGGCTCATCTTGGTTTGCCGCTGGACAAAGGTCCTGTGAGGACTTCTGACTGGTCCAAACCGATCAATCGTGAACAGATAAAGTGTAAGTTTCTGGATACCTGTCTTCCGTGGCGTAGTGTTTATGTGTCACAGATGCCGCAGCGGATGCCTACGCTGGTCTGCGAATCTTTGATCTTCTAGAGATCCGGCGAGCAAAGCTCAACCCTCGTCCCCCCCGTCCCGTTTGCAGAAATATTGAGGACACATCCGACGACTATGTTCCTAGAACCACCTCGACCACCTCGACCACTACTACTACCGAAACAACAACTACAGTGGAGACCACAACAATTGAAGGTAACCACGACGAGCAAACTCCGTCGACGTCAGAGTCTGCCTCGAATTCTGAAACATTTACCGCTGAAATTGAGATGGCTGGAGAATGGGTCGCGAAATACACTGCTTCGTTTTCTAACGGTGCCCAGCCACAGTTATCAAAACCGCAACTACGGGCATACTCTTTATGGCACGTTGGCGCAATTGATATCGCAGAAATATGTAAGATTTGGAGGGATCCACCATTGAAGGAATCCACAGTAGCGACGTATATTCTGGAGGCTATCAAGATTGAGAATTTGCCATGTGATACGGAACGGGCGAAGGAGGCGTTCGCACACATACCATGGCTCTTGAAAGATAGATTTAAAGATCTAGATCTGTGGAAAGATTGAAGGTATGTAAGGTAGAGGGGAAGATACCTATCTGTTATGATTCGGTTATTTTGATTGTAACTTATAAACCGGAATAAAGCAGTTGGCCAAGGTGTGGGCGGGCATTTCATACAGTTCCAATCACGACTGTATGAGTTTCTCCTCACACTGATCGGCATCAACGCATTGCTAGTCTATGATTTGTAGGGAGTTGGAGATGTACTCCGAGCGCTGTGGATAGAGAACCAGCCTCTTCTCACAACCCTACAAAACGTGGTTTGGGGTTGGAGGATGCTACAACGCGCAAGCTCGGCATAAACCGTGGGCAGGTACGTAGGCTATTCCCTGTTGTGGAAATTACAGCAGGGGCTGGGACGATAAGAAGCTTCGTCTGTTTGTCTATAATTACGCTCCCGCCTCGTCTCACAACATGAGATTTGCCGGTGTTTAACCTTAAATGTACCAATGTTATTTTGTCACCAGCTTACACGTACGTGGCGGCGACTGGGATTTGCCTACTGGTTTCCGCGGTACCCGTTTCGAACTCGATGAAGGTCAAAAGTTCTTCTGCCCTCGAGGTATTGATATCCACGGTCGTCTATTTTCTCGACAGACATTTGGTCGGAGACATGCAGTCTACAGCACCCTTATCAGAGCAAAAGCGTAATGTAATTGCAGATGCCGAAGCACAAAATGCTAACACCCGACTACGTAGTACGTACATAGACGGCGCATTGGCAAGAAAATCGACCCTTTGTCGCGTCAAAGAGTTGGGATATTTGTGGAAATTTGTTGCGCAATGAATGGTTCGGGGGTCATGTGGGTTAGGGGTTTTCCATGAAGCTTAAAGACACTTCGTGGTTTTAGAGTATGGGTCCAAGCGGTGAAATGACAGCAGCCCCACCAACCGGAATCATCCCCAAACTGCGACTGCTGCGCTTAGGCAAGAATCCGCTGTAGTCCATTCAACGTTGCACGGTTAGACCCCGTACATAGGAGACGATACATGGACCTGGATGCTGGAGCAAGAAGCAAGAGGACAGTTTGGCATAGTCAAGAATTGCCGTTGAGCATTCAAACGTCGTTAGACCGAGATTTCGGCGTCGGGGTTCACCAGTCAACAATTTGTATGTAACCGACTGGGAAGGGCAAAGATTCGTTGCAGCAATCTGAGCAATCTGTCCTCCGTCAAGCACAGGCTGGTAGGAGTCCCTGATTTCTCCAAGCGCCCTGCAGCTACGGTCTTGGCAGTCCCGTAAACGGGTGCATCCCAGCTTCGGGGGTCGCTAGTATTCCGCGACGTCTTTCAATAAGTACCCCTGCGTCCGCTCTGTACAGCCAATTCCTTTCCCATCTGTCTTCTCCGACGACGAGATCACTTCCCCCTCCCAAACAACCCCCTTTCACCTCTGCCCTCAACCCCCAATCCTCAATCATGGCGGTGAAGGGCGTTTCCGAGGTCGAGGAGACCTTCGAATTCATCAGCACACCTCCGGCGAAGCCTCCAGTGCCATCCAATTCCTCCTGCGGTGTCCGCGTATCTGATGTATGCATGATCTTCCTATGCATCCCCCAATTTCATCTCTAATTGACCTCCGACTGATCAATTGACCAGTCTCCAACCATCCTCAATGCTCCACTCCCCGCCGAAGGCCCATGTAGCGATAACTTCAGCAACTACATTCTGATTGGCTCTATGATCATTGTTCCTTTCTACCTGACACGGAAACTTGGCGGCGGCATCAAGACCTTCATCTTCATCGCGTTGATCACCAGTTTGCCCATTTTGGTGGGGTACTGGACAGTCATGTCCAGATTCTCTCCCCGAAAGAACGAAAAGGTTAAACTTCCTGGCAAGCCCATCGAGCATTACCTCGAATTCCACAAACCCGAAGATGCGGCCAAATACAAGGGTCGCAACAAGATTCCTCTGGAGACCTTCCACGAGATGTACTTTGCTGGAGATGTTTCTTTCAAAGGCGATTGCTTGGAGATTCTCGAATACCGACACGATTGGGCAACCTTTGAGTTTACCTACAGTTTGTTCAAGTATTTCTTGACTGGCATGATGCCTGAGGTGCTTATGCACACACGATCTCAAGGTTACCATCCCACCCCCATGTTCATGCCACAGAGCGCGGCGCTAACGTAACTTGTCTAGATGAGGAACAGGTTCGTGATCACTACGACCGCGGCGATGACTTTTACGCTTGGTTTTTGGGCCCACGTATGATCTATACTTCCGGCATTATCTCCGACATCACCAGGGAGGAGACTCTCGAGGAACTTCAGGACAACAAGCTCAAGATTGTCTGTCAGAAGATCGACCTGAAGCCGGGCGAGCGGATGTTGGATCTTGGTTGTGGTTGGGGAACTCTCGCTCGTTTCGCTTCCAAGAACTACGGTGCTCATGTTACTGGTATTACTCTTGGTCGCAACCAGTGTGCTTGGGGCAACGGTGGCCTTCGCCGCGATGGCATTCCTGAATCCCAGTCGAAGATCCTCTGCATGGATTACCGTGATACCCCTGTCCCAGCCGGAAAGTACAATAAGATTACTTGTCTCGAGATGGCCGAACACGTTGGTGTCAAGCATTTTGGTTCCTTCTTGAGGCAGGTCTCCAGCATGCTTGAGGACGATGGTACCTTTTTCTTGCAAATTGCTGGATTGAGGAAGGGATGGCAATACGAGGTTAGTTTCCGGAATTATCCATATCCGATTAGTGTCAGGCTGATTCGTAATAGGATCTTATCTGGGGTTTGTTCATGAACAAATATGTTTTCCCTGGTGCCGATGCTTCTACGCCTTTGGGATGGTTTATCGATTCCCTCGAGAGCGCTGGCTTTGAGATCAAGGCTGTCGATACTATTGGAGGTAAATTAGACTTGTCTAGTCACCGTGTCTATGCTCATGATGCTGATTATTCTCCGCAGTTCATTACAGTGCTACTCTCTGGAGATGGTACAGAAACTGGCTAGGCAACGAGGAGAAGGTTCGGGCCAAGTACGGTGACCGGTGGTATCGCATCTGGGAGTTTTTCCTTGCCTTCTCCGTCATCGCATCTCGCCAGGGTGGTGGTACTTGCTACCAGATTGTTATGCACAAGAACCTCAACGCCTTCCACCGTGTCGAAGGCATCCCCACTCAATTCGCGCTTCATGCTGCTTTGGCAGCAGCCGCGCCCGAGGTGAAGAAGGAGGAGGAGGCATAGATCCAAAGCTGAGTGGAATTCCACAGCTTTTTGTCGTTGGGAGTTGTGTGTATGAGTGGTTGGTTTGGGGGGGAAGGTTTATGATCTCTGTCCATCGGTGTCGTTGGTGTTTTTGGGATCTTCTCTCTCTCCGGAGGTCCATGATTTTAGTTGTGCAAAGAGGGATCTATCTAGAAGGAAAAAGTAAAACGGGTTGAGCATGGGTTTCAATTGTATGTACTTGTAGCTAGTGTGGCTCACACAAATCCGCGAATTGATTGATTGATTGTGTCTGGTTGGCAGTCGAGTTTTGTTTCTTCCTCGAGCCCATACGCTGTGTGAATACTGACGTGTAGTCTATGGTTTGAAACTCTGGAGTTATGGAAAAAGCTCGAGTATACAGATACCAACCCACGCTCCCTAACCTGTGGCCGGGACGTGAAGTTTGGCCCAACCTTTTCGGCAGCCCGACGCTACCCCTGCAGTTCTGTCGCTAGTCTCACTCGCACGTCCTGCACTCCGAATGCCCGAGACTCAATCGGAGCTTGAGGGCATCTGGATAAGCGTGCGGAAGCTATAAGCACAGACCGCCAGATGGAGGGTAATTATCATGACGCTGTCACCCTGGTCTGACGCAGTAGCTCCCAACATCTGCCCACACCTCCACCACCTCAAACAACAACAAACCCAAGATGCGGCCACCAACAATATTCCTCTTCCTCCTACCATTCCTTCCAGCAGCTCTAACTGCACCATCTACCACTCCGAAACCGCTTCCTTTGGTGATCTGGCACGGCCTCGGTATATCTCCTCACCCACTCACTCCCAATTCCTTGAAGTTAACACACACAGGTGACTCCTTCGACTCGGACGGAATCCAATCCGTCAGCGACCTTTTCAACAGCATCTACCCGACCACCTTCGTGTACCCGATCCGGCTCTCTTCCTCGGGCTCCTCCGACCGCAGCGCAACCTTCATCGGCAACATCAACCTCCAGCTACAACAAGTCTGTTCCGACCTCGCTTCCATCCCAGAACTTTCCGCCGGTTTCAGCGCAATCGGGTTTTCGCAGGGTGGACAATTCCTACGCGGATACGTGGAGCGCTGTAACTCGCCACCGCTCAAAACACTCGTCACATTCGGCAGTCAACATAATGGGATTTCGGACTTCATCGCGGCATGTGAACCCGGGGATTGGGTATGTAAAAGTGCGCAGAGTCTTTTGAGGAGTTCGAAGTGGTCGCCGGTGGTGCAGGAGAGGGTGATACCAGCGCAGTATTTTAGGGATCCACAGGATCTGGAGACGTATTTGGAGCATTCCGCGTTTCTGGCGGATGTTAATAATGAGAGGGAGGAGAAGAATGATACGTATAAGATGAATTTGTCAAGTTTGGAGAGGTTTGTGATGTTTATGTTTACGGAGGATAGGACGGTTGTGCCGAAAGAGAGTGCGTGGTGGGGGGAGGTAAATGTTACGAGTGGGGAGGTGGTGCCGTTGGAAGAGAGGAAGTTGTATACTGAGGATTGGTTGGGGTTGAAGAAACTGGGTACAGAGGGGAGACTAGAGTTTTTGGAGATTCAGGGGGAGCATATGAGATTCTCGGATGAAGTGTTGAGGGAGGTGTTTGAGGTGTATTTTGGACCCAAAGGGAAAGCGGGGCAGTGGACGCCGTTGCACACTCAGCCGGATGAGCTGTGATGGAGAGAGGATTCTATTATTTCACACACGGGTATTGTAATTTTGCGGCTGTGGCGTTTCGGGGTGATATCTCGTATTGGTAGCGGTTTTTTGGTTTTAGCAAGCTGATTATATTCATTTTGATGCAGTACATACCCTCTGACCTGTATTCAGCCGGTTTGGAGTGTTACACCGAGATATTTCTTTCTTTCTCCGGGACTCCGGGAGCCATCCCCACAGCCAACTCTCGTGTTATGATATATGGATAATCAACATTTACCACCTTGAAACGTCAAAGCCCCTCCCTTCTTATATACCCCGCTCTCGATGTGTTGTTCTCCCCTGATCGACATACATTTGCATTGCAGAAACAAGGCTGAACTGCGGACAACCCCATCTAGGCAGCAGTGCCAATACTTCCCCCTTCCAATCATTCAATTCCGCCAGCTTTGATTTCGAATTGAGAAGGACCAATCACGACTTCGAATCCTGTTGCGAAGATATCCGGGCAAAGTTTTACTATGTCTCAGATCGGCCGGCCCATTTCGTGCGCGCGCAGCCAAGCGGTTGGAACGCAAGCAATTGCTCACACAACACCGCCATTGATAAATCAGCAACCCTTCGTTTGTGTGTTTTGTTTGTTTTGATATTGTGGGCTGGGTGCAGTTCCCACAACTCCATGCTCTCATGCTTTCCACCATTATTTTTTTTCAACAAATTCTTTTTTCGCCCTACGCCCGTCGATATGCCGTCGTTCAATATTCTCATTCCCTACATCATGCGCTCAAAATCCTTCTCACCGCGATTATCCTGGTACCAAAAAGCATCATCCAAACCAAAGCCTTCCACAACAACACCCACAGTATCCCCCGCGCCCCCAACAACGCATCCACCACTACTTCCTCCTCCTCCAGCCAAAACAACCCTCCACCACCTCCCCACCGAACTCCTCCTCCTCATAATCCCCCCCCTGACCACAAAAGACCTCTCCTCCCTCATCCTCTCCTGCAAAAACCTCTACCACCGTCTCAACGGCACCCTCTGGCTCTCCACATCCCCCACCACCATCCTCCACCGCGCCGCACAATGCGGCTGGGACTCCACCCTCCTCATCCTCCTCGAAAAATACAGCATTCCCCCATCCCTCCCGCGGGAAAACCTCGCCCCCCTCCACTGGACCTGTAACCACATCCACTACCGCTCCACGCAACTCCTCCTCTCCCACGGCGCCTCTGTCGAAGGGGTAGCCTGTAACCCCTCCACCCCCCTCCACTACGCAGCAATGGCAGGAAACGCAGCAGCAGGAATAATAAAGCTCCTCCTCACCCACGGCGCAAATATCCACGCCACAGACAGGTGTGGAAAAACACCGCTACATATTGCGGCGGAAGGAGGGTATGGAGGCGTGGTGGTGGTGCTGCTGGAGTATGGTGCGGATACGGAGAGGAGGGATGGTGGCGGTCACGAGCCGTTGTTTTATGCTGCTAGACACGGGTTTGTGAAGATTTTGGTGTTGCTGTTGAAGGCGGGGGCGGATCCGGATGCGGGTGGGGCGCTGGCGGAGGCGCTGGAAAGACGCCATGAGGCGGTTGTTGAGGCGTTGGTTATGGGGGGCGCGGACCCGGAGAGGTGTGGTGGGCAGTGGGTTGAGGATGCGCAGGGGTTGTTGGCGAAGTATACTTCGATGCGGCGGGGGCCGCCGTTACTGCATATGGCGGTTTCGACGCGGGATGTGGGGAGGGTAAAGACGCTGTGTAAGGATGGGATGATTGATTTGGAAGAGAAGTTTGAAGGGAGGACGGCGTTGTGGTTGGCGGCGAGTTTGGGGTATGGGGAGGTTGTGGATGTGCTTTTGGATTGTGGGGCGAGTTGGGAGACGAGGGATGATGAGGGGGGGAAGATGCCGTGTGAGGTTGCTTATGGGAATGGGCACAAGGCGGTGGGGTATACGCTTGCTAGGTGGAAGGAGATTTCTTGGTCGGCGTTGATGGCGGGGAAGTGAGGGGGTTGAAATTTATATATGCATGGGTGGGTGTTTGTGTTTTTTGAATTGGGCGTTATTGTTGTTTTATCATAGGATGGTTGGAGTTCATGGTTGGGTATTTTGGGTTTTGTGGAAGGGCAGGATTATACACAGGGTTAGGGTCAATGATATCTCCATACGCTCTTAGAATCGCTCAATAGACAGTTCACATGTTGCCGGAAATTGTAGATTGCCATAAAGTTTACTTTGCCATGAAGTTCACTTCATGAATACTTACAATTAGCCGATCCGTTTTGGAAGAAGTTTCCATTTCATCCTTGATGTTTTACATTACAGAGACGTTTCTTCTTAATTCTCATGAGAATAGTATACTATATATGAGTGACCTCGAGGGGGCCCGCAAGGCGGGGGAACAGAATAGTTACCTGGTTCAAAGTCCAGTTTCCTCTAATGAACACCATCCAATTTCTTTATTGCCAGAAGTGAGTGAAACGAAGCCGCAGTGTAAAGGACGACGACTATTGTCAAGTCTTTCAAATGCTTCATGGCCGTTAGTAACGCGCCAGCGAAGCCCCCAGTTATAGTAAAGTCGAAATTTCCTCATCCCTCCTTCTCTTACTCCCTTCTTTCCGCTAATTTACCATTCACTCGCTACTTCATCTCTACTAACTAGTATATGCTTCACCGCTCTGTTTCATCTCGCTAACCTTCCATATATTTACGAAGTGTTCCCAAGCGGTCTATGGCCTATGACCACGCCAAGGGCGACTTTGAAAATCTCAATCTGACCGGTCTATTGATCTGCGGATCTTGATTTGGCCGGACTATAGATCACCGGCGGTCGATCTGACCGCTTAGGAATACTGGCCCTCCATTGAACAGCGGTGTAGGTGGGTATTCTGAGCACAACCCTTAAGTTTATCGAATGTGTTCTATATGTCTCCTTGTAGATACATAGGACCATACCTACAGACTGGCAGGACGGAATATGTTTGGCGATTGTCCCACTAGGTACCGGATTTGAGAGCGCTGCTTTATGATTGTCATCATGGATAGGCCAGGTGAACGTTTTGAGGGAATCGGGAGTCCGAGGTTCTGTCCATTATTGGACACGAGCGAAAAGAGGAAGCTCTTACTTGTAGCACTGGTCTTGCGGAATGGGCAAAAGGTGCGGCTTGTGATATCTGGTACAGCTGCCTACGCTACGAATGGAGATTTGATATATACCTTACAAGCAGACTATACTGAGTGACGAGTAGTTCAGAAGCCACGAATAAATTCCGATCACATCCCCTCTTCAACCAGAGTATCCCTCAAGAACCTGCAGACCCTCCGAAACACCTCCTCCCGTTGCTTCCCCATTCCGGGTATCTCCAACCATCCATGCCATTTATCCTTATACTCCACTACCTCAGCCCTGTCTCCCATTCTTACCGCCAGTCTCATCTGCTCCGCATGAAGAATATCGATTCCCGCAACCACTAACATTATCCTCTTGGGCAACCGTGACAAATCTTCAACCTCCCCCGGCGCCAACCTATCATCGTCCCACAAATCCCTCTTCTCCGGCAGTGGCGGATATGTATCCCACAGCGGACCCACCCACGCAAACGGATCCTTGGGCATACCAGGTTTTAGCTTCTGGAGCCGAGGCGTCCTCATATCGATTGCACCATAGAAAGTCACACAGGTTTTAATTCTCCGTCTCAAATCGTTGTGGAGACTTAACCCAAGAGCTAAGCTTCCCCCCGCCGAGAAGCCTGATGTTGTAACTTTGCTAGTATCAACATGCCATAATTGTGATCCAACTTCGAGGAGATGGCGAAGGAGGTCTTCGGCATCTTCGACTGCTGCTGGGAAGGGGTGTGCGGGTGCGAAGCGATATGAAGCGGCAACTACAACGCTGCCTGTCGTCTTTGCGACTTGTTCACAAAATGGAATTGTCGATTCGGGAATGCCACCTATAAATCCGCCGGAGTGAAAGCAAACGTGGAGAGGGTATTGAGTGCCAGCAGTGTGACCCGGAGGAAGAAAGACGAGATATCGTAGGGTATGTGCCCCACGAGTGGGAGCGGTGTAAACTTTATAGGTTTTGGCAAAGAAATAGGGAAGAGATACAATCGCATAAGATAGCAGGGCGATCAGCTGAAAGCCCAAAAGGCGAAGCCGGATTGACAGAGAGTGATGTTGGAATGGGGAAAGCGCTGTCAGAAGAGGCTCAAAGTAGATTTGGAGAATTTGCACAGACATTGGATCAATGACAGTTCATGTCGCGATCGCATAGATGTGTGGGGGGGGGGAATACTTATATCCACTGGTTGACTCCAACAGCCGCCAATATCGTATGGGATACGAACGGGTCATCTAATACTACCCAAATGAAAGACTAGTTGAATACGAAGCGCATAGATTGCTCTAACCATATTATCTCACCCTTTTCACTCACCACCAGATGGAGTGAGCAACAGATGATGTTGACAAAGAGAGAGATAAGGATTAGATTATTGAGATTAGATAGCGGGCGGATAGTTCCGCTCATGTGTCGAGCCTCGTAATACAGACAGGTCAATTAGAAACCGGAGGCATATTGACAATGCTTTCTGCGTTCATTCCTGCGAGATGGAATACGAATCCACACGCCTCATCCCACGGGGACACGTCCCCAATATCGTGATGCTCAAAAAATTTTGACCGAGCTTTTCCCTCCTCCCTGCACCACTGTTTATAGTTCTTGAGTTCATCCGAAAGAAGCTCGTCAGGGGATCCGGGAAAGTTCATCATCAGGAGTGAGAACGCTGAGGAAGATTAATCTCTTGGAGACTGCACCAACAATCTGCATAGGAATATGTTCTGAGAACTTAGGGTTACCGCTGCCAATGTGGCTACATTTGCGGATATTGTTACTTGTGCTTTTGTTAAAAGGAAGGCATAGTATGCGCGGGTAAGGTTGGTAGGCGCTCCGAGAAGATACTTATCGTCAAATTCGCTTTCTTCGAGAAGAGAGATGAAGTTTTGGAACGCAATACATAAACTGTCACTTGCCTCGAAATGCTCTGGTGATGCTTTAACTCTGGCGTGGTAGTTCAAAACAGATAATGTCTCCGGGTGATCTGGACAAAAGTTAGCCCGAGTACTCTTGATAATAGCAAAGATGACTTACTTATCAAATGAACCGTTCTGGGTTACAACCCGTATAAACTTTGTAAACGTCTTTGTGTCCGTGCGTCTGTTTGGATGCGTGAGATTATACAATCTGGCGTCGGCCTCAGCGTCGCCACCGTGCGCAACAATATTTCCTTCGTTGGTGGTTTTGCAGTCCGCAGGTGTATGGCTTTTTAAACGTCTCGACAGTAGGTGCTCTGAAACCGGTTCAGGGTCTTTTCGTACGCGAAAATAGCTTCCTTCATTCCTTGCAACTGGTGTTGGACATCCTCGAGCTAAACCCTCATCCTCATTCTTTCTTCTTTGTCCTTATCATGCCTGTCCTCTAATCGGTGAACGACCTCACGGAGCTCTCCAAGCTCTTGAAATATACGCATTCCATCATGGTTACCAACGGTGGTTATAGGCTCCCGGATCTCCATCAGCATGTCTTCATTCTCCAGAACAGCATTCAGTGCATCTTTAGCTTTCTCAATTTCGTCATCTACCTCATCATCGATGACAACTTCACAAGCCACAATTGCATCGACAATACTAGCGGCCTTATCGTTCGCATTGTGCCCTTCTGACCTGGAAAGCAGTTCCCATTTTCTCGAACCTTTGTTCCAGGAGACAGAGGGCATCCCTTGCCAGAGATTCGGGCGTTGGAGGACTGGCCAGCTTTTACAATAGAAGCAGCCTTCCGAAAATTAACTACATAGCACATTCATTGCCCTTCAGCTGTTGCTGCACATCAAACTACGTCCTCTATGTGGAGCAGAGGCAAAGCCGAACTCCAGATGGTGGTTGACTAGAACAGATAACCTTCAAATTGCCATATCCATCCCGTCGCGAGGAATATATGACTTCCCTGAGAAGGATACATAATTCTTCGATACCACAATCTTTAGCCTTTTTGGGTCTGTACGTGATCTCGCCTGCTATCCCCTGCGCTTTACTTTGTATGAGCTTGCGAGGAGGCGAAAAAATCTAGGTACGTGAAAAGTCTGTACATATCATCATGTACATCCCGTTTTCCTCTACCGAGTGGTCAGTGTATGAACAAATTGGGTACCAGTTTCACAATAGAGTCTTACCTGGAGTTTTTCTTTTAATACCACGGTAACCATAGATCGGATCGGTCCGACAAATACTGGCACCAATGAGCCATTCTGGGCGTTTTCGGGAACAAACTAAGTCAACCAGGTCGGCATACGTATCCATATTGGGGCTCGGTGAGTGATAACGTGTGGCTGGTAATCTGCGAGTCGTCTCGACGAGCCCATCCTTTCAGTCCTAGGACTGCGGGTTGATGGTGATGGGGCATTCCGGGTGGATTGTCGATTCTATCCTTCTGGCTGTGCTCACGAGAAAGCAATCCGTCCTGCTTAAGTCCCCGGAGGGGCAAGCTTGGTCGTTATTCGACCACTTCGCTTCCTCTCTCAGAGTCCATTCGCTTGCTGTTCTCGGGGGTTCATCACGTACCATCACTCGCATACTTTATGAACGAGGCACGCGACACCTTGCAGGGACCATGTCAGAGCTCCTGGAATCCAAGATGGTAGGGCTTGCGGTCGCCAAACTGACCAGTATCCATGGATTGCAAAATGGTCTATGCACCAGAAGCAGAACCTCTGCTAACCACCAAATCACTTCTTAGTACCCATTTTCCCACACCACCATCATCAGTAACTATGTTCCCTTCGTGTAACATGCAATCACGTCCGTGTTTATGCAATACCGCAAGCCCTTTCTCTAGATCCACCACAATTTCTTCGCTCTTCTTGGTCTTCGAAGATTCGGTATAGAAAACCGTCTCGCCGCCAACAACCCCGTCCACGGCACCCGTAAGATAAATCAATAGGGTCCAAGTAGTTCGGCAAGGCACTGGCGGATTCCCGAACAAGAGTTGGTTCGAGTCATCGTAGTGTTTATCAAAGAACTGGCCAGTGCTGTATCGATAAATCCGTATGCTGCTCCGTCTTTAATTCACCGAGCTGTCTCAGAATATTGAGCAGAACTCACTTCGGATTCAATCCCACTACCTGTCCTCCACCCCATATGCTGGCTGCCTTCCTGCTAACAATTTCTTTCAATCCGCTCATATTCCATAGCCTGTCCGCAAATGCCGGATCTTGGATTTGAAAACGATCGTTAACTCGAACGGCATCCCCACGTTTTGGCTTGCCCGGTGTGGTAGTTAGAGAAACAGATTTTTGTAGAAAATTGACGTATGTTTTGCACAAAGTCGAGGTGAAGAATTTAGGGATAGTGAGTATTTGATCTGGTAGAACTTCCACAAGCTCCAAGTCTGAAGATGGAAGTAATGGTGTTAATGGCGGCCATTGCAATGTGGGTTGCGGAGGAGCAGGTGGTTCCTTTTCCTTCTTTTTGACGACAACGTGCTTCTTTGGCGGCATTTGGTCTTGCTTGCTGCTGATGGGAATGGCGTTGTTTCAGTGAGCAGACGCGCGTAAGAGAGCTGTGTTATGAGTCTATTCTCGCCAAGACATCCACCTATACAAAGTCACCCCTCACTCAACGTCACTGGTTATCGCCTACAGAACCTCCATCGAGCAACGCATCCCGTCGAAGGTCCCCACCAAGACATCTCGCCACTCCAAAGAAACCCGCCAAGAGACACAACTACAATACCGTACATTCTCCATGATGGCCTCACTATTCTCGTACTTTGGCGGCGGAGGAGCCGCCAGGAAGAGCAACCAGTCAAAAGAAGCTATCGTCGGGCTGCGGTCACAGCTTGAAATGCTCAGGAAGCGCGAAATCCACACGGAGAAACAGATTCTCGAGCAGGATGCTATTGCAAGGAAGCATATTACTACTAATAAGACTAGTAAGCCCCACCTTTCACTCCCCAAGGCTATAGAACATCCCTATCACTATACGGCGGCGGCGGCGGTGATGATGCTCGAAGGATAGTCGCAGGCCGTGGATCTCCACAGATACTGACGTATTTTCACAGTTGCCCGGGCTGCTCTCAAGCGCAAACAGGTGCTTGAAAAAAATCTGGCCATCACGCAAGGGCACATCAGCACCCTCGAACAACAGATGAATGCCGTGGAAACTGCAAACCTTAACTTGGAGACGGTGAAGGTGATGAAAGAGGCTTCGGATGCCATGAAGAACATGAATAAGCGTGTCGGTATCGACGATGTTGACGCGACTATGTGCGTGCACTCCTACCCGCCACCTACCGCAGTTGTAGCTGGAGTGGATAAGAACAGGCCGGCATACTTTGGACTCGGGGCTAACGTCAAAAAATTTGCAGGGAGGAGATACGTGAGAATATGCAGCTGAATAAAGAAATATCCGACGCCATCACTAGCATCCATGTTGCAGACCAAGAGGACGAAGATGACCTTGAGGCGATGCTTCAAGACCTAGAACAGAGAGCGCTGGACGACAAGATGATCAGTGCCCCTCCAGTGCCTGTGAGCACTCATGGACAACTCGTACAGCCAGGTAAGAAGACACGATCCAAGCGTCTAGTCACGTGAATTTTTATACTGACGTTCCCCTAGTCTCTGCCGGGCCACAAGAAGAAGACGAAGAGGAAGAGCTGCGGAAACTAAAGGCCGAGATGGCGATGTAGCAATCTATTTGCGGTGGGTCACTTTAGCTAATCGTGTAAATGCAACGATGCTGCCATGGCGATTTGGGGGCGCCTATTTGGTGTCCATTGAAGTGATGAGGGTGGGCTAGGGACCGCATCTTTGCTTACTACTCCTATACATTTTGTTTGTTTCCGGTGTCTTCTTTGCCTTCAGTTTTGTTTCGTCTCTTGCTCGAATTTCATGTCCTTCGTATCGGGTGCTGGTTGGAGTGCGCGGGTTTGTTTTCTTGCATTATGTTTATTGCTTATGCCTTGATAGCCTTTTGTTCTTCTCCTTCGATACAATGCATATGGTGTACATCTGATACTGTGCCGAGCGTGATTCTTCGGATGGCCACCCAAATGTGATGCCTCCACTTACTGGCCGAATCATTGTGACACCTTTTGTCTGGTTCTTGAGGGTCCAGACGCTGAATTTGGAGTATTTTCCTACCTGGTACCTTATCTTAGGGCCCGACAATACCTGTAAACCTATTTAAAGACGTTTTTCACTTGTCACCAAATAGTTTTCAATAGGCTTATAGTTTTAATCAATTCCTCTTTAAGGTTTTAAGGTATATGTATATACCTAGGTGTATAGCTGGGGATTATCCTCCTGGATGCTCCGGGGAAAGGTCAGGACGGAGCATTCCCTTACCCAGAACCGCTGCAGCTGGAGAAATCGACTCGGAGCTGTAGCAGATGGGGGCTAGGCTATTTTCTCTCACACTCCATTTGAATATGTAATGGTATAACCTCTGATTCTGACAGTCTAGGCCTCTCTGTATGATTCATGACGAAAAGCTTGTTTTTATACCATACAATCCCCTAATGACTCGTGATGTATCGCCTTTACGTAGTTACAGATACATATGAGATTGATGGCTTCAAAGATACAGTGGATTCAGCAGAAAGTATCATCTAATTCTACAATCCAGTTCGACCATAAAAACCGAGTCCGAATCATAACCCATGAAGTACTTACCAACCCGCATTTTCATCCCAAACTAGAAACCATGCATTCCCGCTGCATAGATCTCTCCTTTCTTCATCTCATAGAGCTGATTCTCCATACAAACCCCCAAAAAGTATGGGCGGCAAAATGATCCAGTTTCTCATCCACGGATTTGCTCAAATAAAATTAACAATTACCGACTACATACATTACATATGGCACAGTTCGCTACAAATTAAAGAAACACCAGTAGTCGAGCAGGGAATCGGCCTTCTACCCAAAATCACTGAGATTCAAGTCCAGGAGCCCATTAAACAAAGCCTGCGGGAGTCCAGTGGGGGTCACCCATTATCACTCATGATTATTACTTGAGATTTGAGCGGACAGTGCTTCTCCGTACCAGACAGACCGTTTTGCAACCTGCAAGATTTAACGCACGAACAGTTCCATGTGATCCCCGAGCACGCAAGCATAGCCATCACTCGATATCTGTCATTTGCATCGCCCTCTTCGCCGAACGAAACCGTCCTCATCACCGTGGTACGTTGCCCCACCAGAAAAAGCTCCCCTTGAAGCCTGAAAAAAAAAGGGCAGCGAATCACATACCCTGACAGCTTCCACGGTGCAAAACCACACGTTCCCAATCGCACGCCTCGACCGCCCTGATATCATCACGTTACAACGTTGTGCTCTTACTCTACAGAAACATCATTGTGCTTATGTGAAAGTACCGGTACTTGGTGGGTGTGTAGGTGGTACTGTACACTATCTTTCCCCCAAGATCGATATCCGGCATCAAATCTTGTTCCCTATCTCGAGGCCAAGGACCAAACCTCCAAATGAGGCTCTATCATCCCAATTCCCCAGGAAATAAAACCATAAACCGGTAGGGAAGATTAGTGTACCAATATAAGTCCGGGCACCGGCGCATCTTCCGATAATCGAATTAATCAATTTTGCGCCCATAGCCCCATCTCGCTCTCGGACATTTCCGGAACTTCCCACTTTCGTTTGTTTCCTTCCCCATGTTTAAATTGTCTGCCAACCAACCGGCTCTTTTTGCGAAAGACCGTGATGAATCTCAACTCCATCTGTGGGGCGGAGCGGCGGGGTGCGAAAACAAAAAAACCGCCGAACAGCTACCGGCGTTAGGCTGAATTAAAAACTGATCTTGGCGCCTACTGTATCTTGCATAGCTACCTCCCATACTGATAATACTCTAACCTCCCCTTGGTTATACAGAGAAAAAGCAGAGATACGGATGAGGAGTCGAGTGTGTGACGTTATTATGTGTAACCGATGCATGCAGCGGGGTGTACGAGTACAGGTTGTACACGCAGAGATCATCATCCTCTGCGAGACATCCACGTTGGACGTTTTTGCAGGACGTTACGTAGTATCTCCAATCAACTTGAATTAGTAGCTGACTGTCATATATTTAGAGGTAAGTTGGGTTTCACTTCCTAGTTGTGGTACTGTACCTATGTACCTATAATTGAAGGCGGGCGTCAAAACTGTTCTGCGTAGAAAGTTCTAGCTATACTGGGGGTTTCGGCGAGCAACGATCCATCCGGACCGGACATCATCATCATATAAACCAAATATCCGGGAACTTATCTCCACATTTTCCAGGGTCAACTGCCTGTCAACTTAGCTCTCCTCAAAACCCCACGATATTGAACCATTATCTGTGCGACGCATTAACCGCGCTCAGAAGTTTGCGCGATATAACAACCGCAGCCCTGATATGAAACGAAACGAGGCAACTCAAATTTGAGTCACACGGGTAGGAAATTCCTTTATATCTTTGGAGGAGCACCCCTCACTGATCCAGGCAAAATTACGGCACCTCGGAAAGCGGACATAGCTTGACGGCACGAAACTTTATTTTAACTTCTTAACTCCCTCCTCCTCCTCCTCTCCCTTTGCTCTTGTTCTGTTAGGCACCGGACAACCCAACGATTGCTCAACGAACCGAAATCAGATTCTAGCCGCATAAGAATGTCGAAGCATGGCCGTTCTACGTCGAAACCCATGTTATGGGTCACGACATCATCGCCCACGCAAAGCCCTGCAAGTACAACGCCGCCGCGGACACCTGTTGGGTCCATAGCTACCGATTGGAGTTCGCTGAGCGAAATTTTTGATGCGAAATACACGCTTGGCAATCCACTTGCTGTAGCACGACAAAGGGCGCTGCTCGAAATGCCACCACGTCCCTTCGGCGCATACACCGAAGATGTCCAATGCGGTTCGAATATCTATCTTGGAAGTGGCGCCTGGTCTGAGGTGGTCCGCGGAACATTGGCTGTTGGCAACGAGGAGATCGTTGTTGCAATTAAGAAGCCATGCCATCCTGATGGATGTGAAATCCTAAGAGATGAGGCCAAAATATTGTCGTACATCACCGGCGCCGGTACTAGAGAGTCAATTGTACGCTTTCTCGGTTTTGACTCCTTGAATGCAAACATCCTTATGGAATGTGTTACCGGAACGACACTGGGGCAATACAGTCGCAGGAGGAAGGCGGAGCGCAGAGGAACTCGCTCTGAGCCCGTAATCGGACTTACAGAGTGGTTGTATGTTGCGAAAGAGCTAGCCGATTCTTTTGTACATCTCAAAAGCATTGGCGTTGTCCATGGCGATGTGACATGGAACAACATCCTCATGAAGGAGATACAAACAGAGTCCGGATTCCGATACACCCCGGTCATCATAGATTTCTCTTCCGGGCATCTTGAGGTTCAGGGATATCGACCGGCCGCTGTGAGCGCCACAACGACGGCGTTTTGTTCGCCCGAACTGCTTGAGGCGCATATCCGAGGACCAATTACTCCGCCCCAATCACCAACAGATAAATCTGCAACACGAGACGATCCTCGACCAATACCAACGTATGCGAGTGATCTTTATGGGCTGGCTATGACGCTTCTCTCTGCGGCCGTTGGAAGCGAAGTGTACGAAAATGCTGGTAGATATGCTGGAATATATGCTCGACAAGGCCAACCGTTAGATTGGGTGAGAAATGGTGATGCATGTTTGATTGTTGGCGTTAGGTCTATCGTTTCTAAAGCTCTGAACGGGTGTTTCGGGCGAGTTGCGGAGAAGCGGGTTCAAGTTGAAGAGCTTCGAGACCGGTTAGGTGGTTATATAGAAAGTGCGGCTTAAATATTGGTGAGATTTCTTTTGGGATTACATGGCGTTTGGTTCGGTCGTTTATATAGAAGGAGGGAACATATATCGGGATTTCATTGTGTGCATATGGATTATATCGGTTGCGGGTTGGATAAAGGTTGTCTGGCAATAAAGTCAGTACGTTTGGATTTTTGCAATGGGTTATGGAAAAAACCCATTACCAATAGATATTATGGATTCGGCGGTATGTTCGCATGGGATTGGTGATCGGCTGAATGAACTCACTAATTCACACTGCAGCCAACGGTAACTTTTACAAATCGCGGGGCGGTTGTGTGGGTTGCCCTGTGCAACTCAAGTTTTGTCAACGCCATGATCACGTTCTGTCTGAGCTCGATGAAGCATAAGCCAAAACGGTAGACTTTCTGGTGATCGTAGCAACCCGATGGGTCGTACTGTGTTCTACTCCATCTCAAGTCAGCGTCTTGCCAATGGAAGGTTGAGTGTCTGAAGAATATACCGGTTCTTCGCTTTCTATATATCGAATAGTCTGATTCCAACCATTCAAGATGTGGGCGCTGATCAGGCAGACCTCGTCTTTCTTATTGGCCACGAGCAGTTCAAATCTTGCAATACTTTACTTCCAAAGAAGAGGCAGTCAGGAGATGCAGGGTTTCTAATTGTGCCGAGTGGAGGCAACTTCTTATGAATCTCACTCCGCACTTGCGATAGATAACCTGGCTTGATACTGCGGTCTTGCACCACAGCTGCGATGACACGCGAGGATTCGATGTCAACCCGTCAATATGAAGGAAGCAACGTAGATGCTTTTGGTAGTCTCGGCCCTTGTTGTAAAGTTTTGCTTGTCGGCGCCCATAGATATATCCAGCAAAAGCCGCCCTCAGGTAAACTGGCCCAGCAAGTCCGAAGTCTGGTAAAATTCAATCTGAGTGATCATCCTTGGAGTACTACAAGAGAATTACCGACTTCAGGTCTGGTAAGCGATAAACCAGAGGTCAACACTTTAATCGACATATCAAATGTGGTCCATAAAACAATAGCTGTTTAGCGGTGAATCCGGAAGCAGTGTTCTGTATCCACAGCGTTCGTGAGTTTGTTGGTGTCACGGCATGGACAATGATGATGGGAGAACTGGTGTTGTTGTACTAGTGGAAGGGTTGTGGTCACAGCTAAGGGTTGGAATGTCGTGCTCTCATAGTGCCAGAGTGGGATCCCTAACCCTGAAACAGTCGTGCTTTGGGAGCATATGTCCAAACCTGTGATTTCACGACCAAAGCGACAGAGACCGCTATTGTGGTGACATCACCAGCCACAACATCTCCAACCTTTCAACATCAAACCGTTTCAAGAAAGGCGTCCGCCAATTTTGAACTGTAACAGCTTGAAATCTCATCCAGCCCGTGCCATGCGATGGCTATCACTACACGTCCATCATTCGTTGATGGGCATCCATCTCCCCCTCCACCCCTAGTCGGCCTTCTAGCACCTCACAATACCTCGATGGTGATACTCCTCCAGCTGACCACAATGTGATAGCATCGACCCTTGCAACGCCCTCTTGGTTTTCGTCCATGATTTTCGCTTCCGTGATATAACCAATGATGTTAACCCACTGACCGTCTTTCAAACTCCCCATAGCCAACATTGGCAGCGGTACGGAGATGTTGACTTCTGCACGATGAGATACTTTTGGGGGATGTGTGAGTGTCAGTGTAGCAGTGGTGTGGTCGTAGGCACGAATACAACCCAGAAAGCGAACTTTGGCGCCTGCCGGTTGAGAGGAGAGGTGTTGTAGCGGTAGAAGAGTTGATGCAGGTGGGTGGGACATGATGAACGACTGATTGCTTGAGCTGGGAAATACTCGCGGGGTCGGGAATGGGCTAAACTTGTTGAGTCCCGACTTGTGAAGCATTTGAACCTAACCTTTAATGTTCTTCGTACGGGTAACACTCGAGTGCTTACCGATGTTTGCGTTTGCTTTTGAATTGTTTCTCTTTCATCTAGGCTCGCCATCTATTCGATAGCCTTTTGTACATCATCTATTGTGCGTTGGATGCGACTCTTGCTCCAAGGTACGCACATCGCGATCGCCACATCCCGAGCCTCCCTAAACTCCACGCTGTTTTGCAGGCAACCAACTAGCGTCGCTCTGCAGCCAATCAGATGCAGAGTTCTCCACTCCTCCATCTGGTCGCCCGTTACAGTACGTTCCAAACAGCCCTCAGCCCTCCTCTTTTTGCAGAATCCCGAACGACACGACTAGAAGACTATCGTCGCTTCTAACCCGCGATATATGCTGCTGATCCACTAAGCGATTAGGATCCATTGTGATTGCTCTGTTATTCGTCCCCCCTTTTTAACAAAGGCTGGACGTCAGTCTTCGCAATTATGGAGAATCGCTCACCTGGAGAGTGTGCTGTTCCGGACGACACGACGATACATTCGCCCGACGAGATGGAAACTCAGGCCACAACTACAATAGCTATCGAGCAGCTACCTGCGGATCCAACTCCGTCTACGCCAACTCCTGTCGATGTTGTACCGCCTGCAACTGCTCCTGATCAAGAAGACGTCGATATGTCGGGAATGATGGAGACCCAAGATGTGGTGGAATCAAGTCCGAAGGCCGCAGATGTGATGGAGACTCAAGATGTGGTGGAATTAAGCCCGAAGGCCGCAGATGTTATGGATATAAGCCCGCAAGATGCCAACCCTGCGCCCCGTACCGAATCACCCCCGGTTGCTTCAGAAATCCAGCCTGTGGCGAACGTATCGTCGAATGAATCCGCTATTCCTCCCGAAGAGATACCCCCTCCGGTTGATCAGGGTACGATCGAGTTTGCAACGCCGCAAAAAAACCCTTCGAGGGATCTTCGTAACATCATTCTTGCTGCGCAGTCAGTCCAGTCACAAACCATGTATATGCAAGGCTCCGTACCCCCATCGCCGGTCGTGGCGCCTGGAGCTTTGCACGAGCTTGGTGACATTGATACCCCGAATCGGCGGCGATCTTCGGCTGTTGGTGGTATTGCTGGCCTGGAAGAGCTGAGGAATAGACAAGATGGAGTTGGAGTGGATCCCGACCAGAGCAGATTCGACCAACTTATCCAAGCTACGAAGTTCAATGGCGATGATGAAAGCTCTACACCTGTCGTCGATGCGTTTCTGAGGTTGGACTTTGAGGACGGAAATGTGTACTACATCAAGAACCTTTCTGTCGTATTTGGACGAGCAGAGGGTTCATCCGCTAGTTTTTATTCGCATGTGGGACCTGATGGGAGCACGGTCATCGAGACCGGACCGCGTGGCTTTGGCACTACAACATCTTCCGGATTGACAAGTATGAAGAGGGAAAAGAAGAAGAGAAAGAAGAAGAAGGACGAGCTAGTGGATCAGAAGACCAAAAGCACGACTTCAGAATCTGTGACACCGGTTCTTTCCAGGAGGAGTTCTGGGTTTGGACAGCCTCCCAGATTCCGGAATCCCTTTGCGATATCCGATATGCTTGAGGAGGAGGAACCAGTGATTCATTTGCCCCTTTCGAATGCCTCAATTGATAACAATGCCCCATTACCGCCAAGGAAAAACATATCCCGGCGGCATGCTCGCCTGTTTTATAATTCGCCTAAAAGGCGCTTCGAGCTTGAAATCATGGGGAAAAACGGTGCCTTTGTGAACGAGGAGTATGTTCAAGCGGGAACGACTATCGTTGTCGAAGAGAAGGGGTTGAAGGTTCAGATTGGTGGCATTTCTTTCACAGTCATAGTTCCCGAAATCCCACCAGAGGAGGATCGTGTCCAGGAGGAGGACATCCCTCCTTCACCCACTAAGTTTACTGGAGGCAAGGGGAAGATGAACTTTGCATTTCACGACGAAAACGGTAACGAAGTCAAGACCGATTATAGCGACAACGAGGATCTTTCAATGGAGGAGCATGGTGGCGCACCGGATAGTGAGGGTGAGGGGAGTGTGGAAATTGATAGTGACCTGCAAAGCGACGAAGGGGATGGGGATGAGGAGGAAGATGAGGCCGAATCTGGGGAAGATGCAGATGAGGAGGATGATATGGAGGACTCTTCCGACGATGAGGTTGAACCATCATCTAGCCCAGAACCGGTACAGCACGGTCGGCCCAAACCGAGGAAGAGTATAGCAGATATCAGGAAGAGGGAGCAAGAGCTGCAACGTGACAGGGAACGAATAAAGGAACTTCAACGGCAGCTGAAAGAGAAGGAGAGGGAGAAGGCAGAAGCCGAGGCAGAGGCAGACCGCTTGGAGCGTGAGGAGCAACGTGAAATGGAGCACGAGAAAGAGCGGAAACGGGAGAGGGAGCGGGAGCGTGAGCGGGCTCGAGAAAAGGAGAAAGAAAGGATTAAGGAGGAGAAGAGAAAGAAGAGGGCCGCTGAGAAGGCCGCCGAGCTTCAGCGGCAGAAGGAGGCGAGGCAGAAAGAGAAGGAAATGCAAAGGATTGCAAAGGAGAAGGAAAGGGAGAGGGAAAGGGAAAAGAAGAAGAAGAAGCAGAAACTCCATCTTCCTCAGCCAGTGGTAAAGAACGACGAGCAAAAGTTGATTCTTCCTACCATGTCTTCAACGCCAAAACCAGCGCCGAGGCCGACACCAACGCATATCCAGAGCCCGGCTCCGCTGGCGGTACGGGAAGAGGTAAGGCCTTCCCCGACTCTCTTACTTCCACAACCTGTTTCATCGACGGATTCCACGCCCGCCCCTCAACCTCAACTGTATCCTCAACAACCTCAACATCCACCTCAGCAACAGCAGCAACCGCAGCAGAAACAGCAACAACAGCAACAACAACAACAACAACAACAGCAACAACAACAGCAGCAGCAGCAGCAACAGCAACAACCACCTCAACTTCAATGTCCCACGAGTGAACCCGCCATGATTGACCCAATGCTCTACCCGCCAATGATAATGCCGCCTATGCATGACAACGGTCATATGCTCAACAATATGCAGTATCTTCAACAGCCCGTTTTGGACAAGCCGCGAAAGGAAAAACCCCCGCCGAGGCAGAAGAAGCTACGTTCACCTTCTCCAGAAATCAACGAGGCGGACCTTCCTCCAGAGTCGTTGGCCAAACCGAACTGCTCGTATGTAGTTATGATACACGATGCTATTACGAATTCAGTAGACAAGGTATTGTCCTTACCTCAGATATACAAGGCGATCGAGACGAAATACCCTTACTATAAGTTCAAAGTCACAACCAACGGCTGGCAGAGTAGCGTGCGACATAACTTGGGTCAGCATAAGGCCTTTTACAAAGTCGACCGCGCTGGAAAAGGGTGGCTTTGGGGGGTTGTGGACGGTATCAGCATCGAAAAGGAGAAGAAGGGTAGTTCGTCGAAGCAGTCCGCCTCGACTGGGTACGATATGTCGGGAATCCATGGTCAGAATGGTCAAGGGATGATGTATCCCACCAACGGTCCAATGATGGTTCCGCAACCACCACAAATGTACCAGCCGCAACCCATGAGTTTCCAGGGGGTAAATGGAACGAACGGGATGCAGCACCAGCCTCACATGACCGTACAAACACCCCTCCAAACGATCCATCAGCAGTCCGTGGGTCCGCAGGTTCCCCCTCCGCCAAACTACATGCCGGCGAAACAACAACCGCCAACCCCCCAAATAATGCCAAACCCTCGCCAGTTTGAAGCACCGATGCCTATGCCAAGAAGCTCTGGAGTCCAGCAGCCCGAGCTGAAGCCTGATGTTAAACAGCTCGTTGCATTGCTTACCAAGGTTGTCGCCCAACGTCAGGCCCAACCGTCAACAGACCCAAATGCCAACAAGAGCCTGGAGCAGTTGAAGGGGTTTTTGGCGCAGTTGGCGTCGGGTAAATCGAATCCCGGAGCGCTGGAGACAGTGACAAATATCGTCAATTCATTCAAGCAGCAAGGTTCAGTCGCAGGGAAAGCCCCTGCACCGTCACCAACTCCTCTTCCTCCTCAGATCGCTCAAACTCCGGCTCCTCAGGCCCCGACTCCTCAACCCCTACCGACTTCCCAACCCCCGACTCAAGCTCCGACACCTCAGGCCGCGCCTTCTATTCTCTCTCCTCCGCCTCCTCCGCCTGCTCCTTCAGCCGCTCATGTCTCGCCACCACCCGCAAACACCACCACTCCTCCGACGCAGGGACAGTTCGGTGGGAAAGCGCCTTCCAAAGCTCCCGGTAAAACGTCAGCTCTCAATCTTTCCAGCCTGCATCAGCGCGTCAAAACCATGACCCCGGAAGAGCGTGCAATGTGGACAAAGAAACTTTTGGAGATCAAGCAGAAGAACGCAGCCGCGGCTGCCGCTGCGGCCACCACCAATGCGCCGGCTCAGTCACCGCCTGCTGCAGGAGCACCAGCTGCATCTCCTCCGACTGTGCATCCGACTACTGCTGGGAAAGCACCTGTGCCAGCCGGAAAGTCACCTGTACCAGCTGGAAAAGCGCCCTTTGGTCTTGGAGCTGGGAAACGGCCTGCCGGAAAGATGCCTTTGAAGAACCCACAGGTGGCGGAAGCGCTAAAGAATATGTCGCCGGAAATGCTACAGCAATATCTGGGAAAGTTAAAGGCTAGTCAAGCAATGAAGAGGCCGTTGGATAGTAATAGCAGTGGTGGTAGTGGTGGTGATGGTGGTGGTGGTGATGGCGGTAGTAATGCGGGCGATACTACTACAGGTAGAAGTACTCTGGGTGAAGGAGAACCGCCCGCGAAGAAAGTCGATGTTGGTGCTGCAAAAGAGCAGGTGTAGTGACGAAATTATTTTTTCTTATATTATATCTGTGTATGCATTTCTGCTCTGGCGTCGGGATGGATTAGTCGCTAGCGTCTCGATGGGGGGCATTGGTTTCTTGGCTTATTTCTTGGGAAGGCGGGGGGTTATCTCTGGAGGTATGGTGTTTGGCGTTTTTGTTTTTTTTCTTGTATTCTCTTAGTTGTCTTTTTTTTCTTTGCATTGATTGGGAAACTTTGGATTTTTTGTTCCTCGGGTTGTGTTGCATATCATGATATCAAGTGAGGCGATGAACATAGGGATTTGACTTAATGATTGTGAAGTTTGACTAAGTATACGTCCATTATTTGAAGATAGATACCCACCCAGAAAACCATCCCACCCAGACAAAACATAACTCCAGGAAAACCAACATATAAGAAAAAGCGCCAGCACGAAAACGAAAGAAACCCACGTCTGGATATCAACCCACCCGCCCCCCCTTCCCATCATGCACTCAACAACCACTCCTCACTCCTCCTTCCCCTTCCCCTTCCCCTTCCCCTCCTCCATCTCCCTCCTCTTAGCCCTAACCTTCTCCTCCAACCTCCCCCTCAACTCCGGCCTATAACCCACCATAAACAACACCTCAATCCACACAAACAGCGGCGCCAGAAAAAGCGCTTGGAGTAGATTATCCACCAACGCGGGTGCCTTTTTCTCATACACTCCATGACCTATAAACTGCGCCACCCACGCCAATACCTGTACCACCCCCGCTATCTTATTCGCCTCACCCCCGAAATGCAGGACACACCATGTCCCGAATAGTGATTGAGCGATCACGAATGGAGCGAGTAAAGAGCCGGCAAAGGGTTCCATTAGGATGTATAAGAGGGCGTAGATGCTGGAAACGAGGGTGGAGAGGTTGAGGTAGGGGGAGAAGGAAAGGGAGAGGTTGGAGAGGAGGAGCATTATCGTGAACATTAGGATGGGGACGAAGAGGATGTGGATGCGGATGTTGGTGGGATGGGAGTGGTAGGTGCCGTACTGTGTGCGTTAGTGAGGTGCCCCTCCGGGGGGTGGGGAAGGGGGAACACACGAAGACAAGGTGTTTTTCGAGGTCGAGGAACATGGTGTTTTACGGTTTTTGTTTCAACGGTTTATGTTGGGCTGCGCGATGATGCTGAATATGTATACGGGGTAAAGCGCGCGGGAAGAAGCGAGGCATGATGGGATATATAGCAACAGAAGGAAATCACATGCTAGGTTGTTGTCGATATCTCCACGTCAGCCTCAACAGCATCTATGGGTTAATATCATAGTAAATCATCATGGTAAATTCTCACAGAGAAGAAAGCTGACTCTAGTTATCACCAAAGTACAACTAACTTTGCACATCATCACAAGAATTTTTGACTGGACCCCTCAAAAGCAAATCCCAAACTCTTATAAACAACCAACCCGAGATTAACAACGAAAAAAACCCAACCCGACGCCTCAGCGCCCATGTAAACAAAATCAAAACAAGAAATAGGAACCGAACACGCAAACATTGGATTTTTCTTCCTTTCCTAGAAGCGGGTATAACGCACGAACCAAGCATCAGTGATTAAAAGGCATCCGCCTCACCCGCAGACATATCTTTCCTGATCATCAACTCTTGCAACTTCCCACCTTCCTCCTCCACCACAAGCCCCTTCTCGTTCGCAAGATGTAGCAAGCAGATGAAGCAATAGCTAGTACTGATATCTGACATTGTTTTCTCAGGGTATACTCCGCGTAGGTCATTGATGATTTGTGTGAACTTCCGTGGTTCCTCAAAGTTAGGTGCTGGTGTCGGTTCCGTTGTTTGCTGTAGCTGGGTGAGTAATCTACGCATGACAGAAGACGACGGCGGGGGACACATACAGCACCAGGATCTTGGCTGGGTGGGGGGGCTTCAAACTTGAGGCCACTCCAGATATTTTCTTTCAGCTTACGGACGTCCACCTTCTTTGCTACACGGGCGTACTGCATGTACTCCGGTCTCACTCGTCGGCTCTGCGTTACTAACTGCGTTCCAAAATCGATGGCTTGTGAAGCTGGGAATTGGGACATTGGAATTGCTTCGCTAGGAGTAGCGCCAGGGATTTCAGAGCCGCTGACGCCAGGAGAAAATGCTTCGCGAGCGTCCGTAAATGCGTCGTCATCATCGTCGTCACCAAGTCCTGCTGGTAGGTCGAGGTTATCATCATTAAAAAAGTTGGCATCGTAGTTTGCCTTTGGATCTGGTGTTGACGAAGCTTGGATCTCGCCCGCCATATTCTCTTTCGCCCAGAATTCTTCATCAAGGTTCTCCGGAGGTTCCCCTTGTTGCGGACCTGCAGGCCCTGCACTGTTCTGCTTCCTCCGAGTTGCGAGCGCCTTCGGCTTTAAGAAAAGTCGAATCAGTTGGCGTGAATTAAAGTGCTTATCGTCCGGTAGCAGATTCCTAGTTTTACTTATCCGCTCCCTCTTAGGGAGATTGATAGTATGTGCTGTTTTAGGGGGACCCAACATTTCCTCTGTTGTATCTGCACCGGGGTTCATAAAATCGATTTCAAAAGCTTCCTTCTCTTTTCTCATTCTTACTGGGGCGGTTGCTGGCTTCGAACTGTCTTTAATTCTTCTGATCCGCCAGTGCTCAGGTCCCGCCCAGTTCTTTCGTAAGGCCTCGTCGAAGTAACTTAGAATATCTTCTTGTGCGCCTCCAACAGCTCCGAAGTTCCGACTGCTATCAGGATCGAAACCCGCTTCCTTGTCGGCTGGTCCTCCAAATCCAAGCGGTGGCCTCTTGGATGGGCTCAGAAGGCGGTCTGCAGCGTCAGCTATAGTCTCATTGGCCCAGGCTTCTCCTCCTTCGCCAAATGCCATTGTTATATCATCTTCATGGCCTATTCCGTAACCATCGTCAAAACCAAAAGCCATATCATTTCCTCCACCACCATCAGAATCATCATTCGTGGCTATGTTGGGTACTGGGGGGTCTTGGTTGTCGTCGCGGTCTTCTAGAGCTTTGAGGAATGGTATATCTAATGTCCCGGGGGCACTAAAATCGACATCTTTAAGGGATGGGCAGATATCCTGGTTGTCCAATTTGGACAGATCTGGGAAAAATCGGCTCCTAAGACTGGCAAGTCTGTCCACAATCTCCGCAGGCTCCACGAACACCTCTTCCGCTTCCTTCTCAACTTCCTCGTCTTCGTCTGCATCCTTTCTTCCCTTCTCCTTGTCATCGCTGCTATCGAACACTATCCGTCCGTTACTGTCGATGGAGAGGTGGTTCAGTAGAAGGCCTTTCGCGCCGCCTTCGTCGAAGTCTGCCGATGCTTTTTTGAAGAGAGGATCGACGGAGAATTCGAGCTCTAGCTTTTTGATTTGTAGCTGGCTGAAGTCCTTGGCAAGGGTTGCTTCTGAGGAACGTTGGGTCTATTGATGTTAACAATACTGCGATCCCATGATCACAACATAAGGCGGAAACATACTCGCCGCTTCGGTTTCGACCTCCCTTCGCCATCACCATCCCCTTCCTCATCATCACTTCCTTCACCTTCCTCACCTTCGCCCTGACCCTTCTTCTTCGTGTTGCTACTATCCGCCAATCCACTGAGCAGCTTCCCGGTTTCCGTTGCTACTGAGTCGACTCTGCTAGTGTAGATCTTAACGCAGCCATCCAACGTGCAGCTAGCCTTCTGGAAATTCACACTGTCACCCTCCTTCAATAAACTCATATCGTGAAAGTAATCGATCAACGCAAAATTCCACGAATTTGTAGCATTAATTTTCTGCAGTCCCGCGTTTGTTAGCTCCTAGAAGCAAAAAAAAAACAAAACAGAAGACACCGGAGCACTCCAACATTATCCGTGGCCATCTTCATCCACTCCTCAAAGTTGGCCAAAATCGGGACCTTCCTCAGAGGGGTAACAGCATCAATCATCATTATATCTCCACTCCTCGATGTTCCAACATTCCTTGGAGTCTTTGGTGATGCACCATCTGTCCCTATGGTTTGTCGGCGAGACCCAGGAGAGGCAGCAGCCATCATCTTCTGTTTCTGGATGGACTGAAGCAAAGAGCGCTCTTTAAGACGTTTGGCTTTCTCTGCCGAATCGTCATTTAGGGGGATCTTCGTGGTTCGCGCCGGCGTGACAACGCTGCTTTGACGGGCCTGGCGGGCCTGGCCCTTTGCTCGAGCCATGGCGAAGGTTTGATGTTTTTACCGGAGGAGACTTGTACTGTTAATTTCGAAGTTTGCGGGCCGGGTTGGAGTGGTTGCTTGGGGTGATTCTGTTGGTTTGACGGTTGCGCGACAGGTAAACAAAGCAAGATCTAGTTATCTTATCAAAGTCACGTGATAGGCAACGGTATGAACCTGTGGGTCCTGTCTCAGATCAACCTCATCGTAAGTCCTCGACTCTTAATGGGCTCCCTCGACTACTACACTAATTGAAAGCTGCTGGGAAAACGAGAAGGTAGGAACCCAGAGACCCTAACATTTTGGACACTGGCTTTGGACACCCGATTCCTACGATTTCCAGTGTGGCGTAGCGATCAGTGTGGCGGGGTCAAGGTGGCGATGATGGTTGTTGAATGGCATTCGTCACAAGTTTAGACACGAAGAACCGGATACTTTTATATTGCACCCAACAACTCAGAAATCCACAGACACAGGCGACCTCACCTTGCAGCTCCCAGAGAGATGCACAGTCGCATACTCACAAGCACTTCGCCCCCGTCATCAATCTGTCATTCTTCGAATTTACGTTAATCGTTTGTTAACACCATGAAGCTTCCCAAAGGCTCATTATCGCTGCTTGGAATACTCCTGCTTGTATCACTGTCGACGAACACGGATGCGAAACGAGTACATCGACCGGACAAATTATCACTTGACTACATTCATACGTTATCCAATAGTCGGTTGAGCCCAACCTTTGTAAAATCATTCTTTGGGTTATCGAAGAGAGACCCGAAAGCTCGCCACCTATCCACCCCAGTTCAGGAGGCAAGTTACGCCACTCCAAAACTCTCTCCTTCTACCTCTATATCGCAGCGATTCTGACTTCAACAGTGCCGCAATGTACATAGTTCCAAAGATAAATGCGCTTTCATTCGCGAAAACTGTCAAGATGAAAGGGTTGGCATGCTCGATTACCTCGGGCTCTATTACTGTCGCTTAGGGCATGCTCGAGGTTTTGCATTCATAATCATATCATCATGGCTCGCAATGCTCTTTACGACTATTGGTATCGCCGCAAGCGACTTCTTTTGTGTCAATCTTTCTACCATCGCCTCTATACTCGGCATGTCAGAAAGCATGGCCGGTGTGACCTTTCTTGCATTCGGGAATGGATCACCAGATGTCTTCAGTACCTTTGCCGCCATGAAGATAGACTCCGGCTCCCTTGCTGTCGGAGAGCTTATTGGTGCAGCGTGCTTTATTACTGGCGTTGTGGCCGGGTCTATGGCTATCGTTAGACCTTTCAAGGTCGGGCGAAAATCGTTCATGCGCGATGTGTCGTTTTTTGCTGTGGCGGTCATGTTCGGATTGTTTTTCTTGGCTGACGGCAGAATACAGATGTGGGAATGCGTCGTGATGATTGTGTTTTACTTGTTATATGTGGTCTTCGTTCTGTGGTGGCATTGGATGGCGGGAAGGAAAAAGCTCAAGCGACGGAAGGAACGACACGCCAGGGAGCACCACATAGCGCCCGAGGAAGAGGATTTGTTGCTCGACGACGAGGACGACGAAGATGCGGGGGTTGGCGGGGGAAATCAGGATGGGGTTTTAGGAGGGAGTTTACATGATTTTGGAGCATTGGAAAATGGTGCCGGAAAGGATGGCGAAGACGACGAGGACGAAGAGGAGCAAGAGCAACGAGAGTTTGCAGAGCTGAGCAACAATATGAGGAGAAGCCGGCCTGGAATGGACAGAAGATTAACGACAGCAGCTTCCCATGCAATCAGGCCTTCGTTGGTGGGAGCGTTGGAGTTTCGGGCAGTTCTAAACTCCTTGGAAAAGACTAAGAATCTCCAAGGCCGACAGATCCATCTCCGAAGATACTCCGACGAACCATTGTCTAGCGAAACGCTATCGGAGCCAAATACAGCCGCGGCGGATGGTCCATTCACACCGCGATCGCTGTTGAGACCAGCCGCTGGGCCATCGGGTAGAATGCGCGCGGTTTCCGTGAACGATGCGGCGCATGCCTCGGTCGATGCGGACAACTTCCGTTCTCACCGTGCGCCTGATTTGGTTATAGTCGAATCAGACGACGGGCAAGAAAGTCCAGAGCCACAATCTCAGCAGAATGGTCCTGGCCACTTCTCGGGCCCTCCTTCAGGTCTACGGATTGATCCACCACAATTCCTTGCACCGCCGTTTTCAAATGGGACAAGCCCATCGCACTCGCCAACTCGCTCGCCAACTCAATCCATACCAGTCTCTCCTCTGTCGAGAGCGCTTCCCCGCCTCCTGTTATCTGATTCCGACAGTGAGTCTATAAGTTCCCGCGCAATAACGGATTCCTCAGTCCCAATTCGAAGCCAGCCGTCCTCACCACCCGTTATCCGCCTACCTCGACCATCCATGGACTCCTCCGTGACCGCCCTCAGCCTTAGTGGACCACAATGGAAACGAATCAAATACTGGCCCTACAACTTTGCACCCCCTCCCCAACAGCTTTATGATACCTTCTTCCCCACCCTCAGCGGTTTCTACGAAAAAACCTTCCTCGAAAAGGTATTTGCGCTCGTTGCCGTCCCCAGCGTCTTCCTCCTTACCATCACCCTTCCTGTTGTGGAGAGCCGCGATAACGCGTCATCTGATCACCACATCCATCCCCACGACTTGAGCAATGGACATCCCCCGGGGAGTCCAACCTCTTTTATTAGTAACACCACTGCTGCATCACCCATGATGCCACCGAGCAACCACAACAAAGACACTAATAAAGACTGGAATCGATGGCTAGTTGCGGTTCAATGCATTTCCGCGCCAATATTTATAGTTCTTGTTGTCTTCGCGGACTCAGAGACTCCCCTTTTGAAACCCATACTCTACGCCCTCCTCATAGGACTTACATGTCTCGCCTTCCTCCTCGCTCTAACATCCCCTACCAAACCACCGCGTCTCCGTTACCTCTTCTGCTTCGCCGGCTTCGTTGTCGCAATCTCCTGGATCTCGACTATCGCAGAAGAAGTAGTAGGGATTCTGAAGGCGTTCGGTGTTATATTCGGCATCTCAGATGCCATCCTGGGGCTTACAATCTTTGCGGTTGGAAACTCTCTGGGTGACCTGGTGGCCGATATCACAGTAGCACGTCTGGGCTTCCCAGTAATGGCACTGAGTGCATGCTTTGGCGGCCCAATGCTTAACATCTTGCTCGGTATAGGAATCGGCGGGTTGTACATGACATTGAGCAAGGGGAAGACGGTATACAAGATTGAAGTCTCGAGTACGCTCATCATCAGTGCTGCCACCTTACTGATAACGTTGGTGGTATTACTTGTGTGGGTGCCGTTCAATAAATGGATGATGGACCGAAGGATCGGATGGACTCTAGTTGCCATTTGGGCTGTTTCCACGATAATCAATGTGGTTGTGGAGATCATGGGGATAGGGTCGAAGTGGGGAGGTGATGTAGCAAAGAGCGGTTAGGCACCGTGTTTGTTTCTTTCTGCAATGGGTTTTGGAGTTTTGCTTTGGACTGCTATAGCGATGGGTATATGATCGGTTTCACGATTGCATGTTTTTTTGGTTGGGTGAAGAAGCGGGTTTATGGGAAATGAATTACTATGCTTGCATTTTGATCTGAATACTACTTGGTGCTTTGTTTCTGTTGTGCATATTGATGCGGGTTATGGGTTGAGCAGGAGTAATAAGATGGGGGCGGGCGTGGCGAATGATTAGGTCTGTTTTGTGTTTTCGAAGGTGTGCTTGTATCTATGTCAAGTGGGTGTGTGAGATCTTTATTCTCCCCTCTCACTCCTGAGAAGGCCAGCGTCGTCCTCCAACAGCCCGGAGGAACATTGCCGCCACCTCCACCCCGCACATCGTCTAGTAGATGGTGATAGACAAAGCACTAGCATGACCTCCAGTTGACGGAGTGCTCACAAGGGCTGATAGTTGTTGGGGAGGTCGCAAGCAGTTGGAACTCGGGATAATGACAATAGTCTTCTCACTTCCTTGATATAGCAATGGAAGTTGCTTAACGGGCGGGTGGGCGGAAGGGCAACCTCCGTAATGACGGCTCGATACTCACATCGTCCAGTAAGCGTGTGTGAGCGTGAGTTTGTTCGTTCGCCGTCCATCACCGTCCGCGGTCGCCGAACTGCGCAAATATAACCTGTATCCCAAACTCCATTTTTTTTTTCTTTACTACCCACACCCATCTCTAGACTTTTCCCCAGCGTCAGCACCACCGCCACCACCATCCAAACAATCTCTCGGGGAATCATACCCAAATGATTCGGCAACAAAAAATTCGCAATTCCCTGGTGGATATTATACTCATGTCCGCAGTTCCCGCACACCAGCTTTCCTTCCATAACCTGCGTCTCAACCAGCAGTGTATGCAGATCCTTCACCATCTTCTCATCCAGCTGGTCCGCCTCCGGTTTCTGCGGTGGGAGTGTCGTGAAGCCCAACTATGCGAAACCCGTTAGAGTCGCGAAATGTAATGGGAGAGGAATGCGCATGCTTCGACGGCGGTCTGTAGTAGCGCCGGCCATTCGATGCGCGGAAGGATATTGACGATGAAGTCGGAATTGAGCTCGAGCTCTTCTTGTACTAGTTCTGCGTCTTTGAATTGGAGGGGGAAGGAGGCGGGTGAGGTCTTGCAGACCTTGACGGCGCAAGTAATGTAGTTTGTTGTTAGGATCTTCATTTTTTTCCTTTTTGCGGGCGGACGTGTGTGCTGTTGCGAATTTGGTGGCGAGCAAGGGGGGGGGGAGTGTGTGAGCCGCAGCTAATTTTGGGCAGGGGCCGAGTCGGTTGCGGGTGGCTTGGCTGGGAAAGGTGGGGTGGGGTGATCAATTCCCAGCAAGTTTGACATCATCTCGGAATCGATAGAGCGACAGGCGGAAGCAGAATGCGGAGAAAAACCGTTGTGGAAATTCTGAAACATCGAAAGCAAAAACCCTCATATTTGAACTAAAGCGCACAGCACAGATCATAGCCCGTCTATTCCAATTATCCAATTAGACCCTGACAGCTCAACCCATCTACCTCCGTCGTTCGTCATATATACTTCGGTAGAGAGTAACAAATAGGTCGCGATGAATGACAATGTCGCAAGAGCGAGTAGAGTAGAGAAGAAGTTGAACTTCGTTGGGTACTATGCACAGAAGATTCCGCGTTATATGCGCTGGACAACCGTACCGAGAAGTCTCGAAGAAAGTTGCGACCAGATGCGAACGCAGAAATCAGGCGTTCGGACACAGTAAGGCACACAAGTTTCTTGAGGGATAAAAGTGATCACAAAGACAAGGGGTAAGAAAGATATCGTCATTGGACTGAAGATTGATGAAGGCGCTTTCAAACGGGCGGCAGCAGTTGATTAAAGTGCATGGTTTTCGTAGCTTCGCAGTTGATGTCGTTCGCCGCCGAGTCGCCGCTGGGGCTGCGTGGTGACGGTAAGGTCGAGAAAGGTTTTCTATCAACTCCAAGTCTGATGTGAATAAGCCGCTGAAGCTATGCCATCTTGCACTGTCAGTGTGGGCTCGGTCGGGCTTTTCGGATATCCGGAGAACACTGACATCATCGAACATCGTCCAAAAAAGAGTTTTGTTAAGCCCAAGGAAGAACATGTATGGCCGGTAAACGCGCCGGTACAAACCGCTATGCTTCGTTGCTGTGGTATTCGTGCTGTTCACGAAGTGCCGGTTGTTGAAGTAGGGTGTGATTTGCTTTTCCAGACATTTCGGGTCGCGCCATCTGGCTACGACGCTTGCTACACGCAGCAGGCACAGGAACGGTTACGGGAGCAGTAGCAGTGGATTGTCGCTCTATGTAGGCGCCGACAGTTCGGAGGGCCGGGAGGGCGCGAGACTTCTCATTCATTTTTTTGCTGAGCTGTCTGCTGGGAAGGCCATATTGAACGGAGCACGTGCATTCGCGTTGCCGGTTGCAGAAAACAGCATATTATGGGCCGGGCAGAGCAGAGCAGAGCAGGGCAGGTGGCGCTTTTACCTCATCGCTGTCGACATCAACGTTGCTCCGTGCTGGGCTGTGTACGATGCAGAAAGGCGCTGTGGGGAAAGGCGATGGGTTGCTGTTGTTCATCAGAGCGTCAGTGTCAGTGCAGAGTGTCAGCGAGGGCGAAGAGAAGGTTGAAATAGAAATAAGGGGTGCTTGTCACCGACAGCAACTATGCCACAAGTGGGCAAGCGCTGGACTGGAATGCCGATTTCCTGCCCCCTTCCTAATCGCAGACGCAGAGTAATTCCCATCTCCAAGTCGAGTGTCAGGTGTATCCGAATAGCTCTCAAAGGCATCTCCTCTCCTTCTCTTCTCTCTCACGAACAGACGCCCAACCTCCCCGCGTCTAACCCACTCACGACCTCGACTCCTGTCCTGCTTCTAAACACTTCTCTGCTGCAGTCACGAAGCTGTTCACGCTCGTTTTTGCCGCAACATAACTCAACGACCAAGCAACCACCCCCGCCGCCGCAGCGTCGTGTCGCTTTTTTCCCTCTCTCTCCCTGCGCGTCTAACCAAGTTCCCGACGCGACACTTCTCTCTCTCTTGCATCCACAGCCATCTTCCTCCAATTCTCGTCGCTATCATTGTCGTCGCTCCTTCTTGGACCGTGTATTAATCCCCTTGCAACGTCCTCGGTAAATGCGACGCTTGTCATAGCCAGCGGACAATGTCGCGCGCAGGATATGCCGACTTCTTCCCAGCTGCTCCCTCGGTGCTGGCTAAAAAGGCTCAGGCCGAGAGGGTCGCGAAGGAGAAGAAGGAAAAGGCGAAGGCACGAGCACACGAAGAGTACGACCGAGATATATCGGGAGCTCGGTCGGCTGGCAGTACTACATCCGCAGCCTCCATACCGGCTCATAGTAACTCGCAACTGACTCCTGCGACATCAAGTTCGTCGCCCCCAGAATCCAGCCCTAGAGCGACAACGAAAGCTGAGAGGTTGCCTCCAGTTGAGACATACAAGGAGCCTTCCCGACCGACAATCCCGACTCCCAAAGCAACTCCACCAGCTGCCGTAAAACCCGAACCGCTAGAGCGAAACTGTCGTATTAAATATGACCCAGCTCTTGATAAAGACTCCGTCTCAAGGAAGGGCAAACAGCCTATTTATCGCTACGAAGGAGAAGGCGTACGTACATACATTTTCCACTTTTGCGGCTCCGACGACCGTGTGCAATCATTGCGTACGATGGTGAGCTAACATCTCGCCAGGTATCAACACCAATAGAAGACCCCCGGGATTCCCATCCCGACTATACTAAGGGCCCGAAATTTGGCAAGAAAAAAGTCCGTGTTGCCCTAGACCGAGCGAGATGGGACTGGGATCAAAACTACATTGGTCCTGGTCCACCAGCGCAGATTCTAATCACCGGCTTATCTGCTCTCGCAACCGAACATGAAGTTCTGATGAACTTCAGACCCTTTGGCGAGATCGAAAAGTTCGAACTGAAGGTCGACCCAACAACCGGAGGCTCCTTGGGTGTGTGCAGCATCATTTACCGCGACAACAAGGCCGCTAAAACATTGGGTCACCACGCAGCCAAGCGGGCTGTCCAGAAGGGAAGCAGTCTGAAGATTGCGATGCAAAGGGTTCTTGTGGTATTGGATCGAGATGGACTGAAGTGTACAAAAGTAGTGAATCGTATGCTGGAGGATAAACGAAGACAGCAGGAAGATGCGATACGAAAAGAGGAGGAATTAGCGGCTCGGAATCGACCAGCACCCTTCTGTGGGGGAGATATGGCTGGTAATAACCTACAGGATTCCTTACCGGTGCGGCGAGACCAGAGTCTAGTTCGAGATCACGATAACCGCTTCTCAAAGCCTCGACCTCAGGTCTACAGAGCCATCGATGAGTTGGGGCGGCGACCAGCTGTGTTCATCTCATCAAAATATATTCCTGGGGAACAGCGGTTTTGCAGGCATCTATACGGCCGGTTGAAGAATTTTGGCGTGCAGGATATACTTTGCGACAGGGAGGGCTTCTTTGTGGTGTTCGAGAACAAACGAGGGCTAGATAATTGCTTTCGTATGTGTCATGGGGACCGCCTTTTTTCATATCAGATGCACATGAAGCCATACCCACGCGGGAATCCAAATGCATCCAAGTCGCGGTCACCGTCCCCGCCACCAAAACCCACGAGGAAGCTGGAGAGGGTGGATATCATCAAGGATACTACCGATCTTGTGGTAAAGGAATTACATGCTGCGCTAATATCAGATGTTCGGAAAAGAGTGGCTGATCCGCTAATATATGATCTTTTGGATCGCGAGCGGTTAGCCAAGCGGAGGAAGATCGAAGAGCCACCGAAGGGAGATGGCATGACGGTAGACATGAACCTTGCTTCAGCTTTGGCTGGCGATTCTCCGGGCTCTGCGGCTATCCCCCTCTCTGTACTCTCCGCCACAGCTGCCTTGAAGCGTCTTAATTCAGATGGTCGCCCGACACAACTCACTGCCCTCCCACGGTTCAAAAAGCATAAACCAAAGCGACCCGAAACGCCTACATCTGACGCATCGCCTCTCCCTAACGGCATTCGAGGTCAGAGGAGTGGGGATGCTAGGCCGTTGGCTCACAGGCTTAACCACTATGATGTGGGCGGATCGGATGATGAATCCACCACTACGGATCATCGGCCGGTATCACGCGGCTCAGCATCTCGAGCACTCTCAACGGATATTGGTGACGAAGATTCTGCAAGTATTGCTGCATCATTGGCGGATATGCGAAACCGGAAGCGGAAACGGAGCCTTGGAGCGCGCACTCCATCAAGGCTCAAGGATGCTGCGGTGTCAACGGATGATGAAGATGAGCCGGGCGAGTTGGTCGAAAGATCACCGGAGGAAAGCCATATGGAGGTCGACGAAGAGGAAACCCCGCCAGACATGAACGACTTTATTGAGGACAGCGATGAAGATGCCATCGTGCGGAGGAAGAAGATCAGAAAGTCGCTTGTGTGTGAAGATGCACCAGAAGAGGGCGGGCATAAACCTATTGAAGATGAGGATGAGACGATTGATATTATGGGCCATGACGAAAACCTGGCAGGATCTAAAATGGCAGTAATGCCATTGAACCTTCACCTGGACAAAGTGGACGTCGAAGCGGACGTTACAGTAACAGAGACACCCACCATTGACCTGTCTTGGACAATCTCTAGTACCGATTGTCCTCGAGTGACTTTGGATGATAACTTTGAAATGATTATGGATCTTGACGGAGTGCAGACTTTAGTCAAGGATGACGAGGATCTAAGGTTTCTACGAATGGCTATGAAAGATGATGTTGCTTCACCCATAGGCAACGTTCATGCATGGACGTGCAAGGTGAAGGAAGTCAAAGCGGCCAATCGGGATGGCAAAAGAGGTAAGCAGAATCCCGTTTTAAGCTTCCATTATCAGTTGTTTACTTGGATGCAGGTGTCATCCACACGGTGGAGAAGATCGAAGGCTTCTATCGTCCTAACCCCTCCGGTTGTGCAAGAACCGAGGGATATCGCAAGATTCCCGAAGCCGAGAAGTCAAAGTATCTTCCACATCGTCTGGCTGTTGCAGCGAAGCGTGCAAATGCAGCTGTTCAGGTTTCACCAACAGCACCGTCAAGAACTTCAGGCAATAAACCAGTATCCTCATCTCGGGAGAACCGCGTAAACAATCGACGTTTGGTCCAAGAACTTAATAATCAGAAACAGATTCTCAGTGCCGACGCCGATGTCATGCGCTTCAATCAACTGAAGAAGAGAAAGAAACCTGTCAGGTTTGCACGATCTGCTATTCACAACTGGGGATTATACGCAATGGAGAATATATCGGCCAATGACATGATTATCGAATACGTTGGAGAAATTGTCCGACAGCAGGTCGCAGACATGAGAGAAAAGAAATATATCAAAAGTGGTATTGGAAGCAGCTATCTGTTCCGGATCGACGAGAACACTGTCATCGATGCTACAAAGAAGGGTGGTATTGCCCGGTTTATCAATCACAGCTGTACTCCCAACTGTACTGCAAAAATCATCAAGGTCGAGGGAAGCAAACGGATTGTTATATACGCAATGAGAGATATCAAAGAGAGTAAGTTTCACATCCCACGATGCTACTCGGAACTGCGGCTTACATTCATCCCAGACGAGGAATTGACCTACGACTACAAGTTTGAGCGAGAACTTGATAGCGACGAACGAATACCATGTCTTTGTGGCTCTAGCGGTTGTAAAGGGTTTTTGAACTAATATTCCTGTGTTATTTTCCCACATCTTTGCTTGTCTGGTGTCTCTGGGGTGATTGTTTGCTTGCTTGTCGTTGTTTGGGGTTTAGGGTATTCCATGATTTCGTTTTTTTGGGTGTGCATGGGTTTTCCATGGTGTTGCATTCGGCATTGTCGTTATTTCTTCTTATAGCTCTTTTCTGATATATTATTTTTTCACTTCCGTTTTGTTTTCCTTCCGGATTTCGTGTACTTTTTTATGGTTTCTAGTCGCTGCGGTTGGTAGGTGCAGCGTGATATGGGACCTGCCCCCCCCCCTTCCTCCCCCTCGCCCCGCTATCGCCGGGCGCGATTAATTGTGATGGGTTGGTCCCTTGGTAGGTTGTTCAACACAAAAAGTTTCTGGTTGGTGTTTCTCTTGCGCTTGGGAACTGTACTTTACGATGGGTAGTTGGTTGGAGAAAGGGTATTGTACATTATCCCCCCCGTCCCCCATTATCATCATCATATATCAGTATCTATAGGGTTAACTTCTTTTCTTTCTTTCTTTCTTTCTTTCTTCTATCTTTTTTTTGTATTTAGAGCGGAAACGGCGACTTGGAGGTTTTTCTTCATGTTTTTTTTCGTTTGTCGATAGACGAGGATGGAAAGCATGGATGGATTGATGGAATGGATGGAATGGAATGGATGGATGTACTGTGTGCGATGTGTGCTGTGTATAGGGAAGACATGTAACGTATTGATTGTATGAGAATGCATATGATGCTGCCACTGCGTTGTGGGATCGGTGGAGATGATGAAGCTGGTGTGCGTGGAAACTGGTCGTACGGTCGTACATGATAATCTCCTGTGCCACCCGGAACGAAGAATCTCCAGGCCATAAGCATAGTGTGTAGATCAACTAGATACAACGGAGAATGAATGGCAGGCGTTTCACGGATTGTTTACAGGCCATCTTATTGGGAGTTCATGTCGGTCAGATGTGTTGGATTCACAACTTTGTGGAGACAAAATTGAGAATCGATCATCTTAAATCCGCATCTTGATCCCCCCATGCTTGGGCTGGGGAACCAGCCCGCAATTGGCGAGTTCATTATCAATAGCATACATCTTTACGCCTTGGGGTGGGTAGAAATCACGCGGATAATTCATCCAAACATCTCATCCCGAGAATTCTCTGGCTCTCTGCAGAAGAATATCCCGAGCATCCTGCCGGACACTTCGTACAATCTCGCCTGCCGGAAGGACCTCGCGAACCAATCCTACACCAGTCCCTGTTTCACCAGTCAATAAATGATATCCAACCACGGGAGAGAAATGGTGGGGGGACAAACCTCTACAACACCAAAGATCCGAAGTCTTTAATCAACGTACTCACAACATGGCGAAAGGGTGGGGGTATGAGGGGGACTTACGAAAACGCTGTCAACCTTGAAAAATCATCTTCCTTCAAGGCGGTCTGATACAGCTCTAGATTCGTCTCCTCGTCCATTCCGCTCTGGTGGTCCCGGAAGGAATCATTGATGATCACTCTCCCGTCGTATTGCTGCGGCCACCAACGACCAGTGCCTCTCAGGTCGTCATAGACTCGAGTTCTTCTCGACTCATCAACTCATGGCCGCTCTGACGAACCCGTTGAGGGACGTACCTCACTGTGCTTACTCCTCCATCTCCCGTGTCCACTAGCAACTGCTTGTAATTCCCCGGCGCATCGCTCTCAACACTGGCAACCAACTTCCCACATCATCATCAGCTCACTCCACCCTTCATCCAGAAAGAATTACACCCGCCTACCCTAGTTCCCAAAACAACCCCATCCGCCCCCAGCGCCAGCGCCGCCGCAGCCCCGCGTCCATCCGAAATCCCTCCCGCAGCAAGCACAGGCACAACCTTCCCCATCTTCCCTACCAAATCTTTCACCTCCGGAACCAACGCGAGAATACTCCCACCAGCCTTTCTCCCATGTCCACCAGAATCTGCCACACCCTGAGCCACAATCGCATCTACTCCTAGCTCCAGCACCTCCCGTGCTTCCCCCATAGACGAGATCTGCACAAAAATCTTGGTCCACGGCGCAGCATCCCGAAACGCCTGCACCCACTCCTTCAACTGCTCTGAATCCGCTTGCGCAAAAAACCACACCGCCGCTGGACGGTGGGTTTTTGTGGCCTCTAGCGCAACCGCGAGGGAGGCTTTGAAGATCAGAAAGCCAATTCCAAAGGGGAGGGTTGAGTCTTCTCCATGCGCTGAGGGGAGGAGGGGAGGAGTTGTGTCGAGGTCTTGCATCACACTGGGGTCATCGGTGGAGAACCCTGCGCCGAAGAAGCCCAATGCATTGGCATTGGAGACGGCCGCGGCGAGGGCGGAGCCAGAGACGGTGCGCATGGGCGCCGCAACGATGAGAGGGCTGGAAGTCCATGGGAACCAGGAGCTCAGGAGGGAGGTCGCAGACGAAGCCATGGTGGGTGTTTTTGATCTATGGTGTTGAGTTACTAGTTGCACATATATGGTCGTGAGAGATGAATGGAAATCCCGCGATGATCTATATCTGTTGCTTTTATATTGCCGAGGATTGATTCGGCAGGCATGTTCGTCTAGGTTGTCAATGACCATAACCCCTCCAGAGCCTGTATACCCCTGGGCCCTCCGAGAAATCCCGAGGTCCAATTGAATCCCAGAAGCATAAACCTACTGAATACTCGAGTTCCAGCTCCATCCCGCCGAAGAGTCGTACTTGCCGTTAGAAGAGACCGAGGTCAAAACAAACTGGCATATGCAGCCCACAAGTTACAAACAATTTCACAGCAAGAAGTTTCGTACCTTATATCATAACCATAAAAGGTAGTGTAACTGGTGGTGGTGTTTATATGCACGACTAAGACCAATGCAATATCTAGCTAACATAAACCGTGACAAATATACGCCCACATGCCTGTTCCCGAACCCAAAGAACCAAGAAAAATCCCTAAACCCATCCCATAAACCCTAATAAAACCGCTCATACAAACGCAACAAGAAACCCCCAGATTTTTTTTCGTTAAAGCACTCAGCGTAGCTTAGTGATTGCCATTGACCTTAGCACCTTGGTTCCGTTCTCTCCGTGCCCTGATAGCAGCGGCAAGAGTCTCGATCACGCTTTCCGTGTCCTCGAAGTTGATGCAAGCATCGGTGATACTGACACCGTACTTAAGACCCGACTTGCCCTCCGCCGGGACCTTTTGGTTGCCCTCGTTGATGTGGGACTCAATCATGACACCCATAATGCAGTCCTCGCCGTTTGCAATTTGCTCTGCGACGTCGGCGGCAACCTTGGGCTGGTTCTTGTGGTTCTTTGAAGAGTTGCCTGGGATGAGGGTCAGTAAATGGTATTTGAGAGGACTTTCACGATGATTACCATGGGAGCAATCGACCATGAGTCTGTCTTGGGTCTTTGCCGCACGCAGGCTCTCCTTTGCGGCCTTGATCGAGTCTTTGTCGTAGTTGGTGCCAGCTTTTCCTCCACGAAGGATGATGAAGCAGTCTTCGTTTCCGCTAGTTCCGACGATAGCGACTAGACCAGGCTTCGTCACCGACAAGAAGTGATGGGAGTGCTTGGCTCTACATATTGTTAGAATTCCGGTATTCATTCAATCCTCGCAGACAACTTACGCTCCAATCGCATCAATTGCAACACCCAAAGTACCATCAGTTCCATTCTTGAACCCCACTGGGAAAGAAAGACCACTGGCCAATTCTCTGTGTAGTTGTGACTCCGTAGTTCTAGCACCAATAGCACCAACCGACAAACAATCCGCCAAAAACTGGGGAGAAATGGTATCCAGCATCTCCGAAGCCAAGGGCATTCCCATATCCGTCAGATCAACGAAGAGTTGTCGTGAAACCTTCAAACCCTTGTTGATCTTGAAGCTTCCATCAATGTCAGGGTCGTTGATGAGTCCCTTCCATCCGACGGTAGTACGTGGCTTCTCAAGGTAAGCACGCATGACGATCAGAAGGTCGTCGGCATATTTCTCTTTAAGCACCATCAAGCGCTTGGCATAGTCCAATGCGGCTTCGGTGTCGTGAAGTGAGCAGGGACCGACAACGACGAGAAGACGGTCTTTGGGATCTTTGCCATTGAGAATAGCAACAGCTTCCTCACGCGCTGAAAGGACAGTCTGCTTCGACTTTTCTGTCTGCGGAATCTCATGCTGGAGGAGATCAGGAGGAGTGAGAGGGTTGTAGCCGCGGACTAATGGAAAGAGGTTAATTCCTAGATGTAGACTGAGAAGCTATCGAGATACATGCCTCGCCAATCCTCGGGGATGGTTCGGTCGCCGACACCTTTGTTTTCGATGTAGTAGGTCTATTCAGATTGATATGTTAGAAATTACACTGTTTCCCCAACATGTTCAATTCTCATGGCTGTTTTTTTTGTGAATGGGGTGCATGGAGGGGCATGGAGAGGTAACAATCGTATTGGAAAAGGGCAATTGAGAGAGAAATTGCAGTCTGATAGACCTACACTCATGGTGAAGAATTGACCAGACGTATGAAGAAGTCTTGAGGAGGTTTGAAGAGCTGATCTGTAAATTCAGAGTGTTGAATGCGGTGCTGGTGAGGTGAATCTGGGGGGGGAGAGGCGCACTTTTGAAGTACCCCACGCCAAGCCCAAAATTCGCTTTCCACCTTTCACCTGATTCCGACCGGGAATGTGAACGCTCCATCCACTGGGCCGGCAGTGTGATACGTGCGGATGGACAGTCTCACCGTCTCACCAAGAATTTCTACGAGCGAGTCAATTACCTTCCCACAGGAGCAAAACTCTCACCTCAAGCCAGCAGTCCTCACGGCCGAAAGCAGGCAAACCTATCAGCTCAAGAACATTTTGTGGAACATAATATTTACCGGTCTTCTGCCCTTCGGGTTCTCGTACGTCAAGGAAACTTCTCGCAAAATTCATTCTGTTCACCCGGTTTATCGTACGAGTCAGAAGCTCCCAGAGAACGCCTCGATTTGCCATGACCGAAGCTATGTAAACTTGAACGGGTGGATTCAAACTGCAGCAGTGTACACACAAAAGAACCATCCGCCGAACGCCCGAGTCCGAACTGCCAACAAAGAAGCGAGAGGTAGGAAGCCTAATTGGCCTGGCAAATCAATGTGACACCAAAAATGCTTAGCGATAACGCTAAAAAGTCCCGGGTTAGGGTTTATGCGTCCAAACCATGGACCTTCACCGCGGTTGCCCGATATCCCCGGAAGCAGCACAAGCTGGATTCGCTGGAAGCTACATTGAGTAGCCTCAACGATTGCTACTAGAGTACTTTCCACCAAATCCGAACTTTGAACAGACAGACCTCGACCAGAAAAAGGCCAGACCGGCCATCCTCACAGAACAATCTCGCATTCCAACGCAGCCCAAGATTCTCCCAGTGATGCCACGCTTTCCCAGGCTTGTCTCTCCTCTTCAATTTCACTCAGGTTTCTATCCCAAGTAGGGAACCCGCTCGCATGCCAGCCAAAGTCATCGCCGTCCGAACTTCCCTCGGTGTCCTGTGCGCATGCTGATTCGCCACATTCTCCATCTATTTTCTGGTCCAAAACTTGTCCATTCTCCCCAAAAGACTTCCTCATAACCAAGGAATTACGCCCTAAATTAGTACCGTCAAGCTGATAAGCTTTGACAACCCCACTGGAAGAGAATGCATAAACCGTCATTTCAGGACCACTGTGGACCGCAAGATCAACTAGACCTTGGACAGTATCAACATAGCATCCTTGAATTTCGATGGAATTTTCCGATGTAGAATTGGGCTCTCCAGCAGCGTTGGTGCCCTCATCCTTCCCTTTGCTGTCAATAACGCCATTAAATGGATCCGGTGGGATTGAAAAGAATATGACGCGGTCGTTGTAGCCAGCTACAACCCGCAATCCGTACCGGAGGTCTATACCTGAGGCATAAACGTTGGGACGGGCCTAAACAAATTGTGCCTCCGTAGACTTCATCCAAGCGTTGAAATCTTCTTCCGAGTCTTCCTTCTCCTGATCCAAACACTCAGGAGGGATGAGCCGGATTTTCCGCAGTAGCTTCGTTGGTCCCCTTTTGTGCGCCCCGAAAAATTCTCATCAGCAATTTTTCATGACAAGAAAACGGTACGAAGCCTGGAGGAAGACGCACCCTAACGGAGCATCACTCCCAAGATATAAACTTGCACTTGCTGGGTCGGTGAATAGGACATTATAGCCATCACTCAAAGGTACGGCTTGAAAATGATCACTCTGGCCAAGTCTGGGCTCTCTGGTTGTTCCCCAGTAGGCAATAGAACCACGGTTGATGCCAAAGCGTTTGATGAACGGATTCATTTCCTCTGGGTGTGCAGCACTAGAGATAAGCCGAAGCTTTTTTGCAGAATCTATGCCACGCCTAGGTGGAAGAAAATAGAGGAAGTCAGTTGGCGCTGTTAATGGGAACCAGCGATTCAAATCTTGGCCAGTAAGAGCATCGACCCCTGGATCTCAAAAGTTAGAAGCAGGCTTCACCTTGTTGAATGAGCAATATAATCCCTAAGACTTGCGACTTACAATGTAGCTCGATCCCTCCTTGACAACCAAAGGCTACACATCTTCGCTGTGGGCATATTGCTACGCTTCGAGGCGCATCCTCTTCACTGCAAAGATTTCTGTAAGTGCATTTTGCTTCTTGTTCGACTATATCATGGACCAATCCCATTCGGCCATCCTGCATATGTCAGATATAAGTTTTGGTTCATGAATCAAGGAAGTTCAAGGTGCTTGTACGAGCAATATTGCAACAGAATAGCGCTTGCTACTGGTATCCATGCTTACGGCAAGGACCCTTCGAGGACAAACGATGCATGCCACAAATTCCATCAAATTTTCGCTATTTGGTTGCAGGCGGTAGACATACACCACACATCCCTCGCAAAGTAAGGCGTGAGAGCCACACATGGAGACGGTGAAATGAACAGATGCCGCCGAGGAAATATCTGACAGGTCAAGAATCGCAACATTTCGCAAATCACACTTTCCGGATCCATCGGCCCCAAGACTACACTCTCGCGCCAGTCGTCTCGACAGATAGAGGGGATTTTTCGACTTTTTAACCAATAGATCGGTGCTAAATCCCATGACTTCAAGGTGGTGCCGCTGAATCAATGCACTAAGAGATGAAATATACCAAGCTCTGCATGTTCTTCGGGCATTGTTGAAACCTTGAGGTGTTGTTAAGTTATATATTTGCTGCAGTAGCTCCACAGGCAAATAGTATACCGCAGGAAACTTCAAAGGCCTGACAACCTGGAGCGCATCACGCCACACCCGGGAGATTCCGCGTGCCATAAGAACACCCTGAAAATCCAGGAACCGAGCAAAATACCGAAATACAGACATTGGCAACCGTCCCGGGAGCGCCATAGAACCACCAGAGTCATTTACCGGACAGTCAGTACATTTCCCATGTAGGGAGTCATAATTGTGGGCGAGCGTTGAATTGGTTTCTTGATTCGGGGGCATTTCCTGGTCTGTTGGGGAAGATACGGAGGATGTATGGGCAGGAGTGCTAGAGAATGAAGTTGAGAGAGAGCGGATTTTCCGGGAGAAGCAGAAATCGAAGGTAGCCACGACTATTGATTCGAGTGCCTTGGCCAGCAAGGCATCTCACAAGAGTGTAAGAGTGACAACTAAAGTAAGTAGAGGTACTTTGAGATGTAGTGCTTGAGGTCGGGGTTAGGGATTCTAACCACTAGTCCCCGAGGACAGGTGACGTAGCCAAGCAAACACCAGTTGTTTATCTACCTCACCCCGCCATTATATTGCTTTTCCTGCCCACCATCATCGAATTCTCCCCTCAGTTCTCCCCCTCTTCCCCTCTTCCTCTTTGTTCTCCTCCAGCAGTATCTATTACCCGCCAACTGTCCATATTAAAGCGCCAGTTGTATTTAATTAGTTCACTTATCCCAACTTCCCCGCTTGAATCTGCCACTCACCTACGACAAAAGCCACCCGCCATGTCATCATCAAGAACGGATCCTCCTACAGTCTACCTGCTCACTCTTAATGATTTAGGGGCACCAGACATAGCCGGCGGATATATCAACCTGCCGGCGCCAACCACGCCATACACCCTTCGTTTTGCAATCGAGGGCGCACGTTCAATCTGTCGTGAAGGGAAGCTATGGATCAACGTCCCTGAAGGGGAAGAAGTATTCGAGAGGGAGAAATTCCACGCAATCCCGTTTGTCTCCCTTTTCCTCAAATGAATTACCCAATGGAGTTTATCCCTAGTTCTATGTACGGCCAGTGGTGAACTGGGAAGTCATGTGGAAACTTGACTAGTTGAGATCTTTCCTCGTTGAAGCATTTTATCTGGTTTTTGGCCCCGCTAATGTTGATCTCAGGCTGAAACCTTCATTTGGCCGTACTCTACACATCGATGTACCAATCACCAAGCCAGGAACCTTCTGCTACTACATCTCATATACTCCGCTCCCGCCCTTCACTACCGCATCGGATGTCGAGCCACCAAAACCCACAAGAACCGAGGCCTATTATGTTACCGTATCCCCCAGTCTGGCCATAAATGGCGAGCCCTTATCTCTCAGCTCCCTCTCCGTATGCTCCGTACTTTCGAAGTTTCTCGGGCCGGTTGAAAAATGGGACGGATATATGAAGTACATTGCCGATAAGGGTTACAATATGGTGCACTTCACCCCACTTATGGAGCGCGGAGCTTCGAACTCCCCCTTCAGTCTGTTCAACCAACTCAAATTCGACCCGATAGCCTTTCCAGGTGGTGAGAAGGATGTAAGGGAAATGGTGGATAGAATGGAGAAGGAACACGGCATTCTGAGTCTTACGGATGTTGTGTGGAACCACACTGCGCATAATTCGGAGTGGCTACAACATCACCCTGAAGCGGGATACAACAGACTTTCTGCGCCGTGGCTGGAGGCACCCTACCAGTTTGATGAAGCCCTGATGGAATTCAGCAGACAGATGGGGAAACTTGGCTATCCTACGGAATTAAAAACCAAGGAAGATCTCTTGAAAGTAATGGAAGGGATCAAGATTCATGTCATTGCGCAGGTGAAACTCTGGGAGTTCTTTATCCTCGATGTGGATGCAAATGTTGAAGCAATCATGGAGAAATGGCTGTCACGTGAATCTGAAGACGCGGTGGAGATCCTGGAGACTAAAGGATTCAACAAGGACTTGCCGTTGAAAGAAAAGGCTCAGCTACTTGCCAATCATGGTTTGAAAGGAGCGGACAGACTAGGGGATAGATTTCGGAAGTTTATCGATCCTACGGTAGGCGCTGCCTATCTGCACCTGGAATTCGGCACCCCTCCTTCAGGCAACGATCCCGGCTCGGTCATAATACCTCGAGGAGGTCTCAAGAGCATTCTCGACGAGATCAACCTCCCATTCTACAAGGAGTATGACGCCGACATTGCGGAAGCCCTTGAGCAATTGTACAATCGAATCGATTATACACGAATCGCCGAGCACGGTCCGAAATCAGGCCCAATCACCGAGGAAAGTCCATTGATAGAAACCGCCTTTACTCGCCTCCCTCTGAATGAGGTCACCAAGAAACATGATCCAAAAAGTCTCGCGTTGGCCAACAACGGTTGGCTCTGGAACAATACATCCGATTTCGCATCCGAGAAGCATAAATCGTACCTCCGAAGAGAAGTCATTACCTGGGGGGATTGTGTGAAGTTGCGCTACGGCGATGGACCAGAAGATTCTCCATTCTTGTGGGATTTCATGGGGAAATATACAAAGTTAATGGCTCAAGTTTTCCATGGCTTCCGAATTGACAACTGCCATTCCACACCTCTAAATGTCGGGGAATACATGCTTGATATTGCAAGGCGTGAGCGAAAAGACCTATATACTGTTGCGGAACTCTTTACCGGAGATGAACGTAAGGATAAGATTTTCCTTGAGCGCCTTGGCCTCAACAGTCTTATCCGTGAAGCCATGGTTGCATGGGGTCCCGCTGAGCTGTCGAGGCTGGTACACAGGCATGGAGGGAAACCTATCGGAAGTCTTGAACAGGAATTGGTCACTCGAGGAAAAACTACTGGAGATGATCGAGAAATCATAAAGGCTATTTCCGGAGCGCCGATACACGCACTTTTCATGGATTGCACACACGACAATGAAGTGCCCACGCAGAAACGGACACCCCAGGATACGTTGCCCAACGGCGCTCTTTCGGCGATGTGCGACTGTGCCATTGGTTCTGTCATAGGCTACGACGAAGTCTACCCGCACCTCATCGATCTTGTCACTGAAACTCGAAATTACGAAGTACCACCAACCGCACTTGACGACAGTACAGCCGGCATTGCAAATGTAAAGGCGATCATGAATAGGATCCACAGTCAAATGGGAAAGGATGGATACACGGAAATGCACGTCCACCACGAAGATGAATACATCACAATGCATAGAGTACACCCACAAAGCCACCGCGGATACTTCTTGATTGCCCACTGTGCATTTGGACCGGGAACAGAGAGGGGAAACTTCAATCCCGTAACCCTTCCAAGGACCAAAGTCAAGTGCATGGGGAGCTGGAAATTGGAGGTGGACGGAAGCCCAGAAACAATTAAAAAGGTTAGAGAAGATCCAACCACTCTCCGGGGCCTACCAGCAAACCTTGTGAAATTGGAGCCTCCACGAATCGAAGAAAATGGGGACGACACTGTTGTTACGATTTTGGACATCTTCCCCCCTGGTAGCATCGCTTTGTTTGAAACCTGGGTTGAGGGGTTCGAGGGAACAGAGGTGGACTCTTATTCAGTCAGCGGTGCCGAAGATGCATTTTCTGCTGTGAGCCTGGCTGATTTGAACTTTATCCTTTATCGTTGTGACGCGGAAGAGCGGGATACCTCGGGAGGGAAGGACGGTGTGTATAACATTCCGGGATACGGTGCGCTGGTTTATGCCGGCCTTCAGGGTTGGTGGTCTGTTCTAAAAGATGTCATTAAAAATAATGATCTCGGGCACCCCCTTTGTCAACACCTTCGAGATGGTAGATGGGCCTTAGACTGGAATGTTGGGCGTCTAGACCGATTGATAGAGCAAGGGCACAAAGGCTTGGAAGGTCCGGCAAAATGGCTACGAGAGCGATTTGAGAAGATCAAAGACGTCCCATTCTCTTTGCTCCCTCGGTACTTTGCGTTGATTTTGCAAACTGCGTATACTGCTGCCATCGAGAGGGGTATCAGCCTATTTGGAAACAAGGTTATCAGTGGTACCCCTTTCTTGAAGGGATTGGCAATGGTCAGTGTACAGATGACTGGGTACGTTCCATCTTCTGCCAATTTCTGTAAGATGAAAACTGATAGAAATGTAGATACACGAAATCCGGTTCTCTCTGGCCAACTAAGGAGGTTCCTTCAATGGCAGCTGGTCTTCCCCATTTTTCTGTAGAATGGGCTCGCTGCTGGGGAAGAGACGTATTCATCTCTCTTCGAGGTCTGTACCTTGCTATTGGTCGATATGATGATGCGAAAGAACACATCCTTGCGTTTGCCTCTGTCATGAAGCACGGAATGATTCCCAATCTTCTTGGTGCCGGAAGAACCCCTAGATATAATGCCAGGGATTCAATTTGGTTTTTCCTTCAAGCCATCCAGGACTATACAAAGATGGTACCAAACGGTCACGAGATTCTCCAGGAGAAGACACGGCGACGTTTCCTGCCATACGATGAAACTTGGTTTGGTGTTGACGACCCCAGGGCATACTCTAAAGAGAGCACTATCGAAGAGGTTATTCAGGAGGCCATGCAAAAGCACGCCTTAGGCTTTAAGTATAAGGAGGCAAATGCCGGGCCCAATCTGGACAGTCAAATGAAAGACGAAGGATTCTGGGTAGAAGTACAGCCAGACTGGGAGACAGGTTTCGTTAAGGGTGGTAATCAGTGGAACTGTGGAACTTGGATGGATAAGATGGGTGAGAGCGAGAAGGCCAAATCTAAAGGATTTCCTGGTATGTGCTCCCCTAATATCTATAATACTCCCATTACGGTGTGAGATGCTTACAGATTTCAGGAACTCCGAGAGACGGTGCTGCAATCGAGATCACCGGGTTGCTATACAGCACAGTGAAATGGCTCGCGGCGCTCAGTAGCGAAGGGAAATACAAGTGGACTTCCGTGAAGAAGAGTGATGGCGTTGATATAACCTTCGGCTCGTGGGCAAACCTTATCAAGCAAAACTTTGAGCGCTGCTACTACATTCCGGAAAATCCAGAGGATGACGCGAAGCATGTTATCAAGGCCGATACTGTAAACCGCCGCGGAATCTATAAAGATCTTTTTGGCAGTGCGAAGATTTATGAGGATTACCAACTCAGGTAACATCTCTTATTCCGTGCACTTGAGAAAGACTGCTTACCCTTTTTCTCTAAAGGCCAAACTATGCGATCGCAATGACCGTCGCTCCAGATATCTTTGACCCTGAGCATGCTCTTGGTTGTCTTGCAATTTGTGACAAGGTTCTTCGGGGACCACTGGGAATTGCCACCTTGGATCCGGCGGATCTCAACTATCGTCCAAACTACATCAATTCGCTCGATAACGATGACTTTGCCACCGCAAAAGGCCGGAACTACCATCAGGGACCTGAATGGCTGTGGCCGTTAGGATACTTCCTAAGAGCAATGTTGATCTTCGATTCCAAGAGAAGAAAGACTCACGAGGAGCGTCTGGAAATGTTTCAGCAGCTTTCGGCGCGAATGGAAGGGTGTAGGCATGAAATTAAGAAGACGCCATGGGCAGGTTTGACAGAGCTTACGAATAAAGACGGCACTTTTTGTGCGGATAGCAGTCCTACGCAGGCGTGGAGTTCAGGGTGCTTGGTCGACCTGTTCTACGATGCGCAGGCAATGGAGGTTTAGAAGGCTCATAGGACTAAGGGTAGATGGGTAGATGGGTAGATGGGAGATGGACTGCGATGATGAGTAGGAAGTTGTAGAATCATTTGAGTACTTGCTTTAGCCTCCGTTTTTTGCGACTGCTAGTTCCCGCAACTTGAGTATGTGATCGCTTTGTATGCCTCGTTGGTTTTCGGTGGTATAACCATCGCCAGAACTCAAATCAACTGGCATGAACAGCGGATGAATGTCTCATTGGATGGATGCTCTAGCCCCTCGCTAGGCAACTACCTCACTGTCACACCACGAGGCCCATGATCGATTCTCTCTCGCGTAAAATACCTTCTGGAGCAAGCTATCTAGATTTGAAACGATACGATGTGGTGACACAAAAACAGGTACGGCTGATG